>OY812998.1:117305599-117710599 GCA_963681545.1 Germaria angustata | reverse complement strand
TATTCTAAAAAAAGTTATGTCCTTAATGTACAAATATGTATAAATTCTTGCTTATATTATTAAGATTTTTGGATTTGGTGGTTATTTTACTAATATATAAATATGTATATCAATAAGAACTTTGAATTCATTAATAAATATTTTATTTTACTATGCAAAACCCGCTATCTTTTTATACACGTTAAGTATTTTCAAATAAGAAAATCCTCTATCTTCCATAAAATGGCCGGTGATGCAAATATAAACAAATTGCTTGTCAAGTAATTAAATTAGTTAGTTTAAGTAAATATCTTAGAATATACAATTTTCATTTTCTTCGAAATAGCGAAAATAAACGGTTTTTTTGCTCCCCTGAAAAACTACGTTTTTTAAGATAGAGGCTTTTGAATATAAGCTCTCGATATATGTACATATGTATGTATATGGATATTGACAGTCTTTCTTAATTTCATGTACGAGTAAATTATTTCATTAAAATACACGAATCCCCGATTATGATTAAAACCTAAAACATAAAATTATAGTAAAATACATGCATACCGACAAAATATATGTAGATAAAATTTAATTTTACAAGTTAAATAAAAACGTAAATAATTTATAATGAAAAATTTTTATATTTTTCATAAAACAAAGTTTCAAAAAAAAAAA
This sequence comes from Germaria angustata, assembly GCA_963681545.1. Classification (NCBI taxonomy): domain Eukaryota; kingdom Metazoa; phylum Arthropoda; class Insecta; order Diptera; family Tachinidae; genus Germaria; species Germaria angustata. Next base: position 117,709,948 of record OY812998.1, on the reverse strand, counting down.
ACGGTAATTTGATATTTATATTTTATTTTAGTTTCCTACTTTCACAAAAAATGGAGGTGATTGATTGAATACACATAAATAACGTACATAATAAATTGTTTAATGGTTTGAATATAATATTAAAATAGCTTAAAATTAGAGGTATTTTCATATAAAATAAATTTAGCTTAGGGTCCTTTTAATTTATTTATTAAAAAATGTGTGTCAAGATAAACTAAAGATTGTTATTGTTGCGTTAGGTTGCTTTTGTTATAGACTTTTGTTTTTATTATTATTTTAAATTTTGTTTGTAAAATTATTAAACAATTAAAAATATTTACTCGCTTTTTAAAGGGTGGTAAAGTTTTTTATAATCATTTAATTTATGCTTTTTACAATCTTTTTTTCTTTTCTTGGTTGTTATCCATTATTTGTTGATATTCAAAGTATATATAAGGATATATAATTATTATTTGATATAGGTCTATTTATGAATGTTTTTAGTATATATATATATATATATATATATATATATATATATATATATATATATATATACATATATATATATATATATATATATATATATATATATATATATATATATATATATATATACATATATATATATATATATATATATATATATATATATACATATATATATATATATATATATATATATATATATATACATATATATATATATACATATATACATATATATATATATATATATATATATATATATATATATATATGTATATGTATATATATATATATATATATATATATAAAATATATATATATATATATATATATATATATATAATATATATATATATATATATATATATATATATATATATATATATATATACATATACATACATACATATATATATATATATATATATATATATATATATATATATATATATATATATATACATATACATACATACATATATATATATATATATATATATATATATATTTTTTTTTTTAGTAAAAATATATTCTTTTCACTATGGTTGCAAATAATTTATAGTTTTATATAAATGATAAATGGTGTTTTACTTTATTGGAGTTTGTTTGTTTTATTTTTCCTGCGTAAGTATACTGTTCATATTCATTATTTACTTATATGTATGTATACGCAAATATGGTAATTTTTAATATATGTATATTTTAACAGCTGCTATATAATTGGTTACGATTGTATTTGGGATGAGATAAAACTGGAAGAGGGATTTAGGGATTTATGCTCTAGGAAAAACATTAATGTAGCATATTCATTTTTATTGATGTCGGTGTTTTACTATGCATATGTTTTCACGCTGTATTATTTTTCAGATGTAATAATTTAACTTTAAGTTCGGAAAATGTTGGTCTTTTGGCAGGATTAAGATCCCAAGCTTGTCTCATCATTTCGTAGATTTCGGGAGGACAACCTTCGGGGGCCTCCATTTTATAACCCACTTCCACATGTTTGACAACATCGGCTAATGGCTTAAAATTAAAGAATTTCCAAAAATTATTTTTCGATAAAGCTGTATTTGTTGACCTATGATTTTTAATGTTGTCTAAAGCTATTTTTCTTCCGGCTTGAGGTCAAATTTTTCAAAAGTTTTATAAATAAAAAAACCAATTTTTAGTTGTTTTTTTCCGTCATTTATTAATGTTTTTACCAATATTTCGATCAACTTCGTTGATCATCATCAGGGGATGAAGTTGATCGAAATATTGGTAAAAACATTAATAAATGACGGAAAAAAACAAATAAAAATTGGTTTTTTTAATTATAAAACTTTTGAAAAATTTGACCTCAAGCCGGAAGAAAAATAGCTTTAGTAAAGGAGTATTTCACAATTTATTCAGGTGAATTTTAAATGCTCAGAACTGATACTAATATTTTGACAACTCGAAAAAATTATTTTCAACAATATTTTTTGACCATTTATCATTGAAATTTATTATTTGGGATATTCTCCCCAACTAATTACTTGCAAAATTACAGTTTAAAATATGTTTATTGTTTGTTGTGGATTTAGCTCTTCTTATATCGATATTTCTTTGGTGCTAACCGAATCATCAGTGAATTTCGACCGGTTTATAAGCATTTAATCTCTTATGTTTTACAGAAACTTTATTAATATTATTTTATTAATAATACCTTTGCGTACAAAAATATGGAAAATACGTGTATAAAATACTTTGGTGTGATAAAAACGCATGGTTTTTTATGGTACTATTTGCATAGTTGTCAGACCTCCCTAGTGTAAATGGGTAGTCAGTCGTATATTTGAATAATTATATACTATGAGAAAAAACCTCTAAATACAATATGAAAATTCAATAATATATGAAAATTACAAAATACATAATCATGATCGGCTTAAAATGTTTTAATGCAAAATGCACAACAAATAATTTATATTAGATATGAATACATATGTATATACTTATGTATTATATTTTTCTTTCAGTCTCTTTACAATTAGTCGCCTTTTGGGTGCAAATTTATTTTTTGGGCAAAATCGAAAAGAAAACTTGTTATTTAACTATTTATTATTGAAATTTATTATTTCGTATATTCTCCAAAACTAATCATTTTCACAATTGAAGTTTTAGATTGAGAATATGCCAAATAATAAATTTCAATAACAAATAGTAAAATAAGAATTCTGATTGTCTAATAAATACAATCATTGGCACCCAAAGGGTGTCTAATTGTATACAGCCTGATAAAAAAGATAAATTGTTATTGTGCAGTTTGTAATAATAAATTTTAAGCATACTATCATATATTTTTGTAATTTTCATATCTGATTGAATTCTCATATTGTATACGATTATATGGTTTTTTTTTTATAAACTTACGGCGTTAAATGCTTATAAACCGGTAGAAGTTTAATCATAATTTAGTTAACACCAATGAAATATTTTTGAGTTCATTTTTAGTTTTTGCACGACATTTATGTATTTGCTAATAAATCATCTTAACGACTTCTAGTTTATATATGTACATATATGCGGTCATAATTTTTTTAGGTGTAAGCTATAAGCGAAAATTTTGCCTATACTTTTAAGAAAGTTGTGAAAAATTGTCTTTCCATTTGATATACTTATGTACTTATGTATGTATAAGAATCCAAAAATTAGGCAAAACAAATTATGATCCCACATTTCTATATAAACGTGACATCATTTTATATTTGAAGCGATGTCTTTAATTTCCATACATCTTAATAAATAATTAAATTTTATATATACTTATAAAAATTTATAAGAACATGACGAAATATGTATTTAAATAGTAAAATCTTTGAAAAACACTGAAGAATCATTGAAGAACACTGAAGAAAAAAAAACAAATGAAATAAATTACCAATGTGGTAATATAAGAAGAGAGTTGAAATGTTTATGGCTATTCTAGAAGCAACAGTGACAATTGCATGGGATATAAAGTTGAAAAAAAAAACAGAAATTTGTTTTTGCGAATCATACAAAATATACCGTTAATGGAAGGGAAAGAAAAATACAATATGAGAATTTCAATATTGCATATGAATTACAACAAATACATAATCATAGTAGGCTTAGAATGTTTTTATACAAACAACACAACAAACAATTATACTCAACGTGAGTCTATTTTATTTTTCTCTCAACACCCATACAATTAAACGCCCGTTGGTCGTTAATGATTGTATTCAGTTAGGCAAAAATGGATGTTGAGAGAAAAATAAAATAGACTCACGTTGAGTATAATTGTTTGTTGTGTTGTTTGTATAAAAACATTCTAAGCCTACTATGATTATGTATTTGTTGTAATTCATATGCAATATTGAAATTCTCATATTGTATTTGTTTTATGTGGCATAAACATACGAGGTTGAATGTTATCAAACTGCTTAAACTTCACCGACGATTTGGTTTTAGCAACCAATGAAATGTCGGCATATGAAGAGCTAAAGCCACAACAAACATTTTTTCAATGCATTTTCCAAAAAAACTAATTGTTTCTAACGATTAGTCGGGATATTCTCCCGAATAATAAATTTCAATATTAAGAAAATGAATATATGTAAAATAAAACTTACAATTCTAGGATAAGGAACACGACCAAAAGAATAAATTTCCCACAAAAGTATACCGAAGCTCCACATATCTGATTTGTTTGAAAATCGCTGAAATAAATATTAATAAAATATACAAACAGATATTTAACATATTAAATTTAAATACAAAATAACATTTTCATTTACCCCATTTTTTAATGCTTCAGGTGCTGTCCATTTAATTGGTAATTTGCCAACGTCTAAATTATAACACTCCTCGCGGGCTAAACCAAAATCAGATACTTTGGCAACACAATCTTCGGAAATCAGAACATTACGAGCAGCTAAATCTCGATGAACAACTTTTTTCGCTTCTAAATATTCCATTCCAGAGGCAGTATCACTATTTTACAATAAAAGTTCAAAATTATATAAAAATTTTTTATTAAATAGATATTGTTTTTTAGTTAAAATGTATTTTATTCGAACAATATTTTTTTTTGAAAAACAAAGAAAAAAAAAGAACTTACTAAGCAAAATTAATTTGATCCTTTTTCGTAATATGTTGTCGTCCCCGCGATCTCAGATAATCAACCAGTGATCCCTTGCTCATATATTCAGTCACCAAATAAATATGTTTGCTAGTGAAAACTAAGCCCACAAATTTTACAAGATTTTCATGTTCCAAAGTACTTTAAAAGGAGAATAATTAAGTATAAGTTTACCCACTGTCAATATTTTAGCACGTAGTAATAAAAAAAGAAACTTACGTCATGACGGAAGCCTCCGCTAAGAATTTTTGCACCGCTCCCTCGTCTTTAAGCATTTTTACCGCCACCTTCTCATTGCGTAATATGCCAAGCATAACATCACCAAATTCACCCTTGCCTATGCTCTCACGTAACTGTAAATCTGATTCGGGTATGACCCATCCTTTGTCGATGAAATCTTTTGAATTAATGCAATACTCTTGCTTGCCCTGTTTGGGTAAACATTTTATAAGTTGTGTGCACAAACCGTCAGCATCAGCTTCATAGTGCTGATTGTTCATAAAATATTGGAGGAAACAAAAAATTATATTATTATTGATATTAATTTTGTTTTAAGGACAAAATTACCGCTACTAATTGCCCTAAGTTTTCGAAATATTCCTCATCGTCTATGGTTAATTTATTTTCCAAATATTTTACGCGATAATGTTCTACTTTGCCCTGAAAACATACACATAATGTATAATCTCCAGGGAAGTTAGTTGATTCTCGCACTAAGAAGAGACCATCTTCACGGGGTTGCAATAAATGTTCAGCTTCATCACGTGTAATGCTGCCGTGGAACCACCTGCAACAAATAGGAAATTTTAATTATTTTTTTTTTGTGGTTTATGTTATTAAAATTTTGCACTTACGGCATTGCATTTAGCTTGACTTCACATTTCTTTGCATGCTGCTGGCCATGCAAGGCACCGTGATTCGGAGCTAAGCCAGTCGTTGGAGATAAGGACGGTGTAGTCCAGGGCTGTGTTGTTACCGGTATTGTGGCACCGCCATTGATATCAAAACCATGCAAAGACGTTGTCATCGATGATGTATTGGCTGACTGATTTACAACCATTGTTGGTTGAGATTGATGAAGCTGTTGGGAAGGATGTTGTGCATGAAGTAAAATGTTATTGCCGCCGCCCGTATTCGATTGTATCGCCATACTTTTCGGTGGTAAGCCACGATCATGCAAAGAGAGGGCACTGTGGGCTGCGTTTAAGGAAGATGACATGAGATTGTTGTTGCAATTGTTGGCAGCAGAAATTAATTGTAAATGTTGCTGTTGTTGTTGCTGGGTAACATTAGCAACAGCGGCTGCCGTAGCTGAGGGCGCTGTTGAGCCGATAGGAGCAAATGTTGACATAATGTGTTGTTGCTGTTGTTGTTGCTGCTGTATTTGGGGTTGTTGATGCTGATTTGGAGATTTGGGCGAATGATTAGATGGAGGAACTACTACAGCACCAGAGGCATTTGTTATTAAATTATGACTATTAAGTGCATGCGAGGACAAATGAATCGCATTATGGTGGTGTGGATTCTGTAATTTAAATAAATAAAAAAACATTGATATTAAATTATTTGAAATTTATTTTTTTTTAAATTTTTTTGCTTTTTACAATTTTTGTTCAAAAGTTTGTTAATTTTAAGTTCTATATTTTAGTAAAATTTAATTGTTTGGTCTAGTACTAGATCCATTAATTTGGTATATCTATGCAGCGGAGAGTTCATAAAGATCTTTAAGATCAGCTGCGCTCTGGCACAAACCTTATTAAAGGGCTTTGTTTTAGGAATTTAAAATGGATTCTAGAATTATCGGTGCTAGATTTAAAATTTTTTATTTAACCTATTCGAACCTATCTGTTGTCTATGGCACACTAGAACACAAGGAAGATGCAAAAACAAATATGTACATATTTGTTTCATATTGTATTTTTCTTAATGTTTGTGGCAATATTCAAGCGTCCTGTTTGTTTCAATAAACTTAAGAGCAATAAAATGTTATAACCGTTAGCCTTTTAAATATATAAAGAATGCAATAGTATTTTCCGATTAGCTGCTTCACATAATGCAACTTTGATGGAATAAAAATTAACATCTTATGAGAATTTTCCTAAAATTTAGTAAATCGGATAAACCTGTCAAATAAATTCACTTTGATCCACACTATCATACTTTTTGAGCATACATATGTATATACTTATACATACATATGTATGTATGTACTAGCTTTTTTACAGATCGCACGACTGTATAGGGTAGTTGATCACGGCCTTAAGGGCCTAATTTTGTAATTCACCTACATACATACATACATAAGTATGTGAGGCTTTGCATTATTTTAGTGTAAATTGTTGTTTCTTTGAACAATAAGCAAAAACAATTGTATAAAAATAACGCAACGGTTCACTTTGGTGAAATAAAAAACTGGGCCCTAAGTTGTGTTTTCAATTTTATATTACCACGTTATTATGGTGCGTAGATAATTGGGCAGTTTGTGCCCCAATATGCTGTTGTGATTGGCTAAATTGTTGTTGGAGTGTTATATTATTGGTGACGCCAACACCACCACTGCTACTATTCACCAATAAGTTATTTGGATGTGTAGCTGAAATACCGCCAGTTGTTGTCGGCTGTGGCGCTGGTCGTTTATTGTGACGTAGCGGCGCTGTTGGTGGCATTTGATGCCCGGTTGATTGCAAAAACCATGGATCTCCGCCGGTGTTGGAGGCGGCCACTGTTACTGTTGGCTGAGAGAAACCCCGATGATGACCCACCACTGTTGTTTGTCCGTTTTGTGCAGTTGTTATGTGACTATTCATAACTGTATTGTTTGAACGTATAACCGCAGCAGTTACTGGCTGCGTCACGTAGTTGCTCAATGTTTCGGGGGTAGTTGTTGGTTGCTGTTTTGTCGTCTGCTTTGTAGTTGTTATTGTATTTTGTGGTGTTACGTTAGTAAACGTTATAGAATTCGTTAAAGTTTTTGTTGTGCTAAGAACTGCTGTCGTTGTTGCTATTGGGTGGACAGGAGATAAAATCAAGGAGGAAAAAGCAAAATTGTCAGCATCTGTTGTTGTTGTGCTTAATTTGGCAGATTTTGTTTGAAACTTCGGTGTATCCGAATTGGTTCCTTTATTTTGGAGGGAATTATTACTGCTATTAAAAACTTTACTTTTTATATGATTATGTGTCTCTATGATATCTTGCTCCTTTAGCTGTTGCTGATCAGGGGTAGAGTTTTTAGTTTCATTGCAGTCTGCGCAGGCTGTAGCTTCTTCATCTAAAAGTATGAAAAAAATAATAAGATTATTATTTACGTTTTAAATTATTAGAATTTTGAGTGATTTTTCTTTCTTTTTTTAAGTTTTTCTGATGTACTTAGATATTGAACACGACAGTTCTCAGTCAACACGACCCATTTAAAAATGACAACAGTTTGTGGTTTCGTAAGCGTTTGCACAAAATAGCATTCATTTATTGCTTGTTATAATGAATTTTCATGATCAATGTTGAGTGAACACTAAACGACCAAATAATAGATCCACAAATTTTATAATTAATTACAGTGTCTCACATAACCGTGGTTATTTCAGTGGAATCTATAAAAAATCGTTTGCAGTTTGTTTAAGGGCTAGATACATAAATTCCAAAAATGGCAGCCAATTCAAATTACTACATTACTTTTGCGCCACTCTGTATTATTTTATATGCAATTTTCGCTAAAAGTGAGATTTGTTATACTTAATTTCATTGCTGGAATTTTCTGCTAAAATCAAACTTGAAGCATTCGAATTTTTTAAGTTTCTTCGAGCAATTAGAAAATTTTCGACTTATTTTGATCTTAACATTTTTCGACAACCATATTTCTTAAACAAATTTAATGCAGTTTTAAAAGGTCGACAATGTGGAAGGACTTTATAAATTTGATTTCAAGAGATATTTAAAAAAAACTGCAAAGCATTTCTACCACATATACCGATTTTTGGGAAAAAATTAATTTTTGAAAAATCTCTAAAATCCACCACACCGAATTGATTTATATTCACATGTCGTTTTTATCGTCTTATCGTTTCAGTCTTTTATAAGTTACGAAAGGTTTACACATACATACATATAGATATCATTACAGAAATAGTCAGAATAGCTTCCTACGACCTGAAAACTACTGTGAAAATTCGATTTTCGAAAATCGGAGTGAAATTAAGTTAATTTCTAAATAAATATGATAGTCATACATGCATATGTATACGTATGTATTTCGTGGTTTTAATACCTACAACACAGAATTAATAACAAGTATTAGCACGGGTCAGCCTCCACATAAATACTAATATATAAGCAAATCATCTTCTATATCATGCCCTCAAACAAAAACTTTCTTGACTTTGGTGACAAGCATAAAATAAAAACGATTATAAAGAAAAAAATTGTTTACGAACAAATATATTCATGTATGTATGTAAATATGGATGTTCTACATATGTACATATGTGCAGAGTGGAGCAGGGTAATGCTAAAATTTAAGTTGGCTGCCATTTTTGCATTGGACGTTTATGATGTAAATAGATAAGTATATAGAGAATTAGTTATTAGCAACCCATAAAGCGAAACACACCTCAAGAATAAGTTTTTATGAAAGCAGAGCTCTTTTTTCATTTATAACATAATTGCAGATAATTAAAAATAATACATTACTTTGTGCCACCTGTTACTTTAAAATAAAAAGCTAAACAAGTTTTAAGAGGACTTAACCAACATGTTTAATTTGAGATTAGGTTAGGTTAGGTTGATTGGAGGAGTGTGATAGCCCATGTCATACGACATACACTTAAGCCAGTGAAGGCTTGTTGTGCGCTCCCTTTAATTATCAGACACAAACTGCCAGAGTTCTGCGGCAGGATTCGAACCTGGGACCTTCGCACTACGAGTCTAGTACACTATCTACTAGTCTACGAAGGTTTAATTTGAGATTAATTTAAAAAGTTATTGGCTGATTTAATAGCCATTTAGTTTTGCACAGGACTGTATGACTGTATGTATGTATGTATATACACATATATGCATATAAATTTTACATTATTCGAAATCAGCGTTACCATATATTTTTTTAAAAAAACTTCTTATATCTGAAAAAAAACTGTTTTTTCCAAAAAAAACTTTTTTTCTACAAAAGTACTTAAATTTTAAAAGAAAACACTAAAATGTATTTGGAATTCATTTTATTTAAAAATATAAAAACGATTAAAAACAAAAATATAACATATAATAAAAAAACATAAAATAAAATTCATATTTAGAGATCTTTCATTGGTCTTGCCATTTTTCATTAAATATTTGTCCATGTTTTTAAATTTTTTTTCACCACAAACACAAACTGCCAAAAGTTAGTTACACATTGCCAATGTATAAAAGCGGCATAGTTGTACTTAAGACGGTGTAAAGACAATGAGACACTGTTGCAGTAATAAAGGAGTGAGAAAATATAAGATCGTTTCATTGCATACAAACATCACTTAATATTTTCATCCAATATACTGCAATAGTTAAATTATGTAAATATTTAAAAAAACTTTACAAAACTTTATGTATTTTCAAAAAAACTTGTTTTTTACCCAATAAATTTAAAACTTTTTAGCATCTCAAAAAACTTGCAAAAAAAGGGAAAACTTGATAAATGGCAACGCTGTTCGAAATGTGCAGTAAAATATTTCTCTCAATTACTCGTATAAATACCGTCGCGATATAATTTTATTTTATAAAAAAAAACTTTTTTGCAGAATAGCACTTTTTCAGAAAATGATTTTAAGTTTTAAATGCAAAACGATGAAATTTCATTCTTTTTTTCTTTGGAATTTTGAGTTTTTAATGAATATTGTTTAATAAAATAATAATAAAAATCAAAATACATACTAGATTTTTCAATAAAAATAAAAGGGTTATGAATATGTAATTTTAGCTGAAATGTATGCTCGTACATACATACAAACGTACAAAGTGCGGATATTCCGATTACAGTGAATAATTTTCGTTATGAGAATTTATGATGCCAAGCTTCATTCAACTGCAGGCTTAAAAAGGATTGAAGCTTCATTAATAAAATAAAACAATAAGGCGGCATTTTTATATACATACTTGTCACTCGAAATAAGACACTTATTTTAGCAAAAAAATGAAATAATAATAATAATAGAAACCAACTCCTAAACGTATGGAAACGCAAAAAATCACATCTTTCTTTGTGGTGCGTGCGATAACCGATAAAAATCAGCATCGCAGTTTCCTTTAGGCGCCTTTGGATCGCGGATTCTGGATTGAAACGTGTTTAAAAAATTTAAGTGTTTATTAAAACTAAGGGGGCATCCAAAGAAATCATGACTTAAATCAGAGTTGCCTCTAAAACGAAATTGATGTCGTTAAGAGCGAGTTCTGAGAAGAAATTTAATTTCAAATTTGGTTTTGATACATTTATAAAGGTTTTTTGACAGAATGTATTGGACAATTTTCTATAGATATGAGTATCTCCATTTCCCAAAGGCGGTCTTTGTTTAATTATATCTTACAATGTACATACTTATATAATTTGAATCACAAAGACCAACTAGAGCAGAATATCATTAAAATAAAACAAACTTTAGTTTTAATACCGAGTGGGGAATTCCCAAATTGAACGTAATATTTTCTACAATGGTTACTATTTAGAGCTTTTAAACTGTGAGTTCACTGTATCACGAAACTACGCTAGTGTTTATTCATAACGATGTTGCCTCAGGTTCAATTATTAAGTTCCCGTATATGTGATTGCTATTTTGTGTCCTTTACTTTTATCTACCTTATTGTTTTTTAATTGGAAGTAATATGTCCTCAGCATTGTTGTGCATATCACAATCTCTTTAATTTACAGAGCCTCACTGTTGCTCTGTTGCAGGAAATCTAGAAAGTGCGATAGATTTTTAGCCGTAATACGAACTAAGATCAAAGTTTCCACAAAAACCCTAATATTAATGCAGTTTTTTTAAACATATACATACATACATACATATCAATGTTTTATTTCAGAGAGATACAATTTTTTTTTATTTGCTGACGCACATTAATGAACAGGTGTTATTATCCATTTGTGTTATTTAAAGTTATAATTTTTACTATGTTTCCATAAACAAGCAAATGTACGAATTCTGAATTGAGAGAAATTTTAAAATTGTGAAGCCATTTTATTTTTAATTTTAATTGTATCCATTGAGTAATTAAATATGTTCTCTGTTTGTGGTTATTATTTCATTCATTAAACTATGAAAGTAAAAATTCTATTCATTACACCGGAAATAATAAACAATTTAAACTTAATTCCGGTCATAACAAAGGAATATATTCGTATACATGAGTAAAAAGAAAGCAAAAATAAAAATTCAGTAAAAGAGAGGAGGGAGAATTTACACATATTTTACAATTTTGTTTCTAGCGAAAGCAGGCATGGATAGTTCAGTACTATTGCATTTTTTTTTTGCTACTTCTAATTTATAAAATACGCATCATAAAAATGTCAGACCTCAAATAAAATAAGGCAAACAACTATAGCATATATCAATTATATTTGCCTTTTCTATGCGATAATATCTTAAAATCAATATTTAATTATGTGCTGTTTTTGGGTCAAAAACAAGTTTACTTTACTGATAATTGTGATTTCAAAATTTTGAAAAACTAAAGGTGAATTCACCCATTAGTTTTTAACGTTCCGAACGCTTTTTTATATGAAGTTTGAAGTCTCTATTTTTGAGAGAGAGAGAGAGAAAGAGAGTAAAAACCAATTCAAGCAAAAATTGTTCGGCATTAAATTTACTCTCTTTCTCTCTCTAAAAAAATAGAGGCTTCAAACTACATATAAAAAACGTTCGGAACGTTCAAAACGAATGGGTGGATTCACCTTAAATGAATTTTGAATCGAAGTTCGTCTTCCTAGCTTGCTTGAAAGCGTTCAGGTATTATCTCTTCAGGTGTTGTGAGTGGCATTTATGTACATATATACTACAAGGTGGCATGAAACTAATGTCATAATTTGAACTATCTGCTATTTTGTTATAAATATAATAAAGAGCTCTGTTTTCATAAAAATTTTATTTTAAAGTTCAAAATTGATAATATTAATTGGAAAAAATGATATCGTTCAAATGGCCACCTCCCAAATTGATATATAATTGCTTTCGTGCAAAGCGCACTGACATTTGGCGCCATTTGCAAAAATGAAAGAAAATTAATATTATGACATTACTTTTGTGCCACCTTGTAGCATGTGAGGAATGACAATTACATATACCTGGACAATTAAATGTCTTATTTTCAAGAGTGCTAATCTATTTACTGCATATTAGATTTTTACATACAAGCATTTAATAGCTAAATTATTTAAGCTTGACGACACCCACCACATCGATCAATATCTAACAATCTCCCATCTATTTTAAAATTTATCTATTTTGAAATTTATTTACCGAGTAAAATTAGTTTTCTCTTTCAACACAAAAGCGGAGACTAAATATAAATTCTGGGGACGGCAATAGTCGTAAAATGAAATTTTAAGCGAAAAGCTTTCTATAAATGAATCGTTCTGAGAAATTTGCATATTTTCGGTAAAAAATTTTCAAATCTAATATTATATACAAATATCTATATGGTGTATACATATGTACATATACTTATGTATGTATATTATATTGACATTTTAGAATATAAAACTTTCAAAATGCATATAATCTGCACTTCTGCCAACAGTGCCTGAATCATTTTTAAGTCGGAAATTTTGGTTAGTTTCGTTTTTTTATCTACTCATATTTCTCTGAAAATTAAATAGTGAAATAAATTAGTGTTTCGTGTTTTAAATCGATGACTATCTACATAGATATATCTACCTATGTACGTACATACATATGTAAGTATGTGCTTATATACTATATATTCCTTAAATAATGTTAATTTAATTTGTTAATTGAGTCTTTTGAGAATACACTTACATACGTACACACATTTGTACTTATTTTTAATGCTTTTCAATATATAATCGCGAAAACCCAGAACTTTGTACAAATACATATGCATATGTAAGTATATGTACATATGTATGTATACGATTCATGACTGAAGACAAATTTGAGTGCTAGCGTTTTTTTTAATACGGATTTTAAACTGATTTTCAATAAGACCTAGATGTCACAGTGGTTATTTATGATTTGGTCAGCAATGCCAAATCAGCATGACAAAAGATGGAGCAGTAAGTAAGTCCAAGGAATGGAACTTTATTATCAGAGTTTTTTTAAAAGATTCAAGCAATGTCCTTCCCTTCTCCATACCCACATGCGATTTTAGTTGACAGCAATTCTCAATTTTATGAGAGAAATTGATTAAAAATTGAATTCTCATTTAATTTTCTAATTCGCACTTTGTGCACTACAAAATTTCGATGAATGAAATGAAAATTGCAATACGAATTCAATTTAATTAATATTAAAATTTATTATTTTAAATTATTCTCCCCAACTGATTAAACAATTATGGTTTAAAAAATGTATTGTTTGTTGTGGCTTTCGACGTTCATATGCAGACATTTCATTTGTCGCTAAACCAAATCGTCAGTGAACTTTAAGCAACATATTTTCTGTCGTATATAATTAATTTATAATACTATTATTATGTATTTTGTAATAATCATATACGATAGAGAACTCTCATATTGTATTTGATTCGTTTAGCTTCGTTTCAAACTGCTGAACTTCACACTCTAAGTATTTATGAAAATTTCTAAAACAAATATTACATTATGTACAGGAATCGCAATGCCAAACCGTATACGGTTCACCAGATGGCAGAAAGTTTTTGTTTGGTGGTCGTTTAGAGCCGGCCCAAGCTTCATAAAATTGTAGCGGTAGTTACAATTAGTTGTTTTTTTTTGCGTTAAAGATTGAAAAACATGATCTCCATTCAATTGTAATCCATCTTGTGGACGCAATTAGCAAACGCCCTTAAATTCAGTATAGTCATTGAAAATTATGAAAGTGGGATCGGTGCGCCGTAATAAGTAGTGTAGTCGGACATTCAAACGATATTATAATACATTATGACATACATAAGTACATTGATTAACCGGTCTTTTCCATCCTTAATGGAAACCCCTTTATTACAGTTTCGTACAACCTGTCATTAATTGTTGTTGAACTTTTAAATTTGCATTTTTTTTTCAAATATGTACTTAATATTGCTTCTGTTTTTGTCTTGTTTGTTATTTATTTATGTTATAATGAGTTTCGATGAGAATCTCAAATACCATAAGTATACATACATACATGGTCTGTCCAAAGAAAAGATGAATTTTGAAATTTCTCGGGCTACGTGCATTCGACTAGGTTTTTTTTTTAATTGGCACACTTGCCTCGCCATATACCATACTTAAGTAAGTTCTTAGTAGAGTTTGTTTGTTTAATTTAGTTTGTTTTTGAGAGGCATGACAGTTAGACATGTTTTGCTTGTTCGACGATTTTGGTGTTAGTTCTCCTTGGCTCTTCCATTGGGACGATTGAAACTTGGGTTCGATGTCATAACCATATACCCATGCATTATATAAAACTAATTTTTTAACCCTGCAATGGACTTGAAGCTGCAACCTATTTAATTATTCATTCCTCTGCCCACTCGTCAATCGGGGCATTATAATTTGAATAAAAGGGTGAAGAGGTACTTTACATTTCGTCTTTACTAGCGGTCTCCACTAGCCATCAAGTTAGTATTAACATTGAATATAACATACATATGTACATACTTATGTATGTATGTCGCACATGCATTCGGTTCGTTGAGGCCGTTATCGCTCATGTACCGCCATCGCTGTCGGAACAGCAGGTTCGCATGGATCTTCGAATTGTAGAAGAAAACTCACAAACCCATACGCAAATCAGAGAAAAAAACGATACACATATACGAAAAAAATGAAACACACGTACACACTATGAACGATATCTCTGAACATTAATATCAACACTTATTCGCTACATAAAAAAACATGAACATATTTTTATGTCATGCCCAAGTCGATGCCTCACGAATGTGTGATTTATAATAAAGTAAGACATGAACTAAAAACATACTCTTTAGAAATTTTTGCCTCATTTCTATGAAAGTTTTTCAAAATTATGGAAAAGTATGACCTTAAATTGTTTTCAATTTATAATTCTTAGTATGAAACATTTTATGAACAACTACTTGCGAGTAAATCATTTCTTTAATTTAATTCATTTATTAATATCAAAATTGGCTATCTTCCTTATTTAAATTTAAGGAAATGTTTGAACAATTTTATAAAATATTTCTTGCCTAATGCATGTTTTCACAACTGATTTTCAGCTGTGCGACTTCGCATGTCTGTCAAAATAGCCAAAAATATACGATTTATAATTTTTTCTTTAAAATGTGCATCTGACATGACCTCCGACAGCTCACAACTACTGATATATATACATACATATGTATATTTACACAAGTGCATATAAATTCATAAAGCTGTCTTTTATTTTTAATATTATTAATATTTCTCTTGCCAATATACATTTTTGCTATGCCAATAAAAAACTGCCAAAGATGTTTTGTTAGGATGCAAATAGAAAAGGTTATAATTGAAATTTTATCATCTTTCAGCTCTAACATGACATGTATAGATTTTGCATTGGAAAATTTAACAAGACAGGTGTAAAATATGTGTCGTGTAAATTCAACAAAAAAAGGTGGTTTCTATATGTCTTTCAGTGGTATTTATGCCAGACCATCAAGAAACTTTCTACAAATTAGTCGATTTTAATGCATTTTCCAAGAAAGTATTTTATTATTTACTGAATAATCAATATGTTGACTTGTAGAAATAACACCTTACAAGTATCTTCGTTATAACATACACCGGTCATAGCGGAATATTTTTTCATTTCTTTTCTATGCACTTATTATACCTTAAACGTACACCGATGTAGCAAATTTTTAATTATAGCGAACGTGTTCATCGATGTGAACCCAAGCAAAAGTGAGACATATAATGAAAAGGGAGGAATTAGCATAATCTCATTAATGATTTTCAAAGCATTATAAAAAGGAAGATGTTATGCATTCATCAATACGTTTTTTATGAAAATTTTTTCATTATTTGTGGACAGATTTTTTGTATTATTTTCTTTTATAAAACGGTATATACCAGAGCTGGTCGCGTTTTGATCTACATGTGCAACGAGCAGGGGAATGGTACTTGCCACAACTACTTAATAAATAATCATTAAAAAGTTTAAAATAAAAATTTAAAAACGAAATTGAACCGACTTCAAAAATAGGTTCTAAAAAGTTTGAAATAACTAAAATATAATAATATATTTATGCGTTATATGCTTAGATCTTTGAAGTCTGTGCCAAGATTACTGAAATTAAATCTTGTGTTAACAATTTTCTTGGTTATTTTAAGCCTCTTAGAAAATATTTTTTTTATTTTAATTTTCTTTTTACTTATTTTAAATGACCAAAGTTATATATGAGCAGTTTAGTCAATCATTCTGTTCAATCAATTCCACCGTTTATTGTCGTTACTTGGCTTAAGTTTACTTTTATCTGATTCTAAAGAAATCTATTCATATTTTTTTAAACCCATTTTCTGGTCTTAAATTCCCAATATAAGTATTTGTCATACACTCGTGTGGAATTGTTCTTGTAATTTTTTGTGCAACTCCGGAGTATTAAAAATATGTCCAAACGTACCTTTTGTATAAACAGATTGTTTGCCATAAAAATGACCTATTCAATATTAAAAAAAATAACATTATTTAAAAAAAGACAGCTGTAAACTAGGAAAACCCAATTCAAATATCATTTCTATCACCTTAGTATTAATTTGTTTTCTTGCCTCACTTTTTCAATAAAGTTTGGAAACGTCGATAATCTAGACAGAATAAACATTTATTTTCTTTTAACAAGGATTTTTGAAACATACTTTTTGAATGGACACGTTTTACATTAAAAAATCGCAAAAAAAAATTAAAAAACACTGTGAATGTAGTTGATTTTAGTATGAAATTAGCACTGCCGATTTCGCAAATAGAAATGTAATGAAAGAAATACGTACTTATAAAATAGAAAGCTCAGATTAGTTCACAGCAACGGATATATGGAATTTGGTTCCCGAATTAATACATGTTCTGTGATAATTTTTCCTTAATAACATACATACTTTGTGAAAAGTATAAATATTTGCTTTTGCTATCAGCAAACAAGTGGACTACGCTATCATCATTTGACCTCTGAAGATGAGTATAACTTAGAAACTAGAATTTTAGGGACAGCAGATTTATTTCTAATATTCTTTTTCAAAACTTTCCCACTGTGCATCAACGCTTCGTATATACATATCGTCACCTAAAATGCAAAATAGTGTATGTGTGTGAAGATAAATTTAAATTTAAGTAGCAGAGACAAGAACCGATTTCTCTAACAGTGCTCATTTTTCGGTTAACAGAGCGCTGTTAGCCACTTAACGGTAGTGGGTAATTTCAAGAAATGTGGATAATCTAGGAACTGGGACCAGAACCGCACAAGACAGCACATGGAACAGGTGCTGCAGAGTCTTCATGTTGGACGCAAGATAAAAGGACATGCAAAAAACGTTCAAAACAATCCAAAAAAGCTATTATAAAAATAGACATTTTCCCGGAGATAATGGGTCTTTATGGAAAAATAGGGACTTTTAGGTATATACCACTATATAGAAATGGTGCTCCAGACGGTCCTCTAAGGAGCAGATTAGGTGGTATTTCTGAAATAATTTTGAGATTTCAGAAAAATGAATTTGAAAAAAGTCATATTTTTGAAGAATTCCTTGATAAGATTTATGACCATTTAGGAAAAATGGAGACTAGGAGATAGGTATATCCCACTATATATTATTTTATTTAAGAAAATCTTGCAATTGATGATACGTTATTTTGAATTTTGGTCATAACTTGGTCATTCTTCATAGCAGAAATTTTAACTTTTGTGCACATGTGTAATATGATGTAGTGCATCGTAATAATTAAAAAAACTCAATTTTGAAGATTTTTATGATACGTTGTTTTGTATTTTAGCTCACGATACGATCATGTACTTTTGGTTGGTTGATTTTTTGAACTTGAATCATTTTGATGAAGTCATACAATTTCCATATACTAAAAATGCATTCAGCGTAAATATTTTCCAACTTAACTTAGAATATAAATTATATATATGTATGCACTTACATATATGTATGTGTGTAAGTATATGCATATACATTGTAGTTGTATGCAGAAGAAAAACATTAATAATTAAAACGTAGATTCAGTTCCAAACAATGGTGCAGTTATGAGTTCGTAAAAGAGTTTAAAAGTTTTCATTGTATTGCTCTGTACGGCATCAAAGTGTACAAACAACCTTGTGCGTGTGTGTGTATAAATGATCACAAAAAATTAAGTTTTTGAGGCCTCATAATATTGAATTTATTTGCATACCTCGGTATCTTAAAAAAAGTGTCCCTTGGTATCCTTCGAACGCACAGAGGAGTATTTGACCCGAAAAGCTGGCCAAAAAGGCAAAAATTAATTTGATGAAATCCTAAGAAGTAATTACGCAGATCGATAGAAAACAAAATTCTACATCATATCGTGCATTTTAAAGATTGTAAGTTAAGATTTGTAGTTGTGGGACACTGTAAAAGTCAGGAAAGTGAAGAAAATTGCATGCGTTTTTATTGAATTTTTTCGATTTCGAGATATTTATATGATATTTTTTTGTGGCTAAACGAATAGAGGTATTACATTGATTTTTTTTACCTGAACGATTCTATCAGTAGCTATTTTTAATATTTAAAAAGAAAAACTTATCTCAAATATTTATTTTAAAAATATTAATTATAAAAAAATTATACATATGTACATAGTATATATATAAATTTAAAAAAAAGGAAAGTTTTTTGAAAGTGAGGTTAGATGTTCTACAAATAACGTTATATACCACAATAAAGTATAAGATCTCTAATTTAAGAAAATAGAAAAAAGTTTGCGCAAGTTTGCGCCATTATTTTTGGTGATTTTTTGAAAATACTATATTTTTTTCTATTTTTGCTCATAAGGCACTTTTTCTTATACTTTATTGTCGTCATAAACTTTTGTGTTTTTCGAATTATTGATGTGAAATATTATTTAAATCACTTTTAACAACTACCAATGTGATGGATTACCCGCCCTTAAAAAAGGCAATTTCTTAAAATTCAGTTCTTAGTTCATAAATTCAAATTTACAAACTGTCTTATATAAGACTTGATCGTCTCCAGGACACTTTAGCTATGTACTACATACCTAATTTAAAAGCGTTACAAATCAAAATTACATTTAAAAACGGTATAGGTATATAAAAAATGCACCCAAGTATCAGGTTGTTAACAGAGTAACGGGAAAATGCACTTTGAAAAATACACATACTATATGGCTTATTGCGCAGAATTCTTATTATAAGAGTTTTGCAACATTGAAAAATAACATGGAATAGGTTATTTTTGAGCAGTGACCCTTTTTTAAGCTGCAATACACAAAAGACATGAAAGATAAAAAGGCCTTTTTCATCAGATACTATTAAACTACTTCTTCCTGATACGGATGATGCCGCCCATGATGAAATACGTATGTATGACATGATCATAATTTGAACTTTTTAATTAGTTTAATTTTTTCATGTGATGAGTATTTAATAATATAAAATAAACATTAAAAGTGAATATGTTTTTGTTTATTTGGTTGTTTATCCCTTATAGGGAGCCAAGCTGCGAGACCAATTTTTTAAATATTTAATATTGGATAAATTGTAATTTTGTAACATCAATAAAAAGCTATGTTCTATTTCTCTGTATCTACACAACTACAATAGTTCGACTATCTAAATTTAATTTGAGTTGCTACCAAATTTTGCAAACCAAATTTTGGCGGAATGCGAGGGGGAGACCGGCATACGTAATAATAAATAATTTTTCTAAAAATACAAAACAATCGTGTAGCGCGGCATACCGTGTATGGATAATAAATTAATATATATATATATATATATATATATATATATATATATATATATATATATATATATATAAATTAAATTCTCTTCAAAAAGAAAGAAAATTTAACAAAGTTATAAAAGGTGGGTAGGAGGTTGGTTGGTTGTCAAAATAACACTAACCCAATAATAACCTGCCACTAAATTTCTTCTATCAAACTAATGCTAAAACTATCAAAAAACTTAAACTTTTAAAACAAAAAACACGCTTAATAATTTTGGCCAGCTTTTTGGGTCAAATACTCCTCTGTGGAACGGTGGAATTCAGAGGGGTTTATATTTTGATGAATCCAAATGGCCGAGAAACGGAAGACATTGCTTCAAAGTCACTAATAATAGCAATAATAACTTCTATATTAAAAAGGTCAAAATTTCAAAGTTCATGGAAATATCTTGCATAAGGTGGCGCAGAGTAATGTCCTAATTTGAACTGGCTGGCATAATGTTGTAAATGAAAATAAAGATCTATTTTCATAAAACAGTTTATTGATGACACTAATTGAAAAAAATATATATCGATCAAATGGCCACCTCCCGAGTTGATGATGCTTATTTGCGCTCGTTTTACTAAATTTTTAATTGTTGCTCGCAAAACATGATGATATTACTTTGTGCCATCTCGTATTTCTAACTTAAATGTTAAATTCAAAAATTACTAACGTCTGTCTAATAATTTTTCATTATTATTATTTCTAGAATTAATATAATTTTAACATAAAACACCTTCTTAAGAACAAAAGCTCAGAAAATATATTGAGACTACAGTTTTCTGAATTGTTTTAGTTTTACCACTATAAAATTCTCATGATACAATTTGTTTAATGGAAAAAATTAATACATCTCCTATTGTATGCCATGAAAAATAAATTATCTTATACTGAATATATATGGCATGATAATGAGCAGCCTGTATAGTCTAGATATGGCTTAAAAGACAATAACAATAAGGAAGCAAATGTCAAAAAATGGTTCACACGTACTGGTTTTATTGTCTACAAAAGCTAAATCTGTTTGTATTTCTTTTTTAGCAACAAAGATGGTATAAAAAATATATTTTGAATAAAAAATAAAAAAAATGCACACATACATATATTAAGTAGGAAATTTTTAGCTTTTGCTTAAGGGACTTTGAAAAGATTCGTCAATTTTAACCCATCGTGAATGTATGTTTATGTCTTAATTTCCGGTTAGCATGGAGTCCGGATATTAATAGTATATATAAGTTCATTACATAGTTGCAAATATACATACATTAGAACCTTAATATGCATGTTTTTATATTTTCTTCAATACATACGAGTACATAAATAAAATTTTCCACCTTGCGTAGTATATGAAATCAAGTGCTTAAGAAATGAGCAAATAAAACTATTTGTTATTACTATAAAGCTTTCTGCAATTAGTTGTTTCTTCGAAATTCCATTAAATGCTTGTGCAAGTTGTAGTTATTTGCAACATTTAGAGTTGTTGCCATTAAACATATAGAAAAATACTTTGTGTATTTTGTTTTTAATTTTTTGTACGTTTTTTTTTTTTATTTTACAGTCAATAAACATTACTTATTTTATGTGCAAATCGATTAGTTTCACTTGCACCCATCTACTTAAGAAATATTTAGTTTACTTGACAAAATTACTATAATTACTATAACTTTTAATAAATAACTATTTTTAAACTAATTATATAACGGCAGTAAAATAATTTCAAGTGAAATGGATGAGTTTATGTTTGAGTTTTTTTTAACAGGTCTTGAAAGTTAACATTAAAGAAGAAATCGTGTGATTTCACCCCGTCGCAGGTCGCGAATAAGCCACAAGCCACTGCGTCCCTCAAAGCAAGAGTCTTGCAAAATTTTTACTTAGAAACGGTATTTAAAAACATATCTTGAGTGAATGAAAATTCTATGCATTAAGAATAAGGGATTAAATTATTTAATTCTATATATTTTGGAAATTTGTCATGTTTTTAACAATTTGAAATTTTATAAATACATGTGCATTTGATCTACAAAATTTTCGGTATCTTAAGCTCTTTTAACATTTTAGGTGATACATTACTCGTATACAGAATATTTTAAAAACATTTAATTTAATTAATAATGGAAAGTTAATTTTCATTTGAATTTAAATCACTGACTTGAATTTTAAACTAAACGTTGGATGTAAGCGATTGCAGAAACTTAAGTTGCTTCAGTTCAATAGCAGAAGGTTCGTTCATATACGGTTTCGGTTCAAAAAATATATTTATTTAAGAAGCAACTCAAGAGTTAACAAAAATATAATTTCAGTCATTTTATTTCATCTGTTTCTTTCTTAATTTATTTTTAATTTCCTAATCTATATTTGTGTAGAAGATTTGTCTTTTAATCGAAAAGCTTAATCACAAGAATAATGAAAATAACGTTTTGTAAAATGTTTTTAATAAAAATAAAAAAACTTTGGATGAGTGATTTCAAAAGTAATTTGTAAGTGATTGCAAATGAAAACTTTCTTTTTTATTGTTTTTAAATGTTAAGCATTTTTAATAGTTTTATCTACACAAATGTTATTTAATGGAAAATTTAATTAATTCACGTACATAATTAAATAAAAAAAAAGTTGTTTTAAATATTTCAAACACTTTTAAAAATTTTTAGGCATTTGCGGGGAGATTTCCTGCATGTTATATTTTCATTTACATTTGCAAATACTAATAAATTAACAATATCAATTATTATGGTGTATCTTCTGTCTGAATATCAAATAGAGATTTTTATTTCTATATGTATCAACATATCATATGTATCATATCAACAAATTCTTGAGACAAAAAGTTAAAGTTTCTCATCGATTTCACAAGAACGGAAATTCCGGTTGTTAAATTTCTCCAGCACCAGTACGACGACGTCATAAGCATTGATGTAGACTTGTGTCCTGTCAACTTAAATTAAATTCAAGCAGAAGTCCCTACTAGGCTTAAAGATTGATTTTCGTTTCAAAGCGGAAGAAGAAAATTTCCACTGAGCGATCTTGCGCTCCTCTGCCAATTTTATTATAGACAGTGTTGCCAGATATGCCAGATTTCGCTAAAAAATTCTAACAACATGCCAAAAAGTGTTAATAAAATGTAATAAGCCGTTTCATAGTAATTTATTAATACGATAGTGTTCGTAAGACTTCAAGTTAAGAAAGAATAAAACATGGCTAATGTTTCCAAGTTTTAATTAAAACCTACATAACGGAACAGAAGGCCGTTGTACAAACTCATCAATGTCCATGTGTACTACCCGTATTTCATATAAGTACATATAAAGCGTCGCACTCCCATTTTTAAATTTAATAAAGCAAACTATGTGTGTGTAACATATCCGTGAATTTCTTTACACATTTAAAAGGCCTATCAATGTCATTTCGTATATAATAGAACATCGTGCAAATGTCCGGCGCGGCATCACTGGGTGGAACCCATCCCAAATGTCCGACGTCGCGACGTCGCCAAGCTAATATAAACACCAAGCCTTGACTTGGACGCTCTTGGATTTTATGTGTTTTCAAATTTTACAATTTTGTTTGTTGACGTACCAATTCATCCAGAAATGCAGGACGCTGTCCGAACAGAACATCCATTTTGATGAAACGATTTTTCCAGATTCAATAAATGACAGCCAATTTAACAGGTGTAGCTTCAACAATATGGCAGCTATCAACTGTCAAAATTCAGAAGTCTTTATTGGAAGACCCCTTATAATCAATCACTTTTTAGGTGGAGGTGGTTGTATGAACAGATGTTAGTTCGCTTAAAAATCGAATTTGAAATATTTTGTTATCCTATTGCAAAGTCCTACATTATTTATTGCAGTTTGAATTTAACTTAATTCAAACCTGACCAAAGGTAAAGAAATATCTATCAAAATTCTTGGAGATATTCCCCGAAGTAGTTATTCAAAATTATGCACATCGAGTATTAAAGCTGATTCTTAAAAAAGAAGTCAAGGGGATCTGTATTGGACATACATATATACATCAGAGGACAAATTGTCGGCGGCGGCGACGGGTGAGCGAGAAACGCTGGCGGTGGCTGAGAGTCGGCTGTAGCCGATATTGCCCTTAATATATTTATAAATATAACTTTTATGTCCGTTTGTTAAGACATAGTAAGTAAACTGTTTTGTTTTCGTATTTTGCTACTGTTAGTTAGTTATTATATGGAGATACATTTTTTATTTTCAAACAAATACGAACGGCAAAGTCATTTTAGTTGACTACAGAAAAGCCCAGAGCTTTTGTCATGAAGCGAGCCTGCCACACTCTAACCACTAGTCTAGTTCTAGAGGGCACTCGATAGAATTAATAAAAAAAACAGTTAAAACAGCACCGGATTTTCGTTTAAAATAGTTTTTATATTTTATTGCTCTTGTCTGTCAAAATATCAATTAAACATTAAACACCGAAGCATCATAACCTTTAACTAAATTACTACACATCTCAGCTCTTTCGTGAAAAATATGGACTTTTCTTCATAGAATATGTCAAAGCAAATTATTTCATAATTCGGTAACACATAAACCCAAGATGGACTTTTCTTACAATGTCAAAAAAATAAAAAAAATTATCTAATAAATTTTTCGGTCAACTTATAAACGAGTTGAATTTTTAAGAAATGTCATTAATGTGGCAATAAAATGGGATTTTCAGTTATAAAATATTTTTATAAATTTTAATAAATTTGAATTAAAATATATAATATGTAGTTTCATGTATTTGTGAAGAAAATAAATAATTGGGGGATTCAAACGGTGTGCTGTTAAGTCACATTGTCAAAATGTCTTAATATTTTAGTATGGTTTAAAAAATTGAGCCAAAAGTTAAACGTATGGCCACAAATCTAACTAAAAAATGGAATCTCCTATAAGAAAAGTCGCTAATAGAGATTTTTTCAAACAAACTGTGTGTTATTTTAGTTTTTTCGCTTGTTTTTGGCATTTTCAATCAAAATTTTTATAAAGGTTTTAATTTCTTTTCTTTGATGTCAAATATTTATAAATGTTTTATATTCATATCAGCTGACCGAATTCTGAAATAGCATACTAAGTTATGACGGGTTGTTCATATATAGTCATATATTTTTGTACTATTATTTTATGACATATGACTTTATGACTACCGTTTGAATCCCCCAAATGTATATAAATAATTTCTGTAAAAACTGTGTGTGTATTTTTCAAGTCTGTTTAATTTATAAAATATGAAATAATGTAAGAATTTGTATTTTAAAAATCAAAAATTATTCAGTCGTTAATATTTTCATAAACTTCATTGGTTACAAATTGCAAAATATCGCCAAATATACAGCATATTCTATAATATGCCAAATAATTTTGGGAACAATTCTAAAAAATTGTATATGCTAGAAGCAGTTTTTATACATTGAGAACTGTAGAACTTCTTTTGAAATATCTATCATTAGGTACTGCAAAAAAAAAATTAAAAACTGTTTCAACGTCGCTAGTTGCGAGTACTATAAATCATATTTGGTATTTACTAAAAAGAAAAATAAGAAAGGAGACAATTCACATATAATTTCTTGAATTGCAGTAAAATTTCATTCGAGATTGAATACTATAATTTGTCCCCCGAACAAATATCGAATTTAGTAGGATCTAAAAAAAAATAATTTTTTCAAACATAAAACGTAGTAAATTTTTCCTAGGTGTAACTGCCTAAATTTTTTAGAAAGAATTAAATTTCTTAGTTATTTGTCAATATTGCATGTAAGCTGAACTATATTTTAAGTTTAAGGAAAGTTTTTTTTTTACTGATCAAGTTTGAAAGTATACTATATAAGCCCGTGTTAGTGTTAGTGTTAGATCTATGACATATATGCTAAATTGGCAACACGGGTTTTCGACAATTTAATTTTTTCTTATTTGTTTATTTTAAAAATAAAGAGTTATTATGACAAGCAGAATCGTTAGACTTTAATGACGAAAAATTAGAAAAAAAATCGTAATAAAAAAATAATAAAAAGCGATAATAAAAAAATTGTATTCAATCTTAAAATCATATTAATATAAATAAACAATTTTAATATATACTAACCAAACCATTCTTCACTACACGTTTTATTGTTATTTTCAATAATTTTGGCGTTTTGGCTTTTATTTCTGTTATTTAAATAATTGTTATTATTGTTGCCATTTTTACTATTAGTTGCAGTTAAACTTTTCACACCAAATATGTAGGTTTGTTTTAATTTCCCAGCTAGTGAATTGTTGTTATTCAACTTGGTTTCAGTTAGATTTTCACTAATATGATTTTTAGTCTTATTTAAATTTAAATTCAAGGTAGAGTTACACTTATCATATGTTGTTACTTTGGTATTTTCAGCTGATGAGGTGTTGCCATTGTTAAAGTTATTTGGTTGTTGGTTTGTGTTGCTATTTACACGCACACTGTTTCGGTACAGTTTGCGAGCCGAACGTAAGAAGCTCAATAGGCGAGTATCCGGTGCATAACATTTGTTATTGTTGTAAGCGGGCGCGTTGACGCTAAAACCGTTAACGAGAAATACTGAGGTAGCACCCGATATTGTTTTTGGCGCGGGCGGTGGTTTTAAGGCCGTGGCATTGCATTTATTTAGATTATAAAATGTATTAAAACAATTTGTATGGGATTTTCGATTATGCGGTTGATGACTATTTGGCACCGATGTTAGGCTACTTGTGGCCGTTAATGGTTTATGTTTAGAACGACCGGTATAGCTGTGACATTTTTGTTGCTGTAGTTCTTTGTGTGTTATAGAACTGGCACTACGTTGTAAACAGGACGATGAATTACGAACCAAGTCCAAATCACTTTTGTAACAACAGCTTAGATTTGATTTCCGATCGGATGATTGTTTACACCAATAGATTCTATTACTACCGAAATAGTACCGTTTACGATTATCACATTTAGGAGTACGTGGTCTTTTCACACGATTGCTGCTGTTAGTACCCACGGATTTTTGACAGTTGCTACGTATGCTCGAATTTGATGTATTAGAAGAACTGGACGATATCTTATGATGACGATGATAATGATGATGATGTTTATCATAATCCAATATGTTGGTTGCCGATTTATCTTTATCACTATTAAAAGTGTTGGATAATAAAGAACAGTTGGTGGAAGTTGGCGAGGTTGAATTTGACTCTGCAGCTGTGACTGTACTCGTATCTCGCGAGTTTATAGTATCAGCCGTAGTTGTGGTTGAAGTTGGTGTCAAAGAGGAGGTCAAAAACGAATTGGACTGTATGAATACACCATCACAGGTAATTTTGATTGTTGTCACCATGTTTGTTCTTACAAAACATAATTATATTTATATTTTTTATTTATGTATGTTATATCAACTATTTCGGTTTACTTTTCTAATAGCTTCACATTATCAAACACTTTATTGAAAATTAAAATTTATAATTTGTTTGCCTAGTTTTTATAGTACGCAAATTCGATTGAGTTTTCATAACAATATTGTTAACAAATATTCAACCCAATTTTAAATTATATTTAATACAAAATATGAGTTTGATTCAATAAACAAGTGGCATAATATGCGTTGTGGCCACTTACAGCTTTTTATTATGTATAATTCAATGACCAGTAGAATTATCTTTGATTTACGAAAAGATTAAAAAGGAAAATTGATTTATTTTATGAAAATTTTTTTTAAATAAATACGGCTGTAAGATGTTAAGAAAAAACTATTTAACTATAACATTTAAAAAAATTTCACTTATAGTTCATATAAATTAGAATGACTTTATTATTTTATTATATAAATTTTTTGAATCGAAAATGTCGGTCGTGATTAGTTTGACATTTGCGAAAGAATTTAATTTTATCATTTCAAAATAAAATTCATGAGTTTCAAAGAATCGTCTGTTTACTTTCAGCATAAAAAGTTACAAAAATCGCTTGTTTATACATTCCAATTAGCAGAAGTACTAACGCCAGCAAAAGTAGAACCTGTGAAGGAGCCAATCCAGATCCAGAACTTGCGAACTAGAAGTAGTGAAAATTCGAATAAATTTTAATTGTTTCAACAAGAACTTAATGCCTTCTCATTGAATTTGAAGTCATGTTTGCAATGTTAAAAGAGGACGATTTTTGTGGAGCACCTAAAATGTTATTCGTTCCTGAATATATTAAATTGTAATGGTTGTATATAAAAAAAATCCTAGTTACATTTAATTTTCATATAGTTTGTATGGGGTTCGATCCGCAGAATTATATTTCATCTTGACATTAGCTTCCAAGGAAGTTATAAATAAACTTGCAGAGATTGTTATAAATTCAAATCACATACTTTGAATCGGAAATTATATCCAATGTAATCAGAAAATAATTTTTTTAATTTGATTTTATTTTATTTTTTATTATGATACAGTCTAATTGAAATACACGAAAATGGAAAATTTCAGCGATTGCTGTTCGTTTAAACGTACTTCGGATAATCGAAAACAGTTTCGCTTAAGCGAACAAAACACATTAAAAAATTGTTCTTTGGACCGAAAATAGAAAATGTGATGTATATTGAAAATAAAACAGATGTCTTCCGATTTTGAATTAAGATTTATTTTGTAAACTCAGATTTTTCGATTGCATGTAATACGATTAAAATGAGCCGATGGTGTTTTATTAGCGATAAATACAATCCCTCTTATATGATTGTCGCGTCGACGTCACATCAAGTCGACAGTAAAAAAAAGACAGCAGTTCTGAACTCCTTGTAGGCAATAATTAGCTAATATTGTTGGCCAATTGTAATTTTATAAGTCATAGTAGTAGTAATATCCTATCAATAATATCTAATAGTTTTCGATAACGATCCCACAATTGCCAATATATTGATATCGACTTGGTGTGACATCGACGTCGACAATCATAATAAGGGTAAATATGTTTTTGTCTCTTCTTCCTTTAAGCGATATTTGTTTCCTATAATCTTGCACTTTCACAAATAAAATGAGTTTCGAAGAAACGGTGTTTCTTTTGAACGAAATTTTGAAATTTATTAAAAACAATAGCTAAGAATTTTTTTATACATTCCTTTGTTTCGACTGTAATCACAATTTCATTGAAAGTAATAGTTTCAATTATAATTTGAAGAAAATATAATAATTTTGAAACAATTTTGAGAAAGCAATTATATTTTTTAATAAAAGAGAAAAGATTTGTAAAATACATTTAAATTCTTACACTAATGAATACTTTAGAAGCAATGAAAGTGCCATTTATTTAGAATGGTTTCCATTTTTTCCATTGGGAACCTGTGCATAAGGAATGTCACGTACTTTTCTTTAAGAATTTTCATAATTAAGCAATTTTAACGATTTTCTTTTTAGTCCAAATATTAAATAGTATTTTGTTTATTCACTTGGTCTACTTTAGGGTTAACAAACTTTTAAACTTGAGAAGTTTGTATATTTTATTTCGTTTGTGGACATACAAATTTCTTGTTTATTTGGGTCTCGGAGCCTTCGTTATAGATTGTGCACGAAATAAGAAAATAATGTTGAAATTTGTTTTTTACGTATGTATGTTAATAATATGTAAAATAGTACAGTTTTGCCAAAAATTTGCTCAAATTGTGGTAACAAGTGGGTACCGCGTTCTTAACATCTTTTTCTTATTTTTGCCTCTTCATTTCATTCAAATGGGTCACTTATTTGGCGCCCAGCAATAACACAGCAAATAAAGATAAATATATAATTAATATTTTTAAAGTAACGAAAATAACGTCATACAAGAACAAAAATCAAGTACTTAAAGCAGTCAGTTGAATAAATATTCACTCATATTGTCATTGTTAGCGCTTAAATGTTAAAGAAAATGAGAAGTCAGAATCGAGTAAACAAATAAAAAAATAAAAGCCAGAAAATATCAGCTTGTAAGAAATTCAAGTCAAGTATTACATGCTACTACAGTGGTACCGAACGCCAGATAATACGCAACTTCTAAACTACTGATCAGATTTGTTTGAAAGAGTCAATATCAATAGCAAAGAAATTAGCCTTAGTAATAAAGTTTGCGAAAAAATTAACAGTGAAAGTTCCCGTAAGCGGACCATTTGTTGGCAACCTCTATTATCAAAATTTTCTTGATATTTTAACACAGGGATAAAAAATTCGTCCAGTCATAAACGGATGTTCGTATAAATTTTATATATAAAAATGAATACAACGGGCTAAAACTTATAACCCAGTATATTTTTTGTTTTCGTAATTATTGATTACAATTTTAAATTTCTTGTACTGACTTTTTAGTATTTTTATCTCATAACCTTGTTTACTATAAATTTAAATTTCCTTTTCAATATTATGAAAAGAAATATTAATCATTAATCTTTCTAATTATCTCATTACAATAATCATTAAAATTAACCGAAATATTCTGCCAAGTAGTTATTCAAAAACTATTCTATATATAGACAGCTAAGTCCACAACAAAGACCAATTACTTGAATCATTACTGGGGAAAATATTCCGATAATATTAATAAATATTCGACTTCTCCTTTAAGACGAAAAAAATTATTTTAACACATAAACTAAATTTACTCGAAATGGTTTATTTTAGTTCAATCTTGGCATAAATATTAATTTTATGTACTTTAAGGATTTTGTGATATCAGAAACAGCACGGCGACTTAGATAGGTTTATCTAGAAGATATTTAGGCCCAATAAAATTTTTCTTTCTTATGGAACTTATATTAAACGGGAAAACTTTCCTTTTCGTTAAAGGGCTGTAGTCTCCACTCGGAGAACAATTTTCACACCTCCCTAGAAAATTCTATACCTTTACCCACGCAGCAAATAACAATTTGGAACCTCGCCTAAAGAAAAGATATAGATGGAATGTATATAACAAATTGCAGAATTTATGCAACATTTAGTAAACCAAAAATTTGCGACTGCCACAACCACACATGCGTCCTTCTGTCGTGAATGTAATAGCTTAAACATACAATAAACAGTTTTTTAATGTAGTTGGTCTATATCTCTAATAATTTTACACATTTGTATATAATTAACTTCCCCACTGTGCATGCCAAAAAAGGCAAAACGTACGTAAATATGTATGTGTGTGAAATGAAAATTGAAACGGCATACAAGCACTATTGTTGCTGTCGGTATTTTAGTACAAACTAGATGTTGTAAAATAATACAACGAAATAAGATATGAGGTACTGCAATAGTTTGTGTTTTGCTCTAGTTTTTGTGGTTCGTTTATAATGACAAAAATACACACATGTATATATACATACATATACATATACATATATACATATGTATAATACTAATAATATTAAGAAAATGAGGAAATGAAGTAAAGTTTGAGACCATTTAAGCATAGCCTAAATAAAATCATCATCTTCTAAAATTGATATCTTTTCACTTACACATCATAAAAACAAAAATCGATTTTTTTAGAAGTTATTGTAAATGACATATAAAAAATATTGTAAAAAGTAAAGTTTTTTCAACCTAATAATACTGAATAAAACAAGAATACAGTGGGAGGCTCATAAAAGTTAAGACGCGCAAAAGTTAAGAATACAGAAAAGTTAAGCAGCTTTCTGTTACCATACGGAACTCTAAAAAGTTAAGTGCTTCTTAACTTTTTTGAGTAGTTTTTATTTTTATTTAATTTTTCTATTTTTAACATCATTAGAATTATTATATGATTGTCGCATTAATATATGTAGTACTATATAAGTACATGGGTAGCATAAAAAAATTCAACACATATCCAATCGTCATTTACCGTTATAAAATTCTTTACATTCGTACGTTATGTTTTATACTAATTTTGCATCAGTTATTAGTTTTCTTTTGATCGTAACAATGTCAGCAGCACGTAAGCAAAAAAGGTTATCAGTTGCCGAATGCAAGATTTAAAAAAAAATTAGATGAAGGCGTTTTGGCTAATCGATTGGCCATGGATTTTCATGATTCTGAATTTCCATTTTTTAAAATTAAAAGAAATAAAGCAAACATTTATGCTGCAGTGTCAGGTACATGTGACGAAATTAAGAGAAAGACTTTACATAAGGCAGAATTCGTGGATTTGGAGAAGCAGGGGGGTTACTCTCTATTGCGATGCGTAAGCTAGTTCGATGCCTTTGATGTTTTGTTAGCGCAAGATATTTGGTTTTAACGAGCGATTTCGACAATTACAGAGCTCATTGATGCCAGATTTGCGAAAGTGAAAAAATCTGATGCGCGTAAACTCAATAAAGGGTACCAATTATCCGATTATGTACCATTTTTCTTCCGCATCGTATACGCATCGTAATAGAGAGTAAGCCCCCAGCTGTACAAATGGTTCTTATATCAACATGAAAGAAACTGTCCACAAAGTGGTCCTATTTTAAAAGCTAAAAATTAATACATTTGCACACATACATATATACATACATGTGTATTAAATACACATTAATAATATATACAATGTATAAATACACGTATAAACACATGCATTTTTAATATCACGGAAAAGTTAAGAATTCGGAAAAGTTAAGCACCCCCACAACAAACTACTTAACTTTTTCGAGCCTCTACTGTATTGACAATTCCCTCGGCAATGAATGATGAAAGATATATTATATATGTAGTAAAGATGCGAGCAGAATTGCGTACATCATTGTAGAAATGATTCAACAAATAATTATTATTAAAAAAATTATGTAAAAATTTTTCATATACTTTTAAGCAAAATTGGATCTTAATCTTAAAAAAGAAAAGCAAAGTAACAATTTATATATATGAGTGGCAAAAGTCATCCAGCTGAAGCTAAATTGTTATTAAAAAAAAGTTGAGAAAGGTTATATAAT
This sequence comes from Germaria angustata, assembly GCA_963681545.1. Classification (NCBI taxonomy): domain Eukaryota; kingdom Metazoa; phylum Arthropoda; class Insecta; order Diptera; family Tachinidae; genus Germaria; species Germaria angustata. The sequence goes on along the minus strand of OY812998.1, from coordinate 117,676,380 downwards.
TTTAATTGAAACTATAAAACAAATTGGGTCAACAATGTTTAAGTTCTTCTTTTCATGTCTTAGATTAGTGCCTCAAATTCCAAAGAGTTTGTTTTAAGTATAATAAAAAATATTTTTTTTTACACACGCACGTGTAAAAAGTAAAAACTATAAATTTGTTTGTAAGTTGTAAAAAATTGTATATGCAAAATTACATACGGGCTGTATTGTTGACAAGTCAGCTGTAAAAAGATGTAAATGCCATGTCAAAAATTGTTTCAAGTCTTAAAAAACTACCTTCGCTTAGAAAACTTGTTCAACCTTATTTTATTAAAGCCAGAATATTAAACACTAATCTAAAATAATTCACAAAACATCAATTAACTTAAATGTAGTTCCCATGATTAAAAGAAACTAAAAAACTATCTGGCAATTGTGAAATATGGCTGGAAATGCCAACGTTTGTAAAGGCTGTTACAGCGAATAGCAAAAAAATAAAAATAAATAAATAAATAAATAAAAAACACTGTTTCAGTTTCTAGCAGAGATGGGTATCACTCACGTGATTGACAAGAATCACACATGACAATAATATTATGTTTCAATAACGTAAGCGAAAATATAAAAAAATTCAACTTGAGGGAAAACATGCAGGACTAATTTGAGATTGTTTTGCGATTGAAAAGCTCTGAAATGCAATTTAAAATATCTGATATGAATAAAAACTAATGTGACCGATCTAATTTTATGAGTATCTATTGTTTTTTCTTGTTAAATAAATTTTTATAAAAAAAAAACGAATGTGACTGATCTAATTAACTGATTTAATTAAATAATTTTACTTTACACTCTCGTGTGCTAAAATAATGGTTGTACATGAGCCTGGGCAATTTATTTGCTTCTTGTGAGTAAAATTTAACTCACAGTACCATTTCTAGTATCTAGAGCTGTAAACAGGTTTTTAAACCAAATAAAACATTATTATAAAAAAAATTACAATAAACAAGCCCCTATTTATTGTTTTTCAAGAAATTTAATTTCAATCTAAATTAAAAAATAAATATCAGAAACACAAAATTTGATTTTACAATATGTTAAGCAAACTATTAGCCAAAGTAAAAAAAAAAAAATAATAATAATAATGCAGACAAACAACAATTAATGAATAATTTAAAGACTTTTTCAGCAAGAAATAGTTATAGTGGTTGGTGATTATCTGAGGGATACTCTTTTTTTAAATTAAAAAATTTCAAAACAATAAAAATTAAGTAAAAATTATTGCGGCAACACTTGCATATAAAACAAGTGAGAGAGAAAGAGCTATGTATATACAGTAGCGAACAAATGTGGCTGCAATATATATATGCTTATGTGTATGTATATGCTATAAACTATTCAATGAAATAATAATAGAAGAAAATAAAACTGAAATTTGTGAATATCAAAAGTAAACTTTGTCAAATTGAGTGAAAAAAATTCAATGTATGCACTTTTGCACCTTTCCAATGGAAAGGTTCTTAGTATATTTTACAAACTCCCTTAATTTCAACAATGATTTTAATACGTTTAGGCATAGTTTAGGTTAAAGTCACGATGATCCATTTGAAATACTTGTCAAGTTCCTTTAAATATTTACTAGTATTATCGTGTGGCCGAAAACGTTTGTAGCCACATCTGTTCGCTACTGTATACATATTTAACAAAACTTGTAGACCATTAATAAATAAATACTACTTTAACCCAAAATTAAAAAAAAAAAAACAATAATAGATAAGTTTACGAATAAACAAAGAAATTTACATAATATGGCTAAATTGTTTCTTGGTTGGGTTTAAAAGTCAGTTCCAAAAGAAAATAAAATTTTGAAATATATAAACAGCCTCTTTTACCTTTTACTTGTATTTTTTGTCAAATAAAAGCAAACAAATGAACAATTTTTCAGATAGTGGCACATCGGTGAAAAAAAAATCACAATTTTGAGAAAACGTTCTGCGAACTTTTTGACGTAAAATTACAAAAATTAAGGAAAGCCTGCAAAAACAAAAATATTCTTAAAATTATTTTTTGTTTTATTTTCAAATTTAAAAAGTAAAAAAAAAAATAATAGGTTTGTTCCACAAGATCTCGTACAAGTTCGGACTATTGAGAGCAAAATGAAAAATACTCTCTAAATTTGCCAAAGTTACCCAAAATAGCTGGAACGCAAAAAACCATTTTTGTAGTTCCTGAAATACTAATGCTGCTTACTTTTTAAACTAAAATCTATTTAAGTGCTTTTAGACGCTTAAAAGTCTTCAAATTATAAAAACAAAACATTTGCATCATTGTCAACAACTGTAAAATAATTGAAAAACAAAAAAATTCTTCACATATGTAGCTATAAAAACATTTTAAATATTAAATAAAAAAGAAAATGTTTATGCACTAACGTATTTACCACTTTAATTTTTTCATTGAAACTCTCCATTTTGCTTTTTAATATATTTATTTATAAAAACTAAACTTTTTCTTTTGCTTGCAAATTTTCTGATAATCTATCAGTTTCATATGCAAACAAAAAACAGCTAATTGTTAAATTATTGTCCGAACTTACCCAAAGAAAAAGTTCGTGCAAATTTGTACAGGAAATGAAAAAAATTACTCTCTCAATTTCTCTCTTTTTTGCACAAAAATTGTTATGTGGAACGGTTTTGGGTAATTTTGGGCTAGTTCGGACTGTTTCGTTATGCATGTGGAACAGAGCTAATAATACTAAAAAATTTGAGAATTTACATTTATCTGAGAATGAATTGTATTTTCAAGCAAAAGCCTGAAATTATAGGAACGAGAGTTGGATACCCCAATAATTATTATTAATTGTCCTATTTCTGTAGAGCTAAACAGTGGTTTCTTCAAATTTTGTAAAGAATACTTTGATGGTAAAATGTCGAAATAAGAAAAAAGGGGAAAAGTGTACCTTCTTACGGGGAAACTATTCATTATTATATAATTTGGAAAGTTACAATAGTAAGAGTATTCAAATTTCTAGTAGGTTGCTTTAGAAATAAACAAAGTATGACGACGGCGAAAGCAAAACACATCTAGTGGGGTAATTTTTTATAGTAATAAAATGTTCACGAATTATTCGCCATAATGATAAATAAGACAAATAAAATGCATATGCCGTTTTGGATTATTAGACAGATAAGTAGTTGTCTATATGTGTATTTCTATAAAGACGTGCTAAGGGAACGAAATGCTAGTATGCGACACACATATAATTTTCATGTTTGAAATATCAAACATAACATTGAGCATTACAGGCAGCCTGTGAGACTTTTCCCCAACCCAATATGCATTTTAATCTTTTCAAGGGATATATCACCATCTAGCAGCGTATTATTAAATGCCTATTTCTTTACTTTTGCTATTTAAGTTTTATTTTGATGAACACTCGCAACATTGAACTGTTGTTGTAAAGTGATGGATGCGAAAGCGATGTGGTAATAAATACAGATGTGTTTTTTTTAGCCGACCAACAACATCAAAGTTGATAGTGAAAGTAAAAAATAAAAATTTAGCAAATAAAGAAGCGTAGCGTCAGTCCATAAATATTTATTTGAATTTTGGAAATTGTTAAATAAAACAACTACATACACATAACTATACCTGAAACTAGCCAAAAAAGCACCACGCATGGGTATAAAACATATTTTAAAGAAATGTAAGAAATACAATACAATTGTATATACAGACATAAATAAATAAAAGACTTTGTGTGCGTTTTGGCCCTGAAATAATCATTATTTTGGTTTATAAAAAATCATTGTTGCGCATGCGCAAAATGAAAAAAAATGAGATATAGTAATTTTACGTGTATACGATCGATGCGTACTTACAAAATCGTAATTTTTTCTTCTTCTGTTAAATATTTTTATACCTTATGAGAGTGTTGAATTTTTAAGCCAAAAAAGTAAGAAAAACTACAGGGCGAAGAACGTAAATAATAAAAAAATGCTTTAATGTAATTATTTCTTCAATAACAGCAAGTAAGTAACTAATTCATACAACGTGCACTTTCACTTAACGAAAAAGTAATAGAAAATAAAGAAAAATATGTACATAAAATCTGCAAGTTGTCGGTTTTGGAATGGATGGATATAATACGAAGATAATGAAACAAATTTTCGTAAGTGAAAAAGAAAAAAAAAATGAAATTAAAAAAAATAGATTCCGTCTGTCTAGTAATCGTAAGTTGACGCTGAAAATGATGATGGCGCTGTTTGTAGATTTTTTCTAGGTGGTATTGTTACAAACAATTGTGTTAAAAAAAAGAAAAGAAAAATTGTGAAAACTTGTTTTGCGCTTTTTGCGTAGACAAGTTTTCATTTCACAGTATTATTGTATTTCATTTGTTCGATTCTGTCACTGCAAAACGACATACAAATACTTATACAATGAGTACTAGTACGTGCAAATTTACGATGACTAATCCTCCACGGTGTATGGATTGTTTAATAAAATATTGTCAACAAATAAATAATAATAATAATAAAAACTAATATTTTTGCATTGAATAACATTATATGTATGTATGTACAGTGAACTCGCGAAAACATGAACTAATTTTTTCCAAGGGTGTTCATGTTTTCAAATTTGTTCATGTTTTCGATAGTCAAAATTTTAGAACAAGAAAAAACACGGTTTAACCCCAGATATTAACTTCTTACATATAAATCACAAGTAGATATTCAAAACTTACATTTGTTCAGTTTACTAATATGTATAACATAAGAAGTTCAAACCATTTTTAAAATTGTATTACATAAGTATGTACATAAAAAGTGAAAACAATTACAGTTTCTGTAATTCTTAGCAATTAATTAAAAATTAATGCTAAAAATAAATAAATATAATAATAAAAGAAGAACGAATCCAATAATGAAAGTGCTCACGTTTCTGAGTCGTTCATGTTTCCGGTTATTCACTTTTTCGCGAGTTCACTGTAGGTACATATATGTATACACTTTATAGGTGTAAACACCTATTTTGTTTAGGAAAGAAGGGTCAAGAGAATCATATTTATTTACACCTCCACTAAGCATTTGATTATATTTAGAAATATTACACTTTGATTATGTATGAAGTAAAACTTAGGCAATTAATTCCTACTACTTAACGTTTTACTTATTTGGGAAAGGGATAGTTTGGAGAGGACAGAAAGAAATAAGTGCAGAGAAAGCTTAATTCTTATATTTACTTAGATTTTATTACAATTTGAATTATAATAAATTTTGAACTATATATCATTTGCATCAAAAGGCTATCGGCCTATTATTTCGAAATATTAATCGTTGGGAAATGAAAATCGTCGATTTTAATGTTAAAAGGTTTGATTATCTCTTTATTTTTGAAAATAATAACTTTTAAAGTTTGTTTTTGAGGTAAAATACAAGTAAAACGCATTGCCACGCAATGAAAATGGCAAATTTATGCCTTGCAGTGCAAAAATGTTTGCAGTAAAAGCATCTCGTAACGGATATTTCCCATTTATGGACAAATTTTGCCGACCCAAGATTTTCATTACTTTTTCTATACAAAATGCATTAATCGGACATTCGATTTTCCAAAAGTTTTTAATTAAAACATTCCAATAAGAGAACAGAAAAACACAAAAAGATCTAGAAGAGGTGAAAAACACAACAACAAAAATCTAGAAGAGGCGGAAAATATAATACGTCTTAGTCGAAAACAAGTAAAAAGTAATTAGCTGGTGTCGTATGTACTTATGCGATGCCTAAAATGAAATTGAGAATGCATAGACGCTCAGAAATCTCATGTGGATTGCTGTCGTTTAAAAATTCGACAATTTGATTTGTTGGCGTACCCTCTCTACAAGACGGTTATGGCGACTGTAAAATCGGCGAACCTTTCAGACAGAACAGCCATTTTGATGGAAAAAAAAATCATCATTTGCAAGTGTTGCTGAACGCTATCTAAGTATATCCAGCCATTGTAATATGGTAAAAAACTACTGAGTAAATGACAGCCAACCCGACGGCTGTAGCTTCAACAATATGATTCGTCATATTTTTATCGAAGCTATTGTAAAGAAAACTTTTCCAACATTAATCGATAATACAAAAAATTTCTCTGTACAAAAATTGTCGAATTTCAATAGAGGACAGCAAAACATGTTTTCTCGTATAATACTCGATAAGGCAAGACTTTTTATAAATAAGTTCTTTAGCACAAATAATACAAATATTATAAAGTCATTAATCGGTAGCACAATAACTTCTCCATATACGAGAACAAAATTAAAAAATAACACGAGTATTTCCTGTATAAAAGGTCGATAACATGCCTTTTTTTATAAAAAATTGTATTGGCAAAATATTTTTAAAAATTTAAACATTATCTACATATATAGTAATTTTTTTAATAGCGATAAAATTTATGTATGTATATTGTAAATTTTTCGTTAAAATTGGCTTTTATGAATAAATTCTCTAAAGAATATTCATTCACCTATAACATAATTTTTGATGTGCAAAATTTCGTAAAAGCTTTTGCGAAATAAAGGATACATTTTTTGTATAAAAAAATTATCTTACACATATTCCTTCAACTAATAGTTAAATTCACTTTTCTTATCATTTTTAAACATGAAACACACATAAAATAAATATACATTATTTCCAAAGGGAGTCTGATAAGATTTCAACTCGAGCTCATAAAAAAAAATTATTTTTATTTGGTTAATAATAATAGACAAAATTTTTAATAGGACATAAATATTATATATTATTTATCGATAACAGTTTTGGGGAATATTATAACACAATATTTCGAAATGACACAAACTTTTTCGTTGTAAAAAATAGTCGGCAATATAAAACCTTTTTATATAAATTATATATCAATAAAATGTGTTTCTACAAAAAAAAAAAAAAAAAAAAAATACAACAATAATAATAATAATAATCGGCAAGACAATTATGGGTAATTTATGAATAGCGGCTAAATTTCTTTAAATAAAATTTTTTACAATGACATGAAAAAAGTTTTCGTAATTGGAGTTCGAATGATCAAATAAAACTTTTCTAAATAGAAAACTTTTAGTTACGTGTTTTAAATAATCTTCTTTGAAAAATAATAAAACTAAGCAAACAAATTTAGGTTTATAAATGGTATGAAAGAAAACAAAAATTAGATTTGAAATATTCAAATTTTGTAAAATGTTAAATATTTTTTCGTTTGTTATTCAACTTTTTCTTTTAAAATAATAATAATACATTGAAGTTTTCAAGGTTTTTTCATAAAATGACCGAAATCTGATTTTAATAATTAAAATTTTTTAACGTTTTTAAGCCTAAGAAAATTGTTGAGACAGCAATTGTTCAATAAAGACAACTCTTTCAGTACGAGCTTTTTTACGTTATTATTCAAGTTTAAATCATTTTTATTATTGTTAATTTTATTAACAACTGCGTTAATTTCTTTTATTGTATAGTTATTGTTTTAATTTTCAATAGTGTTGAAATTTAAATTATGTGTAAATATTTAATTTATTATGTCACGTTTTTGATAAATTCACATTTTCTTAGTTTTTTTTTGTATTGTTTACTTTTTGAACATTTGGCCGTGCATTTAATTTAATTTTTCTTTTACACTTATTTCTCGCTCTTTTTTCTTTCTTACTTAAGTTTCCGTAACAAGGCTGTTGTAACAACCAAGTTTGAATATAAACTAAACTTGTTGGTTTATTTTCAAACTATTTGCCCATATTTAGCAAATTTAAACTTTAGAGTATGAAACATATTCTCTCACTCTGTAGTTTTGTTTAGAGTTGAGCGAGATGATGTGTATTTATTTTGTGAGAGTAACGATTTCTAATTAAAAAATTTCGTTAATATGACCACCATGAATTGTTTGTTTGTAAGGTGGTAATTTGTTTTATTGTAAAATTTGATTTATACATAGGTACTTATATTGGCCATCCCAATTTTTGTGGCTTAACGTAAAGTTAAATGAACCACGACAGTCAATAAAAAATAATACTTTTAGGACGTAATATTAATCATTGATAAAGACGAAGAATGATTTACATTAAAACCGATACATGTTTACCCTAGTACAAGCCGGGTTTCATATCATTCGAAAACGCGCATTTTAACCAACTGATAAATGACGTTTTTCGAGTTACTCAAGTTACTCGAAGTATTCGATATTTTCGAGTTATTTTTCATTTCAAAATAGATATATCACATTAAGCGCTTTTTCATTATCAAATTTAAATTGCATATGCAACACTTTTTTATGTGTCATCAATAGTCATTGATCATTATAAAAAACTTTGTTTAATTCAATCTCAAAAAAAAAAAAATTCTAATTCTACACTAACTGAATGTATTTTTTCGATCAGACCAACAATAAAAACATAATTGCGAAACCGTGTGTCATCTAAAGATTTAAATTGTATCCTATTTTTAAAATATTGTTGTAGCAGAAATGGTTAAAATACTTAAAAAGTAATATTAAATAATTATTTTTAAAATGTTACTACGAAGGCGATCTCAAAATTAGCCGATCTAACAAAGAACACACACAACAGATTCGAGAAATTTCTCATTTCTCAACCTAATCTGATTTCACCTCGATACTCTTTTCCCAGCGATATTCATTAATAGCTTTGACGCCCTGTTTATAGTCAGAACTGTTTAGGTCCTTAAAATAGCAATCAACCGAAGTCTTCGTCTCTTCATTGTTGACAAATCTTTCACCACCGATCCATGTTTTCAAATTTCGGATTAGAAAATAGTCCGAAAGAGCTAAATCTTGCGAATAAGGTGCGCGATGAATCAATTCAAACCTCAATTCATAGATTTTGGCCATCGCAATAGTGCATGTGTGATCTCGATGAAACAATAAAATAATAAAATTATAATCAATAAAAATTATACCACGCTTTGACTGTTCCTTTCTCTCAGGTGTTAATCTACGTGAAATGACCATGCCCTCAAATCGCTCGTGCAGAATGTTCAATGTGACATGAACTGTGTAGCTGGTAGCACCGTTCTGTGGAAATAACATGTCGTTGGTGTATATACAGTAGAGGCTCGAAAAAGTTAAGTAGTTTGTTTTGAGGGTGCTTAACTTTTCCGAATTCTTAACTTTTCCGTGATATGAAAAATGCATGTGTTTATACATGTATTTATACATTGTATATATATTATTAATATGTATTTAATACACATGTATATATGTATGTATGCAAATGTATTAATTTTTAGCTTTTAAAATAGGACCACTTAGTGGACAGTTTCTTTCACGTTGATATAAGAACCATTTGTACAGCTGCTTCTCCAAATCTACGAATTCTGCCTTATGTAAAGTCTTTCTCTCAATTTCGTCACATGTACCTGACACTGCAGCATAAATGTTTGCTTTGTTTCTTTTAATTTTAGAAATTGAAGATTCAGAATCATGAAAATCCATGGCCAATCGATTAGCCAAAACGCCTTCATCTAATTTTTTTAAAATCTTGCATTTTTCGGCAACTGATAACCTTTTTTGCTTACATGCTGCTGACATTCTTACGATCAAAAGAAAACTAATAACTGATGCAAAAATAGTATGAAACATTACGTACGAATGTAAAGAATTTTTTTACGGTAAATGACGATTGGATATGTGTTGAATTTTTTATGCTACCCATGTACTTATATAGTACTACATATATTAATGCAACAATCGACATACATATAAGAATTCAAAATGATGTTAAAAATAGAAAAATTAAATAAAAACAAAAATTACTCAAAAAAGTTAAGAAGCACTTAACTTTTTAGAGTTCCGTATGGTGACAGAAAGCTGCTTAACTTTTCCGTATTCTTAACTTTTGCGCGTCTTAACTTTTATGAGCCTCCACTGTATTATTCAATTCAGGCCAAACGAAGTTGGTATTCATCGATCTGTAGCGCCCGACGTTGACGGTGATGGTCTGGCCATCGTCGAAAAAGTGACTTTTTCGGAATGAATTCGAAACTCGTCGATCTCATGTGGATTGGTATCCTCCCAAATTGGCCATTTTATTGTTGACGTGCCTATTCATCCAGAAATAGTCCTTATTGATGAAGATGATTGTTAATGAAAACTAGCGTCAGTTTCCAAATGTTCTAGCGCTTATTCAGCGTGCAGATGTCGTTGCCTACGGTTGTTTCTATCCACACCTTCTGAGTCATTTTAGTTTTGTACGGGGGCAGTTGCAACTATCAAATGACAAGTTTCGGTCTGCGAAAGATCGTGTTTCGTCGTCGTACTTGTATTAGTTAAATATTTTCTAAACCTATGGACTCAAGTTTATCCACCACACTGCGAATAGTCCTCCTCAGTAGTACATGGTTATTTGACAGACTGAATAAATCACAGCTAATTCAACAGATGTAGCGTGAACAATATGGCCGCTATCAGCTGTAACAGTTGAAAAGTCCATATAGATATATGTACATAAATCTGATATTTCGTTTCTATCTTTTTTTAAGTGCTGTTTATGTGTTTTTTCAATTAATCCAAAAATGCATCTCAAGTTTAGCTTAATATAGGCATCACTAGCAAATTGAACAATATTTTTTTCGGGTAGTAGGGATTTTTTTCCAAAAATAATGGCTTTGGCGCCATGCGACAACCATTCTGGCCTTAAATTCAGTAAATTTTCATAAACTTTAGTTGATTATTTTTCTGAGTGTTTTGTATTTATGCCAGCCAGCTTTGTATGTGTGTGCATTGTATCATTGTATGATTCTGGCAGTTTATGATTCGCAGTTTTTCAGTATTTAAATGACGTAATTTTCACTTAATTGTAATTTGCAAAAAATTCATCTACTACAGCTAACGAAATACATACATATGTACATATAAACTTTGTGTAATACAGTTATTAACTTCAAAATTGTTTAAAAAATATGCACATCAATACTATACGTTCTTAAACACACATACATACATATGTAGTAATACATATGTATATGTATGTATAATGATAGACAACTAAACTGCACTCACTTAACGTATGTACGTGACTAACACTTAATTTTACATCAAACTTCTTTGAATTAAATGTTTCTTATTTTCCTTTTAAATTGAAATTGAAAACTTTCCAAGCGATCGGTATTTGATTTTTATTTCTTTGCGTACCCAGAATATTGCAAATATCTTACATGAGGATTTTTAATTTTCTTTGGTTTCCATAAATTCATTTTCTTTTTAACATACATACATACATACATATGTATATAGATAAGTATGTATGTATATATGTACATTTTTGTTAATGCGAGTACATCATGTTATCACTTTCATTCTATTAAAAAAACATTGCACTTGTCCGTCTAAACGTGCTTTTTCTTTGCAAATATGTGTATTAAAATATCCAACTGTATATTAGTCACTTTTTAATATTTCTTCATTTTTTATATTATCAAATCAATTTTATAGGAAGCCGTGAGTGAGTTGGTTGTATTACAGCGGTTCTGATGCTGGTAAAATTTGTATGTACAGAAATCGAATGGCTGTTTCTGTTCTGAACGATAAGCTAAATATCTCCCACAAAAAGAGCTTCCGAAAAGTCATGAAAAAGGAGAGATAGTGAAGCGGAAGTATTACCAAAGATTTTAGTATATGCTTGCCATTACAAAATGTTGCCCGATTTGAAGTCGATTCGCTAAATGGGAATGTTACGTATCTTCAACACGCTAAGAAAACTATATAAAAAAATATTGATATAGCATTAGAAAAAATTAGTTTATATTAAACTATAATAAGCTACTTTTCCACTGGCAATCAATGTTTGCCATAACGAAACTCGTTGAAAATACTTCTTTTTTACTTTTTAATTTTATAATTAACTAGCGGACCAGGTGAACTTCGCCTCACCCCAATTTTAAGCCTTCAGACAAACTTTCTATTTTTTCATTTGAAAAGCCATTAAGGAATAATTTCAAACAAAATTTCATACAAAAACTCGATTTTCGATTTTTCCAATTTTCCAACTTTTCCGGAGGGATTTTTTTACAGAAATCGGCCAAGCCGCTCTCATTTTATGAATTATTGGATTTTACCACGCCCCTCCGCCCATAGACCGAAAATAAAAAATCGGACTTCACAGTGTCACCCGCCCGAGTATTCTGAAGGTTCCCTGAAAATTTCGTCAAAATCGGCCCAGCCGTTTTGGAGCCATTACGTTACATACATACATACATACATACACACATCCTATTTTATATATACAGTGGTTTCCCGGTTTAACGTATTCTCAGTTTAACGAATTCGCGATTTAAAGTACAGTCAAATTTTTTCCATTGAGTACCTTATATTACGAACAAGCACTCAATTCTTGTACTCGATATAACGAATTTTGTCAAGAAATTTGAAAAAAAACCAAAAGCAAAGATAAAACGCAAATATATTTTGCATTCATTTCCTTTTGCATTTTGTAAACATTTTTACAGTATTTTAATAGAATCTTTACCAAAACAATGAGTAAAGAGAAAAATTTGTTCGTCAAAATCAAAATTTATACGTTACAAAACCATTTTTTATTTTTGTTTACAAAACAAAATTTTGTCTTTTGTTTTGAATTCTACGTGAGTTTTGTAAAGTTAACATTAAAATGCCCAAAAGAAAACGTTTAATTCTTAAAGAAAAATTAAACATTATAGACGATTATGAAAAGGGCTTAAGGTTAAGTGCTATCAGCTGGCAAAGTCATCAATATGCACAATTATAAGATCAAAAAGGAAACTTTTAAGCGATATGCAAAAGACTAATTTTGGATCAAAGAATAGGAGGGCTTTAAAAACAGGTGAGTTTCCAAGAATGGAAACAGAATTGTTCAATTAGTTTCAAAACAAGAGGATGACAAACATTCCAATTAGTGGTTCTGTATTAAAAGCAAAAGCCCAAGATCTACATAAAAATTTGTACGGTGGGCAATTCAATGCCAGTCATGGCTTTTTGTTTTTGTTATGAAATACATGAATTCAGTTTGTTTTATAAAAACATTGTCATTTTATAAACAAAAATGTACTTCGGGATTTAACGAATTTTTCGATATAACGAATGGGCCTGACAATATATAATTCGTTAAACCGGGAAACCACTGTATATAGATGTTGATTTTGCATATTTAACATTTTTTACAGCATTTTGTATTGTGTACAGTTTACTTTTAGTTGCATAAAATTTCTAGCCTATTAATCGTATGGAAACCCAGAATTGTAGGGTAATTAAATATGTATTCATGTTAATATTTGCTTACACTGGCGGCTAAAACTTGCAAGAACTTAGTGCAAAGCACCTTGTTTATTTATAACTATTTTAAAAATCGCCCAATTAGATATACCTTTCTACTATGCAAGTTGGTAATAGTCGAAGGTAGAGTACTCGTGAACGATAAAAATTTTCTGTTTATGGCAACTGCTTAGTAAGAATCAGTCAATTGTATATATATATATATACATATATATATATATATATATATATATATATATAGTATATAGTATATATATATATATATATATATATATATATATATATATATATATATATATATATTTATATATATAGTATATAGTATATATATATATATATATATATATATATATATATATATATATATATATATATATATATATATAGTATATATATATATATATATATATATATATATATATATATATATATATATATATAGTATATATATATATATAGTATATATATATATATATATATATATATATATATAGTATATATATATATATATATATATATTTTAGATGTGGTATACAGAATGTAATGTAATGTAATGGCGGTTTAGCCCAGGATGGCCTTTTGCACTGCTATTGTGCTTTCCCTGTCCCTAACAGTCCAATACGTTCGGAAATAGGATCAGCTCTTCAATGAGAGCATTAGCAGATCCTCTTCACTCAGCGTATATGCATGTAGAGTCCTGTGCCCCGCAATTTGCTATCAAGTGTTCCATCGACTCCTCATCCTCACCGCAAAATCTGCAGAAGTCCGTGTCAGATAAGCCCATTCTGTATAGGTGGGGCTTTGCAGTTGTAATGGCCTGTGAGCGCCCCTACCAGCGTCCGTAGGCTTTTCCTACGATGGATTATGTCCATTTTGAAATCTCCCCCTTAAGGACACTTTTGTTGAACCCAAAAGAGGGAGTGGGTCTAATGAAGTTCCCCTTAGCCGCTCTTCTCGCATAGATGTCCGCCATCTCATTCCCGGCATGCCCCTGATGCCCTGGTACCCATATCAGAGTAATCTGATTATGAGTCGCCAGGTCATTGAGCCTGCTGTGGCATTCCAGTAATACAATAAAACTAAACGTTGGTCCTTCTTAACTAAATTTTAAACATCAGAATAAAAAATATAAAAACTTATTTGCTTTTTTAAAGAATTAATATATTTTATATTACTTTTAATTAGAAATATTATGCCGGGTACTTTAGTTTTGCCCCTTAGTGTATTGGCATGTAAGAACTTTGAGAAACATAATCAATTCTCTAATACAAATTTTACAACATACGCAATAATATTAATTTTATTGCAAAACTAAAGATACGTTATTGCTCTTCAGGAGGTTGGTACATTTACAGTTAAAGTGAAGATTTCTTCAATTATCTTCTGAGCAAGAATTTCTTTATTATGGCCAGAAAACGAAGATAGAACCCTTTACTTGGCGTTAGAAATATGACGGCAATATTTATTTTAGTTTTTTAATTAGAAAATATCACACAACAAACGGAATTATGATTTTATATAAAACTTTTATGAAATTGCTTTTGATTATTAGAAATGAAACCTTTTCACATTATGACATAATTGAAATGGAACTTCCACATTAAAAAAGATCTCTTTATTGATTCCCATTACTTGAATTTGAAGTGAAGTTCACGTTGTAAAAAAACAAGAATTTTTAAGCCGGCTTAGCATTTACATACGCTGTAGATACGATGACTGGGAGCTAGAGCAGCAGGCTTTCAATGCAGATCTTTCGAAAAAAAAATTTTTTTAGCAATGAATTTTATTTTTCACTCTATGGTTACGTCAACAAGTAAAATTGTCGCATAGTGGCACAGAGAACCCAGAAGTGATTGTGGAAAAGCCATTGCATCCAGAAAAACTGATTGTTTGGTCCGCATTATGGTCTGGTGTTGTCCTTAGCCATATTTATTTGAAAACGGCGCTGGAATAGAAATTTTTTAAAAATTTACCCCTTTAGTAATAGTTTAAATATTTTCCCCACCCAATCTTTTTATAAATCACCCGGGTGCTGTTGGAACATGACTTCTCGATCCCTGTTCAGGACAAGTCATCAACATCATGAATTTTTCTAATGTGCATTAGTGTGGCGTTGTGTTAGTTGTTATTGTTGGACTGTTTAAGTGATGAAGGCATAACACTGGTCAATGAACGATACCGGAAACGATTGATACTATTCTATGCTAATGGATATTACAGTGCCGCCCTGCCTTCGCAGAATAGTCGGCGAAGTAAACAATTAATATGCGCACAGCTTAAGAAAGTTAATGCGTCTACTTAACACAAGAGGCACTGTAACATTTTTATAAACACTAATAATACTCGCAATAGCTGGGTTGTTAAAAGAATTAAGCTCTCTCTTTATATTTCACTTCCTGTCCTCCCTACAATATCGCTTTCACAAAGAAGTAGCAAAGTAGTAGGCAGTATTAACTGCCTGAGTGTGAATTCTGTTTATAAAAAAATAAGCATTTAATTTCCGAAATTTTCGATAAATTTCGAATGTAACATTACAAATATCCATTAATTAGGTATTTTTCTAAATTGTTTACTTTTTAATTCCTAAAATCCATCATTTTTCATCGACATTATTTCGGCTCACGTAAATTAATAACCTCTGATAAACTCACCTCACGCAAATGCAATAGCAACAAAAATTATTGTAAAGGAATTTCGTAGCATAGAAATTCCAAAACTATTTGCGAAATTCATAACAGCTAAAACAAGAAATATGTAATGAAGAAATAAATATAGTGCAAAAAATTGGCATACAAAAAGTATGAGAAGAAAAAAACTTGGCATAAAAAGGAGAACATTCTCAACTATACGATATATAAATTAATATGTAATGGAAAAATAAACAATTCCCCAACAACAACAACAACAACAAATGCTTCTCTGAGCCGTAGATAAGCGGCGGCAGCACCAGCACTATTCAGCCAGTTGTATACATAAATATATTTCATTCTTGCAGTTTTTTACATACATATATTTTGTTTGTATGTACATATGTATAGATATATGTGTGTATGTACTCGTATGTATGTCCAACTATTGTGCACTATCAGCACAAATGTGACGCATTCCCTCATGAATGTCGTTCTTTAATGGAAGCGGTGGTGGATGCAAGGAAGCATGAATGCAGCAAACACAATTATTATTATGCTGCAATGAGACCAATTCATTCTTCAGTGGCCAGCGTGCACATACATACATACATACATGTACATAAATACATACATATGTATGTATGAGTGTATGTATGTATGTCATTTTTGTGCAATGTTACTGATTTTGCTTCATAAATGTACATACATATGTATGTATATCACTTGCAGTAACTCTTAGTGCGATATAAGCCATAGACGTTGCTATCCTTGATGCAACTCTCAGTTATTTTGCACGAATTTCAGATAGAGGGGAGAAGGATGGCGGTATGGAACTGGGTCTTGGTTTTATGATAGATCAGAAAGCTTTAATTTTCTTTCTTTTAATAAGTTGTACAACTTAGTTGAAACGTTTATGGTCATGTTGAATAACATTCGATTTTATGCTACACTTACGCACTGACCACACAGTAAAAATATATAATTATGGGTGAGAATTATTTGTCGAAAATAAATAAATGATTAGGTTAGGTTAGGTTGATTGGAGGGGTGTGATAGCCCATGTCATACGACATACACTTAAGCCAGTGAAGGCTTGTTGTGCGCTCCCTTAAATTATCAGACACAAACTACCAGAGTTCTGCGGCAGGATTCGAACCTGCGACCTTCGCAGTACGAGTCTAGTACACTACCTGCTAGTCTACGAAGGTCAGTCAATAAATGATTAACATAAGAAAAAAATGGAAAAAAGCTTTTGTCGCTGGAAATACTACGATATTAAAGCGAAAGTTATAAAAATAGAAACATTTGGATTTCGGATGGCATATTTTATGGAAATATCACTTGTTTATAAAATGAAGTGGTTCACTTCGGTTGAATGCGAGTTGTATTGTTTGTGGGCAAACTGTTCAACGTGATTGCCAATCGATTTGCATCAAAGGTCCTAGCATCTATGACTTGCATTACGATTGTCATTTGTATTTTTGTATGTACTAGGACATGCGTGTGTATGTGTATACTTTGGATTGTACTAAAAATAGAACGAGCAATTAAATTTTAAACAACAAAAATTCCAAAGAGCAAAAAAGCGTATGGACTTATGTATGCACATACTTAGTAATTCCATAAATACAAACAGTAGTGTTCAAAATATTATCAATAAAAAAATTTGGATGGTGGATTTTTATGAATGATCTATTTTCATAATGATTTCGTTCTAATTTGAATTTAAAGAAACACATTTGAAGCAAATTTGACTTCTAACATTAACTTTTTTTCTTTGTTGTTAAAGAGTAGAGAATATTTTGAGTTTTCATGACCATAAGGAACATTTTTAATTAGAAATAGAACTGAATTGAAATGTAAATAAATTCCAGCGACGAAAACTTGCCACAAAAATATGTATGAAAAACACTCTTAAACTCTTAAATTAGTTGAACTAGTTGAAGCCTTAAAAAAACAGCAAAGAATTGTGGCTGCATTCATATACATATGTATGTATGTTAAATGAATACGATAGTGATTAAAGCCTTTTTGCCGAATAAAGAATTATCATTATATTCGTAAGTTCGTATTCAATATGTACAATAACAGAGTTATAACTATTGAACACTTCATATTTGCGTATTAGTTTTCCCTTTGAATTGCTTTTTTTAGTGATGCCTAAAACTTGTAAACGATTAATCCAGTTCAAAAACTTTAAATTATACCTAGACGAGTCATGTAGAGGCCAATATTTATGATTCAATAACTTTTGAGAGCATTTCTGCAAAATTAATGAATTTTAAATAGGCCTTCACGTTATATGATCAGTATAATATTTTGCAAAATTAATTATGTGTGTGAAGATAAATTTAAATTTAACTAGTACAGACAAAAACCATATTTTTTAGTAATGAAAATTTCGCAGTTAACAGAGCTCTGTTAACCAGTTAACAGAAATCCGAAAATGGACTAGGTTCATTTAAAAGGCGAAATATAGGAACTACGACAAAGATAAAAAACTAGGTTAGGTTAGGTTAGGTTGATTGGAGGGGTGTGACAGCCCATGTCATATGACATACACTTAAGCCAGTGAAGGCTTGTTGTACGCTCCCTTTAATTATCAAACACAACTGCCAGAGTTCTGGCGCAGGATTCGAACCTGGGACCTTCGCACTACGAGTCTAGTACACTGCCTACTAGTCTACTAAGGTCAGTTGGATAAAAAACTATATATCAGGAAATATGCTCCAGGAATTTCTTGATGAAACTGTGACAATACGGAAGGCAAAATACATGTTAGAGCACCAATATAGTTCGTTTAAACAAATGTAATTTCTTGAGAAGATTAGTGGTCATATTGGAAAAATGGGGAGGGCCTGGTACTACACACTATATAGAAATGGTGGTCCATCTGAAATAATCTTGGAAGCTTAATAAATGGGATTTAAAAAAAGTTTTTTCTTCTTTATTAATTTCTGGGGAAGATTAGTGGTCATATTGGAAAAATGGGGAAGGGCTGGTACTACACACTGTATAGAAATGGTGGTCCAGGGAGTTCTTAAATGGAATATAATAGTAGGACATCTGAAATAATATTGGAAGCTTAATAAATTGGATTTAAGCACTCTCTGGACCACCATTTCTATATAGTGTGCACTACCTGCGCTTTAATAAGCTTATATAAAAAAAATTTCTAGATGCAGAACCGTCAGTTTACTTTTGTTTACAGAAGTAAAACTATCAAACTGTCTTGTTTAGTTAAACTGTATTTATAGACGATTAGTAGATCAAAAATCCTTCAATAAATCACTTATAAAATCAATTAATCTGGTTTAAGGTCGGGCATTAAATTTGACAATTCAGTTTAATAACTTTTCCAAATTATTATTATTTTTATTTAAGAGGAAACAAAAAAGTGATAGAAGAAGCAGTCACATGAAGGGTAAAAATCCTTTATGAATAAATTTTTAATAAATTTTCTTTAAAAGTGGTTTATAAATTTTCTTTTTATTTTTAAGTAAAGGGTGATTTATTTTAGCAACTTTTTTGTGGCAACACTGATTTTGGCAGCTCAGCCTTTTTTGTGTAATATGTTACTCTTGAACATGTTCAGTTTGGTCTATAATTTAACCATGAATCCACTTACAAACGAACAACACTTGCAGATTATTGAATTTTATTGTCAAAATTCATGCTGGGTTTATTATCGGAAAATTGTATTCAGCGATGAAGTTCATTTCTGGTTGAATTGATATGTAAACACGTAAATTGGCGTATTTAATGTGAAGGGCAGCCGGAAGCAATGCATTTCCGAAAAATTAACTGTTTGGTGTGGATTATAGGCCGGTGGCATCATTGGACCGTATATTTTCAAAGAAGACGAAAGCAGGAACGTTATTGTGAATGGCGAGCGATACCGTGCGATGATTACAAAATTTATGTGTCCAATAGAAGAGCAGAACTTGGCTAACATGTGATTTCAACGTGACGGTGCCACATGCAAAACAGAACGCGAAACAATGGCCCAATTGAGAGGCGAGTACGGTGTACAGTTCATTTCACGTTTGGGACGGTCAATTGTCCGCCTAGATCGTACGATTTAACTAACGCCTTTGTGGGGCTATGTTATGGGTCATGTCTATAAGTACAAGCCATCAACGGTTGACGCACTGGAAGCCAATATTAAAGAATTTATTGGTAAGATACTGGCCGATATGTTTTCAAGAGTATTCCAAATTAGACCAACCGTATACGATTTACAAGAAATCATCTTTGAATTATATAGAACTTTCTATCGATTCAAATTAACATTTCTTACATTTCTCTAAATTGTATGTGTTTTTTAAACGAAATTCAAAAGCTCTTAATAAATCACCCTTTATTTATCTGGCTGTAAAACTTCATAAAACATAATGCAAGAAGCACAAAACAATTTTAAATTTTGTCCATAGTCAGTTTTATTGCGAATATGATGAAACATCGAAATAAAATCAGTCGAACTGAAAGAAGGATAAAGTTCTGACAAAATCGCTTTTATGGAGAAAATTAAAATTTTAAAAACTGAAGAAATTCAACTAAGTCGTTATTAAAACTGAAGTTCCTAAAATTTAGATTTTTTTTAATTCACCTTGAACTGAATTTAATGAAAAATATGTGGTTGCGTTTGCAGGCCATCCCTGGAACTTTCACTTAATATTAAGATTGATTTGAGATTTTTAGTAGTATTTACGCCTCCTGAATGGATTTATCGATTTAAATAAAATTAACGATGTTTTTTCCCCCAAATATTAATTTATTGTATCTTCAACACTGAACTAACAATAAGTATTCAAATCTTAAATATAGATATAATAATTAGGCCCAACCAGTGTCGGACATAAACTTAGTGATAGTATTTAATAATACATAAATATCGTGTTAAGCACAAAAATATTTTTAAAAGATTTCATCTGGAGTATGGCGTATTAAAGCCGTAGTATCCCTCTTTTTTAAGCAGTTTTCCAAATTTCGTATAATTACGATAATTACTTTCTATAATTTTTTCGTTCGATCGGAGTACATAGTAGCTGAATTTTTATTTATTTATTTCGATAAATCAATTTCCAAAAAATTTCGAAATCAACCACCGGTTCCGCCGTTCAAAATTTACGAAGTATATGACATGTTGTATAAATAACGAGTCCCAAATAATGTTTGTTAACTTTTAAAGGGCCCATTAAAGTATGTAATTAGAAATAAAATATTGATCTTGAGATATAATAAACATATTGATATCAAGGACATGTGAGAAGTTGGTGTGTTCTTGCAACTTGATAGAAATTTTATATTTAATTCATTAAACGTGTTTTTAAGAATTGTAAAAATTTGGAAATTTGAAAGTTTGTTTTTTCTTTTTTAGGCCGAAACGATCAAAATTTTGTTATAAATGTTGCACTTTTCTTAGAATAGAAAATGCTATATAAATGTTCAAAATTTCAATGTTCTGGAATAACAATTTCTTTTTTGGGTAGCTCGTGGTATGAAGTGACGACACTGCAAAAGTAGTCCTTCCTGAAAGTTCAAAACATAGAGATCTATCTGATGAGAGGCGGATCTTTGGAAGAAGGGTGTAAAATCAGTTCTTGATAAAGGTAATATGGGATAATGACATTAATATAGTTTTTTTAATACAAAAAAATTTAAATATTATTTAAGGTATAAGTCTTTTGATCAACAAAGTTTATACATACTTATGTACTCAGATATTTACATACATACTCGCATATGTAAACATTCTTATGTACACACAGGAATATGTCCATGTACATTTGTATTTGCCCCAAACAACAACAAATTTAAAGAATTTTTGTTTGAGTTCGAGTGAAGGGGAATGCAAACACTTGCAAAATAGTGAAAAATATATGTATGATAATTTACTTTATGTGTAAAAATGTATATATGTGTTTTATCTTGTCGTTTTAAAAAGAACTAAACAACTCATACATGTTGCAAAAACAATATCATCATAACAAAGTGACAAAATTAATTTTTTGTTACAAATTTCCTTTTTATTATTAATTTTATTATGGCGAATACATTAATGTTGTTATTGCTTAATATGACGCTAGTTGATTTTTGTAAATAATTCATACTAAATTTAAAAAAAAGGCGAACACACGTGTGATATTAATTTTTCAAACAACGAAATAAAAAGCAGAGACAAGCATTTATGACTTGTCATTCATTTAGTGTTTCGTTTTTTACTCGTATACTGTATTAAAAAATATACATATGTATATATGTAAGAAAAAGTACAATAAACAAGTGTATGTATATGTATATATATTCGTACATATGTATGTATGTATGTATGTATGTAGTTATATACTTTTATGGTTAAACTTAAAAACAGGCGAAGGTGACTTAATTGAAAATTATCGCACAAACGCGCAATTGATGGTGCAAATTATCGCATTTCAAAAGAGTCATTAAGCAAAATTTTACGAAAATCAAAGTCCCGATAAAATTATTAAAACATATTGTAAGATTAAAATTTAAACTAATGGCCTAATTTATTTACTAAAATACTAAAATTTTCCATGAGATTTTATTGTATTTAATGAGAATTTATTTCAAAATGAAATTTTTTTCATACAAAACGTTTCATATTTAGGAACGCTATTCAGTGGGGTCCTTGTGGAAACTAAACTTCTAAACAAATGATCGGAATTGTAAGCCAGTTGAAGCATCAATAGAGGACAATTTAAGCCAAATTTTACAAAAGCAGGCCACAAATAGGTTTTTTTTTTGGTAAAAATTTTAGATTTTTGGCAGTTGTTACTTACGAGTTCATCTTTTTCGAATTTTAGCTCATTTACATTTTATTTTAACGTTAATTATCGAAATTTTTAAGCAATGAATTCAACGCTCGTATAATTTTTTTTTTCAAAGTATCAGTAACGAACTATCGTTTCCTTTAATACAGTTTTTATACCGATATATATGCCCCTATTGCGGTTCACCACTCAACTCAGTTTGGTCGTGTGAGAGTCAACCCAACTTATGCACAACCACACTCACTTTAGTTATTGCGATACACAATAACTAAAATGAGTTTGGTTGTGCATAAGTTGGGTTGACTCTACACGACCAAACTTAGTTGAGTTGTGAACCGCAATAGGGGCAATAATTTATTAATAAATAAAATAAATATACTACGAGGTCTGTTTAAGTGATTCAAGTGAATTATTATTTTTCTCAGAAAATATTTATTTATGCATCAATTTCTATTTTGTCCCTTTCAAAGTATTCCCCCTTAGATATAATACACTTATGTCAGCGATTTTTCCAATCATCGAAGCAATTCTGATATTCACCTTGGCCTTAAGCTCTCACAGCGATTTGGTTTTTATCTCTTCAAATCGTCGCAAAAAGCCGTCCTTTCATTGGTCTCTTCAATTTTGGAAAAGGAAAAAGTCTCAGGTGGATCTGGTGAATACGATGGCCATGACGAGTGAGCAGGTGCTTTAACATGATGCGAAAGTAATGAATTGTTTTTAAACAATTATGGACATTTTTTCGTATACCTTCTCGCAAGCGGCGCATAGCTTCAAGATCATACTCCCTATTAACCGTGCGACCATGTGGCAAGAACTCGTGATGCACTACGCCATGGTAATCGAAGAAAACAGGGATCAAAGCCTTGACATTTGATCGAGCTTAGCGTGCTTCTTTGACATTGGCTCTCCTTGGCTCTTCTATTGGGACGATTGGACTTTGGTTTCGATGTCATAGCCATATACCCATGATTCGTCACCAGTTATTACCATTTTAGGCAAATCTGGCCCGCCGGTAATGTCATTCAACATTTCCTGAGCGATCACCAAGGAACACGCTTCACTGCCACACGCTTCATGCTCAAAATTAGCGAAAAAATTTTATGGCATGAGCCAACCGATATGCCGACATGTTCTGCAATTACTCTAATAGTGATTCGACGATTCTCCATAACAATTTTCCTCACTTTCTCAATATTTTCATCGGTTTTTGATATTATGGACCTCCTAGAATGAGCGTCGTCATTCACATCTTCTTGATCTTCTTTGAAAAGCTTGTACTACTTGTAAACATTTTTCTGACTCAGAGTACAATTACCATATGCCGTTCTCAACTTTCAAGTGCTTTTGAGCACTTGATGCAAGTTCTCTGATTAATTTTATTTCCACTGCAGAAAATCGCCGAACAAGCAAAACGCGACAAACTGTTATGCCTCTCAGAAACAAACTAAAATAAACTCAACTAAGAACATATGTTCGATTCAAGTGTGGCAATATAAAAAAAAACCAGTCGAACGAACAGACCTCGTATATACATATGTTATTCAATAATCAAGCTTTAGGTCTTGTATATTTGATTTTTGAATAACATATACTATATATAAAAACATAACGATCGATAATTAATTTTTTTATTTTTTTAAAAATTTGCGTTGTTTTTTCTCTAAACAATTTTTTATAAATAGAATATGAAATACAGGGAGGGGCATAAGCATAAGCACTCCCTGGACCACCATCTCTATATACTATATAGTGTGTAGTACCAGTCCCTCTCTATTTTTCCAATATGACCACTAATCTTACATTTGTTTAACGAACTATATTGTTGCACTAACATATATTTAGCCTTCCTTATTGTCACAGTTTCATTAAGAATTTCCTGCTATATAGTTTTTTATCCTTGTCGTAGTTGCTATATTTCGCCTTCTAAATGTAGTAGTAGTATTTTAAAATACTTTTTTTCATACAAGTATTATACAATTTTTTATGTATTGTTATTTCTTATAAAATTTAAAATTTTTCTTTTAAAAACTTTGACATTTAATTCGTTTTTAATGCAATTAGGGAGCTTGTTGTAAAGATGTAGTTCTTTATGGAAAAGAGATCGTTGTATTGCCGCTGTTGTTACTCTTGGAAGCCTGAAGTTATTAACATTGCTTAGATAGTTTAGCTGATCTATTAGATATTCTGGCGCGTTTCTCACTTTCATATTTTGAATAAAGTTAAGTGTATTCATCTCGTATCTTTGTTTCATGTTTAGCCATTTTAGTGTATCAAGCATGAAACCAATTGGTGTATAAATATTACATATTAATATTGATTGTAGTTTCTGGAGCCTTTCTATTTGTGTTACCGTACAGCACGTAAAATTCGAAATGGGGTTTTATTATAACGTTATATATATTTATAGCCGTTATTGTGCATATCTTGCTACGTATTCTTTTAAAGAAACCTATCTTTTTACCATTTTTTTCATATGTATTCAACATGATCATTGAATTTTAATTTTTTGTCTATCATGAAACCAAGGTATTTAATTTTATCTACTTTTTCTATAATTTGTCCGTTAATTTCAAGAATTGTTTCAATGCACATATTTATTTGCATAAGTTTTATTTTAGTTTCGTTTAATTTTAACTTATTCATCTTTAGCCATTTATTCTCATTATTTATATCATTTACCATATTTTCCCGGCACTGTTTATCTGTCTGTCTTTCCATAAAAATCAGTGTATCATCCGAACATATTAAAATTTGGGATTTCTGTTAACTGGTTAATTAAAACAAATTTAATATGTTCAAATGTCAATTATTCCCAAATTGTAGCTTGAAATGGTAAGTTGAATCAACTAACTTTAAGTCGTTATTTAAAAGAATATTGAAAATATAAACCTAAAATTCTTTTTTAATAATGGGCGCGTCCCTCGCTGAAGAAAATACGACAAAAATAAAACAAAACGATGTTTGAAAGTAAACGGAGAAAAGCAAGAAAACCTCCTACAAGAATATGGAAAATGTCCTTCAAGTTGTAGTATCTATTAAATAAATGAATGAAAGCTGAAGGAACATTGTAAGATCCTTTAACTGCCATGAAAAATAGGGAAAATAATGGAAATCGCAATAGAAGACAAGAACAAGAGCAATGATATGAAAAACTATAGCACATACTGTTAATGTGTTTAATGTAATATTTTATCAACAATAATCATACAAACAAATAGCAACAAAAAATATTTAAAACAGAAGCAGCATCAGACATTTGTCTGGGTCCGAATGAGAGAAAAAAAAAACACCAACAACGCCAAGCAACCCCCAATATATTGTTTCTTGATGTTGCAGTAGAGCAAAATAACTATCAGACGAAATTGTTTAAATTTGACAAAACAGTTTATTTTTGTAGTACACACTTTGTTGCACTTCCTTAACTGTAGCAGGTGTGATGCTACTTGTAACAAAGATATTAATTCTTTTTAACAAATTCAGAACCATAAATATTGAATACGTGAATAAAGTTAAGCTGCGTAGGGAAACTACATAGAGGAAACTGTTTTGGTTTATCATTTGAGTGAGATTTGTTGTAAAAAATGCTGTCAACCGTTGTCAAGCTTAAAAGCGCTTTTAATCAACGATTATTTAAAATGCTAGTTATGGCAATTATATATGTATGTATGTTTTATGGATTATATGATAAAAAATATGGTATTGATGTTATATTTTTTACATATTTTCATTATGCCAACAATATAACTACATATGTACATTTTATAGTTAGTAGTGATGTAACGAATATTGCTATTATTTACCTACTTTGTGACATTCGAAATTCGTGTTCGCTAAATCCAAAAAAGATAATAGGTAAAAAATAGTATGTAAATGTTACAAAATGATATTAATTTACAATAATTAACAATGAAAGATAAATTTATTTTGAAAATAAATTAACAATGGTAAAGTATAATCCTATACATATTCCTATAAACAACTTAGCATGTGCTCTTTTGAGCTTGTAAGAGAGAAAATAATCACACATGATGAAGCGATCCCTTTAGCCGACTTGATTTTGTACTGAAATAGATTTGTAATATTTCATAATCGATTTGACTTAAAAAATTAAGGTATTGGCAATAATGCGTGTATGTCTGTCTAAGATTTTTTGGTGGGTAATAGGTATATAACATATGAGAAAAAAAACTTGGCGTAATTTTAGAAGAGTTTAGTGCGCAAAGTAACTATAAATACACTAGAAAAGATCTCTCAGTAATAAAATGCTACCAACCAAAGTTTAGCATTTTAAAAAAAGGGCAAAAAAATGAATGCTAAATTTGTAAAAAAAAATTATTTTGCGGAAGCACAACGTCTTTCGTCGTGCAGCTGGCAAAGTGCCATCATATAGGTGTTTTTAAAAAATGTTCAACTATAGTTAATAAAAAAGAAGTAATAAACTCACATTATTGTATCCCCACAAAAAAAAAAAAAAAAAAAAAAAAAAAAAAAAAAAACATTAATATTTTCAACAAAATAGCAGTCAAGCCGATGCTTTTGTAAATGTAAGTCCTATTGTGAAGGCATTTCAAAATGCTGCAGGCATCTCGACTTATTGAATACCAACACTAAAATAAAATCATTCTTTAAGTTCGATTTTGAAAATCGATATTAAAAAAATTTATCGCAAATTAGAAAATCGATTTGTCATTGCGTAATATGATGTAGATTATGAAAGACAAGAAAGTGATTTATTGTCGGTATGTCTGAATAATGTTATACTCGTATATAGCAGCGCAATATTTTTTTTTTTTGTAATTTATTGTTATTATTTAAAAGTGCTAGAGTACATTCCCGGTAATAATAATCCAGTGATTCGGTAATAATGATCCAGAGCAAATTTATGAATATAATTGTATTTAATGTTCTAAATATCGTTCAATAATAATTAATAATTCTGTTTTTATCTCATTATTTATATATAAATTGAACTAGCAATAGCAATATTTAGAATATATTTCATACAGATACATAAGTATGTAGTTTTAGAATACACGTTATTAATGTTAACTTTTTAATTTAATAGCTAATACTAAAAAAGTAAATATGTACATAGTTCCGAAAAGTAAAACTGAAAGCTTATTACGAAGTAGAGAAAAAATCTAACCATCTAAGTTCTTTAAAAAATCGCTATATGTGCCATTTTTTAATGGTTGGTTGACTGAAATAAAAGCAAAGGAAATAAGTACATGCACCTGATATTTGAAAAGCACACCCTTTTTGAATTATTTTAAAATATTTCTATTGTTACTACTTACCTTAAATGAATAGCTCCCATAAGCCTTTGTTATCTTCTCTATTCAATACTTATAATTAATTATTTATTTTTTTGTTTTTTTTTTACTTTCAAATAATAAAAATTTATTTCATATTAAATTTTTAACACTTATTCACTATATTAGTTTTTATATTATTTATGTTATATTTTCAATATGTGTGTGCGTTTTGCAATATTTTGTTATTTTCACATAGTTATTTGTTTTCGTATTTTTACTATTCACCTCTTTCGTAATCTTATTCTATGGAATTTCTGACAAAAATATTTTGGTTTTGCGTTTTGTATTTTAATTTTCCAATATATATTTGGTCATTTTCTTTTAATCTACTTTTTCATATCATTTCTTTACTTTACACAAACACTTTACGCTCCACTCACTAACACTACAATATTAAGTGGTAAAACATGCCCATTAATATGAAAAATAAAATAAAAAAATTCCTGCTTTTTCTTTTGCATTTGCTTTTTCATATGATAACTTTTAAACGCACTTTATTCATTTTTTAAAGCAATTTTTCATCATTTGCTTTGTTTAATATATTAACACAATTATGCGTGAGCAAATAAAACAAATTGTATAAATTTTGTAAAGGTTTAAATAGGATTTTTCTTTAAATTTTTACTACAGTCGTCACACAAAAATATTCACAAATTCCAGACTTATTTTCAATTGTTGCCAACTTTATATTTATATAGTGGAAGTGTTTGGTGCTTTATTTGATTTTCCAAGCAGCACCCATCTGGCAACTCTTTTGAATTAGAGTATTAGTTTATAGAGCATAACATCATTGTGTAGGTAAACAAATGCTTTTGTTTTCTATTTTCCTTTACTTCGGCACGTGTTGAAAGTTTTCTGACAATATTGCAAAAAGAAAAATTTAATTATTATGCGTAATTTAAGATTAAAGTATAACAAGAAATATGTCAAAGGAATTGCCCAACAAAAATTGCTTTTATTTAATCCGAATCTGTGTAAAATTGTTGATCCTCGTTTCGTGGTGACTGATGACAAATTGTTTTTATACAAACCGGAATCAGAAGAGTCGCCTAAGATTTTAGCTGAAGTGCCAGACATTGTGGCAGGTGAATATTTGGCTTTGGAAAATGTAATTTGCCTAGCCACTTCTGTGGGTGAAGTTTTGTTAGTGAATCCTGAAACGCAAGAAATAACTGAAGGTACTTACTGTGATGTGGGCATTGAAACAATGTCTTGGAGCCCCGACCAAGAAGTTGTAGTTTTTGTTACTAAACAACAAAATATTGTTGTAATGACCTGCACTTATGATCCATTGGCCGAACATAAATTGGACGATGAGACAGCTGAGGCAGAGGGTCAGTTTGTCAATGTTGGTTGGGGTAAGAAAGAAACCCAATTTCATGGATCTGAAGGAAAACAGGCTGCTAAGCAAAAGTTAAATGAAGGAACGAAAGTTAATGCAGAAGAATTGCCCAAGGTAATTAATGAAAAACATTGCTCGTATCAAAAGGAATTTGATAAAAGTATAAAATAATTTTGTACCTATATGCAGGATATTTATATAGATTGGCGCGCTGATGGGGCTTATTTTGTTGTATCGTATGTTTCGCAAGTTCGCGGTCGAACATTCAAAGTATTTGATAAGGAGGGTAAACTGCAGTATGTGGCCGAAAAGCAACCGAATCTTGGACAAGTTATAGCTTGGAGACCCTCTGGCACTTGGATTGCTATGCCACAAAGATTACCAAACAAGTGCTGCATTGCACTGTTTGAAAAGAATGGTCTTAGACATCGAGAATTGATTTTACCCTTTGACTTTCAAGACGAGCCAATTGAATGCATTAAATGGAGTCCAGATTCAGAAATTCTTTGTTTGAAAACTCAAAGAAAATTTTATTTATATACAATTGGCAACTACCATTGGTATTTGAAACAAGTTCTGGAGTTTTCATCAGAAAATCGAGTCAAACATTTTCAATGGGACAGTCGCATTGGAGAAGAAAAAACTTTGCATATACTGTTAGAAATGGATGAATATTTAATCTACAAATGGCACTGGAATATTGATCGCTATAATAGATCTGGTCTAGTTGGTGTTGTAGATGGCAAACGTTTATTATTGACGGATTTTTCAAAAGCTGTCATACCTCCTCCAATGAGCTCTGGAGAAATAATTCTAGATGAAGAAGCATATATTGCTTCAATATGTTTTCAATGCGTGCTGGACGAAATACAATTATGTATATACGATTCCAAGCATAACTTACATGTTTATAAGAGTAGAGTAACAGCACCAACATATTACAGTAAGCAGTGTGTTTTACAGCCAGTGGCAAATATGAATGATTTAGTGCCTTTACAGTATAGTAATTTGCAATGGTTTGAAAGCTTTGAGAGCACTTACTTGGTGGCTCATTTTACAGTACAAAATTCTACAACTCTACAATTCTTTAACATAGATCCAACACAATCTTCCTATAAAGTTGCCTCCACTCTTAATATTTCTGGTACAGTATGCACTATTACGCCTGCGGTCAAAGAACAGCCATGTGAGTTGTTTTATCAACTGCTAGAAGATTATCAATTGATACAATTGGTATTTGATGTTGATTCAAATCGTGAAACCAGTAGACGTTTACATGCTCAATTCGAAAATTTAATTGTACAATTGGATACTTTCGTAAGACCAAGGGAATCTGAAACTTTTACCATTGCTCTTACTAAAAACCGATGTCTATTTATAAACTCCCAGCGAATAGATCAAGATGTTACTTCCTACTGTATGGCTGGTAATTACTTGACGTACACTAAATTGGCGTCTTTACACTTTCTACGTTTAAGCGATTTGTGCCTAGTCAATGAAAGACGTCTGGAGAGAGGTTCCAAGTTAGTAACTACGGTAGTTGACTCAGCGCGTACCGTTTTGCAAATGCCACGTGGCAATTTGGAAGCCATTTGTCCCAGAGTACTATCTTTGGAGTTGGTGGGTGCTCTGCTGGAAAGCCAAAAGTATTGTTTGGCATTTGATATGTTGCGTAAACAGCGCATAAATTTAAATATTTTATGTGATCACAACATGTGTAATTTTGTTGATCGTTTAGATATTTTTCTCCAAGAAATACAAAATCCCAATTGGTTAAATCTCTTTCTTAGCGATTTACAAAATGAGGTAACTTTAATTAAATATTTAAAAGACTAGACAAAATTTTAATTGTCTCATATATTTTAAGGACTTCACTAAAACAATGTATTCGAGCAACTATAGGGAAAATTCGCAAATATACCCTGAAGGTTTTAAAATGGAAAATAAAGTATCTTACTTATGTAAGGCCTTGTGTTCGCGTATGGAACAAAGCAGTGAAAAACGCTACCGTCTGCCCATATTGACCGCCTATGTTAAAATAGGTAATTTGGAAAAAGCTCTTGAATTAATATGGGAAGATAAGAAAAAGAATGATGTGTCCGCTGCAGAGGATGCTTTGAAATATCTGCTTTATTTGGTGGATGTTAATGAGCTTTATAATGTAGCCTTAGGTACCTACGATTTCGGTCTTGTTTTGTTTGTGGCACAGAAATCACAAAAAGATCCTAAGGAGTATTTAGCTTTTTTAAATGAATTAAAATCGTATGAATTGAATTATCGTAAATTCAAAATCGATGAACACTTAAGACGTTTTGAAAAGGCTTTAAAACATATTGCCAACTGTGGCAAAGAAAAGTTCGAAGAAGCTTTGACTTTCATTAAAAAACACAAATATTATGCTCAAGCTCTTAGAGCTTTTAAGGATGACGAAGAATGTTATAAAGAAATTTGTTTGGCATTTGCTGATTATTTGAGAGCCAAGGGAAAATTCGAAAATGCCAGTATATTATATGAACGAGGACTAAACTTGCAGCAGGCTTTGCTTAGTGCCAAACATATATTGGATTGGCAGAGAGTTTTAGTTTTAGCACAGAAAATCGATCCCCGATCAGTCAGTACACTAGCGACGTGAGTTCTCAATGATTTGTATATATACCGACATGTTTTCTATATCATTATGTTTTTAGTTCTATGATTTCCCCCTTGCTTGAACGTGGCAAATTTCTGGAAGCCTACGAATTGGCGAAAAAATATTTTGAAAACTTCAATGCAGCCTTGGAATGTCTATATGCAGGAAAATTATTCTTGACGGCGTTTTATGAAATAAATTTACATGAAAACCAAGCAAACGAAAATATTCTTCAATCCTTGTTGCTACCCAAGCTATTGTCTTATCATGATGAACTTTCAGATAGCTTGGAAAATGAAAAAACTCAATTTTTAAAACACAGAGAACGCTTACTGGAAGTTCGTGATTTGCGCTCAAAACAAACACAAAACTTGATAGACGACTTCGATCACATTGACGTAGATGAATGTGATTTATTGTCAGATACAACAAGTATGCGCTCTTCACGCTACACAGCCAGTTCTAGAGGCACTGGGTAAATTAAAATATATTCGCCTTATAGTTATCGTAATAAAATTTAATTTCTTCTAGGAAAACATTCCGCTCCAGCAAAAATCGACGCAAACATGAACGCAAATTGTTAAGTTTCAAACCTGGTAATCCTTTTGAAGATATTGCTTATATTGACGCTCTCTACAACCAGATTACAAGATGTTATACACAACAACAACATATACATGACACCTGCAAAGCTCTCATACTTTGCAATCGGGATGATTTAGCCATTGTCTTGGAGCAGCAGTTGAAGCACTTATTGAATTTGATGAAAGACTCGCTCGATGATATTTGGATACCGGAAATGTTGTCAATATCAGCAGCTCAGCAATTTTTGCAGGGGCCGAATATCGATTACAAACAGTTACAAAATGAACAACGTTATGCCATGATGGGTGAGTGTTTTTCTTTTTTTTCATATATCAATTGCCACAAGTTACTTTGAAAATTTGTTAAAATAATATATAGAAATATTAGTAGACCAAACAATTTAATGAATTTAGAAAAACGATTAGATAAAAACATTCTAATATATTGAAAAAAAACACACTCTTTTCGAGCTTTTTCGAAAAAATGACAAAAATTTTTTCGACAAAGAAAAATTTTATTAAAACATTTCGCGTATGGCACTTCTCGAACGAATTAATTGATTTTTTTAATTTATGGGTAATTCAGATGGTTTTCTTAGGTTCAAAGTTGATTACATTTGATCAAACCGATTGGTTAAAATTTAATTAAAAAATATTATCTCCGAAAAATCTCTAAATCTCCCACACGAACCTAAGTGAATTCATAATATTCAGAATACCGATAATTTTGCTTATGATTTTAAAGTTATGAGAGAAAATAGTGAAAATAGCTCTCTATGGCCTTAAAACTCCGAGAGCTAATGATGATAGCAGGAGCTAAAAAATGGTGTTGTCAATTCGTTTGTTTATTTTCCCGATTTAGTTTGTAAACCGATTTGAAACGGAAAGTTCTACAGTATTAAAAAATAAATATTTTTTTACTACTTTTACTTAATAGACTCATACGAATCTTTGCACACACATATTAGTGGAGGATACAATGTGAAACTAAATAATTAGCAAAAATAAAACTAAACGAAATAAAATATCTAATACAAAATTTTAATAAGAAAAATACTTCTAATACTAAGAAATGACATTCAATTAAAAGAAAAATATATATAAGATAACTAAATAATACACTAAAAATTTTAATGAAACTTTGGGGACAGAAGATTATGTTAAGGAAAGTGGATAATGTCACGCTTATACTAATAGAATCCCCATCGGTTCTACTAGTCATCGATCAAACCTTGTTTATAGTGAACAACTTTAATATGCTGACAATTAAACATAGAATTTATACAAACCATATTAAAAACTAGGCTCATGTCCAACAGTCTCTTTTGCAATCAAACCTTGTTTCAAATCCATTGAATTTACTAAATGAGCTGTTGGTCAGCTGCACCTCTGAACGCATTTACTAATTTGCAAAACTGCCCACTTTTATCTTATGCGCCTGCACATGTTCAATATTTATTTTAAATATAAAACGCCCTCTAATTAATATTCGCTTAAATATAAACTAGTTAAAAATCCATCCATTTGTTGAAATAAAAAAAATTACAATAGATAAGCTGAATAATACTCTAGTAATCGGTAGTAATCGGTATACACGTAAAACTAGAGCTCCAAGTTTTCCGTTATGTATGTACCGTTAAGCAAACGTTACACATGAGACACGTTACGTAAGAGTGTACGTAACTTATATGCCCGAAGTTATTTCTAAATCTTGACTTTTATCAAATATCATCTTAAATCATTAGTATACTTGGCCAAAGGCATTTGTGTTGTGTTCATCGCACTTATGGATTATAAAGCGGATCTTGTCTTCAAAATTAATTATTGTAATGGTTTCTTATCACTTATTTTTATCAACCATAATATAATGCATGTACAGAAAACTTCTTCTGCAAAAACATTCCCTTTTTAATCTCTAATACTTGAAATAATATACATACATATGTAGATCTAGGTGTTTTTACAATAAATCATTTAGGAATTTACTTATCTATATACTCTCCCAGTGAAGTCAACGAATGGCTGAATAAAGAAGTTGAACAAATTATAACGATTAACTCAATCGTGATCGTGCGTGATGTATAATATATAAAAAAAATTCGAATATCCGCTCTCAACGTCTGTATCAAATATTCAGAATAGCAAGGTTCTCCTACCGTCCTCCTAGAGACATTGCTTGTAGAAAGAAAATTTAAACAAAATTCCATCAGATGAAAATTACAAACGATCCGTTCAATTACTAGTAAATCCAGTCTATTTAATAAAAAGTTTTGCAAAATTAAATATTAAATAAAATTAAATATTAAACAAATGTATCTCTCTATAGTCGATCCATATGTTTAAAAATTACATTTTCCAAAAGGTTTTCGTCTAATTGCATTTACAATATCATTTATGAGTTCTCTTGTGCATCCTGAAGTGATGTTCCTTTTAATTATATTGAAGAATCATTTTCATTTAATTACAATACATACACACATTTTTATTCACATATCAGGACTCTATTGCGAAAATTATAGTCTTCTAATGACATTTTATATAACATTTGAATTTATTTTAACTTGGGTGTGCATAATTTTGAAACATTTAACATTTGACGTGCGTGATTGAAAATTTTCTGAGCGTGTAAGCGTGTAAAAATTTCAAAATTAGTTAGTCGTGCTTCAATAAGTAAAAACTATTACATGTATAGTACGTGAAAGTGCGTGATTGAAAAATTTCTGCTCGTAAGCGTGTGCGATAGTGAAAATTTCAAAATTGTTAGTGAAAACTTTTACATGTGTTGTGCGTGAATGTGCATTGATTGAAAACGATCTGTTAGTGAGCGTGTATGACCTCGAACATTTTAAAATTGATCGGGCCTCAATGTACGCTAGTGAAATACTAACCTTCATGAGCGCACGTGACATGAGCAAAAACACTCACTCACGGACTTCTATCCACTATATGTATATGGCTATACTTAGACAATGTGATTGAAAATTGTGAACATTTAAAAATAATCGTGCTTAAATATGCGTGTGTGAAATATTTTTGTTTGTGAGCATGCATGAGTCCAAAAAAACACTAGCGAATACGTTTCAACACCAGTCCCTCTATTCCACTATCGCATTAACACTTTAAGTGTGTTTAATTCTCTTTAAAAAAATTAAAAAAAAATATGTGTAAGCAATGTACTCAGGACGAATATGGCAAATTTCGTACGAAAATGGTTGACGAAGGACCCTGGGGAAAATCGTGCAAATTTGACAAGAGAGATCTTGTTGAAGCATTCTTGGAAAAGCCAAAGGGAGCATAGACTTTAGATTGTTGCCAAAAAATGTGGAAAGTATTCAGACACGGTCGTACTCGATTGTAATTTTAAAAAATTTTTATATTATTGGATGTTAAAAGTCTTAATTTTATAAGTCGTGCTGTTAATGAAGCTTAAAATACGAGCATAAGAAATTTTCTGGTTAAAATTCCTCAAATTACATAATTTGATAAATTTGTTATATATTCTTTTCATTGCAGATCCTCAGAAACGTTTCAAACCTCAACTAACTCTAATCGATTGGGAACATGATATATTGCAAGTATAGATTCACTTTTTTTTATTTCCATTTCAAACATTATTTAAGCTTGGCTCAACACAATATGAAATACTATTTAGTCAATGAAATGTCATGCTTAAAGTAATTTAATTTTTTAATAAATTTTATTTGAAAAAAAAAAAAAATACATATATATTTTTGTGTTTTCATCAAATTTATTCTGATTCACTGGTTACATGAACATTTTACTTTCATTTTCAATTTTTTTCTTAAATAAAAAATATAATTTTATGCAAATTATTGTTTTAATAACAAGATTTTTTAATAATGTTTTTGATGCATTTAACGTATGTATTTTTCGTCCAATTTTTTCTAATTCAGCCAACCAAACAGGCATTTGATCATGCAATTGTTTGATGAAATTGTTTAAAAGTTTACTTAATATGATTGGGTTTTTTCCATCAATTTTCTTTTCTATAAACACTTTTAACTTCAGTTTTGTTTGTATTAACTTTCACTAATTAAAATGATTTTCTTAAAGTAAATAAGTGGATATTTATAGCAATATCTTGTTAGTGTTACTGTAATCATTCAATAATTACTACATTGCACAGTGGAGCCCGATATCACAATTGATAATGTAATACAAAGTGGCGCGAAAGTAGACATATAGAGAATAAGTTGTCAATAAGCCATGGAGCGATACAACATATCAAGAATAATAGTTTTTTATGAAAACAGCTATTTTTAATTTTTAACCAAATGTCAGCCAGTTCAAATTATGACATTACTATTGCCCCACCTTGTGTATGATACTTAAGCTACTGTTAAGATTTATTTGAAGCTTGGCCCGTTAACAGAAGTTAAATAAATAATATTAAATCTGAATAAATAAATAAATAAAAAGCGCATTAGCCGCAAAAAGAGATTCGATACGGCACATAAAATGGTCACAAATAATATTAACGAATATTTCCTAATTATTCAATCTTATTTATTGTAAGTTCAGGATTGGCTTGTTGGCATGTCTGTGTTTGTGGACGAACCTAAACCAGCGTCTGTATGATAAGTACATATACGATTTTTTTTGGTTGCTAATTTGAATATTTTAATAAAATTTTGCAAATCTGGAGTTAAACTTTTGATATTGATGATTTCCATTTTATTTTCTTTTGCTATCATTTTGTTGAATAGTTTAAGGAAAACATTTTTATTTTTTTTATATTTTATGGGTTCTACTGTATTCTTATGTCACATATAGTAAGGATGTAAATACATGTGCTCGCCACTGTATGTATGTATGTATGTGGGCCTAACAATTTTCTCACAAATAAATATAAAAATTAAAGCTATAAACAATAACAATTTACCAACAGCAATAATTGTTTACAAAGTAAATCGTATTCAAAATCGGAATATATCTATTTTATTTTCAATATATATGTATATCATATTTTCGGTTCAAAGAAAAATTTCCAAGTTCGTTTAACAGTTGTCTCTTATCCGAACTTCGTTTAAAGGAAAATCTTGTTTAAACGAAAAACAACCGCTGAAATTTTCTATTTTCGTACATATATTCGAACTCGACTGTATATGAATTTAAAAAAATGGGTGTTGAACCGTATAAACAGATAAAGTTGCATCAAAATACTCAATTTAATTAGTGTTTTAAATGGGGCGTTTTATTTAAAATTATTTATCATTGTAATATATGCGTACTATATTTTTTTTATAATATAAACAATGAACATACGATTGTGTACACATACTTACATGTATTCATATAAAAACGCCTATTAATTTTATTATAATTTCTTTAAAATATATTGAAGTAACATTATCTATCATTAGTGTTGCTATAAAGAAACAGTTGTCCTTGTGAAATTCGAATTGAGATTTGAGAAGAAGTGGTGTTAGAAAAGGAAACGGATTTTTCGTTTCCGAAAAAACGCAACATTTTATTGATCAAACCATAAAAAATGTATTTATCGTTTTAAATTAAACAATTTAACTCCTTTATAATATTGCGAGGTCTTCCTCAATAAGTTATCCCGTATCAAAAATATTCAATTCCACTCTTTCTACTTGAGCGGCTAAAAGTTTTAATTTTTTTATATAAGTGACGAAAGAATTATTCCGAAGATTAAAAAAAGTTTTATTCCATATTCAGCTATGCCATTATAGGAGGTGTGCTCCAAAAGTTTTTATTTTTATCAGAAAATATTTTCCATTTATTCATCAATATTCATGTTGTCCCTTTCAAAGTGATCTCCCTCATAAATAGTACAATTGTGCCAATACTTTCCAATTCTCGAAGCACTTGTAATAAGGTTTGTTGGTCTTCATCTCCTCAAGCGTTATAAACTACTGACATTTCATGGGTGACCTCATTTTTAGGAAAAGGAAAAATGCGCGAAAGGAATTATTGTGATGTTCCGTATATGTTTTTTTAATTGCATGCCCGAAGTCGTCACTTTTCTGTCTAATGGTAATTCGATTATTTCACTTCAACTAAATATTTCATTAGTGCTTAAGCCTCAAGAGCGAGGAGTTTATATCTTTTATACATTTTTTTTTCACTTAAAGTAGACACAACGTATGCCACTGTCAACATTTCAAGTATTCTGGGTCACTTTTGAGGAACCAACTTTTACACAAAATTTGAGAAAAATTTTTTGATCAATTTTTTTTACAGCAGAAAATATGTAACGAAATAAGCAAAGATTGCTATATAGTTGATACTGTGAACATATGTATGCTCGCTTCGAGTTAGTGTACGATCCAAAATTGCTAAATTGATTAACTCCAGGAAAGATTTTCTTATTTGTTTTACTTACTATTTTTAACAAAAAAAAAAAACCGGATATAATGTTCACTGGCTGGATTTGTTACCAACAGATGTAACATCCTTATTGGTTATACATACATATGTTTTTTATTAAAAAACTTAATTGAGAAATAAATGTAACTTAAAAAAATTTTAAGTTAATTTCAGGAACCCGAACTCCCATCCTTGCATTTGCTTTTAACGTATGACCTTTGCACAAATTTACACCCTCTATATATATTTGTATATATAGAAAAACTTTGTGAAAGAATTTACTAATTTTTCCAACGAATGCGAATTAAAGTCAGTAATAAAACGTTTGTTTTCCTTGAACAAAAGCGGAAATTTCAAAGCTAATCTGCTCTTTATATTACTTAAATGTTTTAAAAACATAATCTCTTAATCCTACTTCTTTTTAACAGCTTGTTTTTGTTGTTTACCTTTTAACGGTATATACTCTTTTTCATTAATGTCTAATTCAGTGTTGCCGCGAAGGAAGTTGTTTTCTTTATCCCATATAACAAATTTTAACAATAGGCTTAATTTTGTATTTTGCCGAGGTGTGGCGAGGCGTTACTTTAAAGTACATTGTTTTTGTTGTTAACAATATATAAAATTAAACCTTATACATATACAGTTTCCAAATATCTTTTTTGGTGTTTTTAGAAAAAATTTACGTAGTTTGCTGTTTTACAAAAAATCAAATAAAGAGGCCACATTGTGTCTAAGTGAAATTGCAATTTGTAATTTTTTTTGTTTGTTTTTTTATTTTATTGTTTACATCAAAAATCACTGAGGTGTTGAAACATTTTATTTTGCTCTTAAATGTTTTCCATAGTTTTTGTTATTGTTATATTGGATATGTATGTGAGTAGTTGTTGTAAAGCAATTTACAGCAGAAAACGCATAAAATCAAAAACTTAAAGTACTCATCTAGATTGTTATGTTAAATATTTTTAGATGGATTCTGGCCAATGTTGTCAGAATGATGATTTCTTTTCAATGGTACTTCACTTAATTCGTGGATTTTTATTTGGCAAAAGTGAATTTTAAAATTTGAAAGGATACTGCCCAATATACATAAACTAAGAAAGCAACAGGCGGCGGTTTTATAGCCAAAATCTTTATATAAAAAATTTATCTAAAAATTATACTTCTGCAATTATTAGCGAAAAATCCATTAAATTTATAAAGATAATATTCAAAGGCAATAAAAAAAACCTAAAATAATTGCTGAAAATATAATTTAAAGCCTTTGCTTCAATATGTACAAGGGATTTGAGACCAAGTAACTGAATTTATTAACATATTAATTAAAATAAAATCACAACTTATTTCACAAAAATATAACCATAACAGAATAAACAATACAACATAAAAATTCATACTTTTAAGCAGAAGTACATACATATATAAAATAATTCGTTTGAAGAAAAACGAAAAATAGTCGCAGTATGTTTATACGTATGATTTCAAAAACAACATGATTTAAAATTGGAAAAATGTAATATACCCATTATTCCCATTTTCTATCTATTTAAATTCTTAATATTGAATTTTGCTATTTGGGATATTATATCCAACTAATGGCTTGAACAATTAAAGTTTTAACAATTTTTATTGTGGGTATAGCTATTGATATATACATACATATATAGATATTTCATTGGCGCTAAACAAATTATGGGTGAACTTAAAAAATATTTTATTAACCTTAGGTAAAGTATTAAAAAAAATCAGTACATAAAGATTATTATAATCGTTTAAAAATTTAATGCTAACAAATTGTTGGTCTTAAAAAAAATGCGAAATGCACTGTGAAACATTTTTGAAAAAATTTTTCAAAAACCGGTATATAACCAGAGCTTAAAAAACACCAAAAAATACCCGAAACACACTAAAATGGCATCGCTACCTTTCTCACATATCTAGAAGATTTGTCTTAGGAGTTTACTTTAGCAAGAGATTCTATATTATGACTTTTAAGGCGAATTGACAAAAAGATGTCTACTCGAACAAATGTCAAATTTGTTTTGTAAATGGAGGAAATAATGAAAGACAAAAATAATCAATTACACACTGGATACTTTTTTACATGTTTGAAAAAATAAAACAGGTGTATTTATTATTTAATTGGAAATAAAGGTAATAAAATTGTCGATAAAAGGAAATCATAAATAATTGGCATAGGTTTGGAGATGAGCAAATCTATAACCTGGGCTTTTCATGTTGTTGTATGGACTCTTATTTGGGTTATTCCATTCATTCATGTTTTGGAAAAAAAAATTTAATTTAAAAAGTCTAA
Source organism: Germaria angustata (assembly GCA_963681545.1). NCBI lineage: Eukaryota > Metazoa > Arthropoda > Insecta > Diptera > Tachinidae > Germaria > Germaria angustata. The sequence goes on along the minus strand of OY812998.1, from coordinate 117,635,143 downwards.
ATCCACATCAATTTAAAAAATATATGCTATTTTTGGATAGCAGTTTTTAAGTTTAGCAACAAAAAAATATGTATATATTGATTGTCTTACACACATACGATTATGTATTTACATATATTTAATGAAAAATTACATAAAGTTTTCAGCCAAAAATTCTTTTTCTTGTTTCAATAAACAAAATAAAAACCTTCATATAATATTAATTCACTCACTTCACATAAATTCAAACTAATCTTAGAACTACCAAAAATGTTTTAAGTATCGACTAATTTATTTGTGGCAACACTGTTATTTATATACATTTGTTTTCGTGTGTTTTAATCTCTTCGCTTTTCCGCTATTGACCGGACATCAAATATTTATTGCTGCCGGCAAACGTTTCAGACAGAATACATAAATAGATTTTAATGGAATTGTTTTAAATTTCAAATCTAAATTATTTTAGAACGATTTGGAGAGGTTGTGGTTGTTGACCTTTTTGTGTGAAGTTTCTTAAAATAGAGTAATCGAAATAGAGTTGTCAAAATCGCTTGGGGAACTATTTGCAAAAACTAGGCTTTTAAATATAATCGCTTTTCGCCGTTTTTAATCTGTTTTTATTTTGGCTTGTTTGTACAAATATGCAAAGTAATATTGTACGTTTCTGCGTTTTAATTCATTATTCAAACTACATATACTTATGTATGTATACACTTTGATGTTGTTCTAAAACATTAAAGTTTTTATTGATTATGACCTTTACCATAAAAAAATGATCTTGAGATTTTAGGAAAGTACAATAAAATCAATAAGTTATATAAGATAAATACGTATGTGTCCAAATTATCTAGGTTTTTATGAGTAACTGCGTATTTTTCAAAATTTTTAATTTTATTTTTAATTTTTATAGAGCCTAAAAATTGTTTTTAGTCAAGTCCACTATGATCTACGATTGCGAGACATGAAACGCTGTACCTCAACAAATGCAGAAGATCCAGGTGTTTGTGAATCAATGTCTTCGCAGGATATTCTGGCCTAGAGTGGTGTCCAATAACATGATTTGGGAACAATCCAACAAGCAACTCATGGCCACAGAAAAAAAAACGTAAATGGCGGTGGATTGGCCACTCTTTAAAAAGATCAAGGAACTACATCACAAGAAATGCTATAGACTCGAACCCGCAAGGAAATCGAGAAGACAAATCGACGTAGAAGTGGCCGGAATGGGTAAAACCTCGGGCGAAGTGAGGGCGTTGGCACAAGACAGGAATATGTTTAACCAATTTATTGAGGCTCTATGCTCCTTATGGTATACTTGAATAGCATCTGGAGTGAGATGAAGTTGTAGTCAAATCGATAATAGGATATATCCCTGTATATTGCAATCGCACTGCTCAATTTTATAATAAATTACCACTTGAACTCAATGTGTGTTATGTAAGAGTAGGTTAAGTAAAAGCTCGTTTACGAGTATTTATTATGTAAGTGGACTTGTCCATTTCTCTAAAAAATCAAATAATAGGAAAAATCTGCTGGTGTATCTTTTCAAATAGGAAAAAATTAAACCGACTTACAAATGGGAACGTTTTGGGGTAAAAAGTACAATTAAATTGACAACCTTTTCCATTCTTATCAAAATGGGGGAAATAATTAAATTGATCGAAACAAAAGTTCAGCTTTTAAGTGTCTGTTTTTAATAGAAGTAAATTTCATTGGATAAATTAATGATATTATGTGACCTTTATCTAGATTAATTTATTAAATTATTTATTGGACTTTAGATCTTTCTTATAAAAGCAATATATTTATTTTTAATTTTTAACATTACTCAATAGGTGTTTCTTCTTCAAGAAAGCCAAATCATTTGTTTATAATTTTTTACATAATTTGAATTTCCTGTAGAAGACCAATAGTGTGCAAAAATATTGAATATTGTTAAAAATTAAAAATTTCCAATAGAACCCTCTGCCCTCTAAAACACCTAATGCTGAATGAACCACTTAGAAAATTATGAAAAGCCCGAAAAAATTTCAATTTTATGGGCAGCGTATTAAATTGTTGATTTTTAAAGTTACTATATGTCTATGCAATCATTATACGACAATCATAATACGACTTTTTGAAAATATTTTTGCCATGTTGAATTTTGAAATTTCATGTCAGTGCTACAAAAACACCATAATTATTATTTGAATACTACTTAAGCACAAGATCTCCTTATTTAGCAGTTGAAAAGTTTTAATTTTGTTTATAGTTGCTTGTTGATTTTTCTTGAACCTGCTGTAATCTATCTAATTTGATGATTTCTTTGTCGCATTCAAATTAAAAAAAAGTAATATTTCTATATGATGGTACGAGTACTCAAAAAGTATCGGAATATCGATAATTATAAATAATATTAAAACTTTTTAACTTTTAAATAAGAAGAACCTGTGTTAAAATAATATTCAAATTAGAATTGTTTAAAAACATAGATCTATGATTAAAAGAAATATGTACTATTTTGAAATATTTTTAAAGGTGGGTTTTCAATATTCTGTTTATGACCGAAAATTTTATCATTCCGGCAGAGCTATTAAAATAAATCAATTTAGCATCAATCACTCAAAATCCACAAAAATTGATATATGCCGTTATCCATGAAAACCACAAAATGATTAGCTCCAGCTTCATTTATCAATTTAAGATTTAAATTTTGAAAACAAAATACTCGCACAAAACAGACACTCACACTCACTCTCCCTCTCATGCAAAATGAAAAGTGAAGCAAAAAAGAATACTGAAGCCAACAACAATAAACAACTTGAATTAATAAAATCAAACAAGAGATGGGAGTGTGTGTGTGAGTTGGTTGGGAACAAGAAAAAGTTGGATACTCAACGTTTAAATTTTATATCATTCGAGTACAAACATTGGAACGCGGTGGAAGTGTCTTAAAAGTAAATTTGTGCGTTTAGTTAGTCCGTGTTTGGTGTTTTATTAAAAATAAAAGAATATAATAAAGTGTAATATTAAATGTTTTACTTTAAAATGCCACAATGGGAAATAAATATGCATACTTATATGTAAATATGTATTTATGTTAATGAAAAAGTGCTATTAAAACGCGGCTTTTAAACGAAATCGCATAAAACTAAAAACGGGTTTTTTCTGTTCAAGAAATATAAAGAAACGAATAGTAAGTTTTTGTTTTAAAATAGACGTACATATAATATAATAAAAAATTCAAATTGAATGAAATCAATAAAAGAATCTGTTAAGAAATCTCGCAGCTCAATAATAATTTTAAAATGTGTAAAATACAAGTGAATTAATTTTTCCCCAAACGCCAAACGCTGCGGGCTTTTGCTATTGAGTGCTGTTTAATTTTTGTTGTTTGTTTTTGTCTTTTTTGCTTTTTGCTTTTTATTACTATTATTTTTTTTTTTGGAAGGTTTGTATGCATGTGTGTATGTATTTACAATTGCAATAAATAAGTCAAAGAAGTAAAACAAAATTTTTAAAAATGTACCAAAAATATCATTTCCGCAGGCAAATAAATAGCAAACAAAACAACTAAAACAATTAAAATAACAAAACCTTAAACTAAATTTGGAAGCACGATCATTAATTTTAGTTCTTCAGTCTTTCTTTGGTTGCTGAAAAGAAGCAGAAAATAAAAAAAGAAACAACATCAACAACAAATTTCGGTATCAAAAACGAGTTCCCATTTAATATTTACATGCAAAAGTCTTTTCTTTGTTTAATTATAACATTATAAAACAATTCCACGGTACGGGAGACAGCATCAAGCTTTTCTGCAAATCACTGGACTTAGATATTTACTAACTATAAAACATACAGTCGGGGTAAGTCTTTTATATTAATTCTATTAAATTTATTAAAGTAATATATTATTAAATAAGCTTCTAGATTTATTTTATACAAAAAGTATAATCATCAGTTGGGAAGCACACCCCACCCCCCCAAAAAAAATATATATATACGTAAAAATTAAGAATTAAAATTTGAAGTTAGAAAAAAGTGTAATGTGAAACTTTAATGAACATATCACGCTCACGAAGTATGCGAAACAATTATCTGAATAAATTGATTAATTTGTAAAATTTTTAACTTTAGATTTCAGTATAATCTCGATGATCTGGACAATGCGTTTGAAATAGCGATAGGAAAAAAAGTAAGAAAAATATGTATATTTATACTGTGAGCATCAAAAGAAATTGTCCATCATTTGATACACTTTAGCTTTTATTTCCGTCGAATTCTAAGAAGAAAACAAGAAATCGTACAACATAAACAACAGACACTCCAAATTTTACGCGTCTAAAGACATTGTACAAGGATAGAAAGTATGGGAGAGAGAATATTTGAGCATTTAGTCACTTTTTAGTTGCTTCGGATGAAACTTTCCACCATTCTGCTGGTATAGCGGATTTCAGCATATCTCTGCTACAAATTGTCCTTTTTCGTATATGAACGTCAAGATGTTCCCGCAAATGCTCTAACGGGCTTAAGTTCAATGAGTGGAGAGAATGATTTTCTCGTTTAGGGGTGTGATAGGGCATTAATTCACTATTTTGGCAGTGTGCTTGGGGTCATCTTCATGTTGAAAGATCTAGGATACTTGCAAGGCAAATTTCATAATATTTCAAAAAACCAATTTGTTATCTAGTATCCTGTGAAAATTGAAAAAAATTGGTAAAAATTTAAGAATTTTTTCCAAGAATTCATTAAAAAATTTTAATAAAACTAAGAAAAATGACCATTTTATTAGATACATATTTTGCTAGCAGCGTAAAAATTTTTTCTGATGCCATATGGAAGCCATTTTGAACTAAAATTGTCTAAATTTTTTAGGGGTTTTGTGTAAACTTTAAGACAAAAAGGGTGAAGAGAATGTGAAACATTAGCTAATCATTAGCAGGCGTGTCCTTGCCCCACCTGAAAGGGATTATACAAGTATCACAGAGCATAACAATCAATTTTTTTAAGAGATGTAACGCTCATCAATTAATGGCTACTACTTTAAGTGTTCATTCTATGGGAAAGGCATGGGGAGAGAGGGGACAGGTGGTGAAATTAGAAAGATTAATTATTATAAATATATTATTACTTTTTATAGCAATGTTGCAGCGCCTCTAATGTTAAGTAGACATGTTAACTCTCTTAAGCTGTATTGTGTAAGCCATTTTGCCGATTGTTTTACTCCGCCGATGACTCTGCTAACATTACGCTGTGATGTTCGTTAGGATATAAGAGTATCAATCACTTAAACAACTAGCACAATGCCACACTAATGTATATTTAAAAAATTTATGATGTTGATCGAACTTATGTATGTTCTCAGTCATAATTTGCTTTTGGTGTCAAAGCGCTACCTCAGCTAACAGCACCGTCATTCCAAAAATAAATTTGTAAATGCAGCGAAAATTGTTTATTACGATATAAAGATACTCGTATATTTTATTTACTAATAATATACATAGATATAAATGTTTATATTCATAATGTGGGTACTCTCAGACTAGTAGTCTGGTGGACATGGGTTCGATTTTTCCCAAAGAATTTGGGTGTTTCTACAGACAAATAGCCAAAATTAGTTCAAAGGTCATGTTTGCATATACATAAATGAAATAAAACAGTTTTATAAATGGTTTATGAATCTGATTTTGTTTTATGAATCTGTTCTAAATCTTTGATAAATCTTATGAATAACACTTAAAATAATAATTATTATAATATTCGAAACACATGCATAGCATTCTTGCCTTATTCTAATTACAATTGCAGTTAAAATTCAAGATACATATGTACATATATGGGAGTGTGCATATCCTTGCAACGATTTTCCTCAAACCATAAATCTTTCTTAATTTAGATGTTAAATACCATCAAGCCAGTCTTCATTTTTCTTCGATAACTCCTCTATTATTAGCAGCTCGATATGGAAACGAAGCACTGGGCATCGGTTTGAATATGAATTTTTATACATATGTATATATTTTTTTGTAAAACGTGTGGAATAAAGCAATTCAATGGACTTATGCGGTTATTCATTAAAACCATGGTATTTTTGTACGCATTTCAATTAAACAAAAACAATATTAACCTATATTTTTTCCTGCAATTAGTTTATATTTCAAAATTTTACTGTGCATTTTTTAAATTAACTTGTTTTATGGTACTTTTTAGTTGCTACCAGTATTTGAAAAATGTTTTCAAACACTAAAAAAATATAAAAACAAAAGTCACTTGCAGCAAATGAAGTACAAACAAAGTTTCAAACTGGCAAAACGACTTTCAACATCAGTTTGCCGTTTTTTCTTTTATTGTTACATATTTACATATGTATATAGATGTGTATGTATGTACATAAGTATATACATATATATTTTTGCAATATCTGTCATTCATATTTGTTTATATGTGTTGTTATTTTTTTATATTTTGTCTTTGTTAATTCTTCTATGACTTTATATATTATAATCTTGTTTAAGAATTTTATTTCTATGTTTCAGTTATTATGACTCACTTATCAGTCCAACTTAGTTTTCAATTGTATAATTTGCAAAGTAAGAATTATAAGTTAAAAAAAAAATTGGAGATGTGGATGTGATTTGTTTATGTGTACATGAATACATATGTACATATACATAAATATATTTTTTATGAAAGGACCCATTCAGCATTTTATAAAATTATTGATCATATTCGTCTCCTGTATGACTCCTCTGTGCGATCAAAAACACTCATTTAAGCGATCATATTCGAGTCATAAGTGGGGCAAAATGGTACCCTATGAGCGACTCTTCTTGAAGAAATATTCGTTTTTTCGATAATTTTCGAGTCATATTTAAATCTTATTTGTTATTATTTCCGAGTCATTTTAGAGTCATATTTAATTATTTTAAATATTAATTTCAAGCTACATAGTAAAATCTAGTAAGTTTTCCTAAGAGTGCATCACGGCCGTAAGTGTTTTTATTTATTTTTTACTTATATAAGTACATAAACAATGAAATTATTTATTTAACACATTTTAAAAACAGTCACATTTGGAATATTTCAATTATCAATATATGATTGCAAACATGATTTACATTTTCATTTATTAAAAAAAAAAAAAACATTTAGGTTAATTTTAACAAAATGATCTTCCAAATGCTGATAGAGGAGTCGATGCGTATGAGACTTGCTAACAATTTAGTATCATATAATATTAATAGAACAGTTGCAAGGGGGTTATTTCTAGCTCCACAGTTTTAATAGGGTCACCCCAATATACACATAGAGATTATTATGATTCGTGAAATAAAGAGATTACATTCGTTTTTAAAAAATTCAATAACTTATACCACTATAAACTAGTTTAAGCTGACATTTGATCAGTAAATTATTAACATCTTTTAGAATTATGTATTTGCATTGTGGTTGCATAAAAACCCTAATATTCATATTCTACAAAAATGATGTTGTTCGTTTGTAACCAAAGTTTGACTAAAAATCAAGGACTAGTTTTAATCATATACATAGTCACTTCTGAACTCCCTACATATCAGAGTTTTGGGGTAAAAAAATAATAAAAAAAAGTTAGAAAAGTTTTAATTGGGGCAAACAAATTGCATATCGATTGAAATCAATAAAAATTAGTCTTTTAATTATCTGTTCTCTATTGTAATAAAGAAATTTTATTCAATAACTTATATTGGAATTAAGAACTTTTGTTGTTGTTTTTAAGATAAATTCTTAAAACAAAATTAGTTTTATGCGTTATTAAAATAGATGGCGATTTTCCTGTTTCTGACTTCGCAGTCGAATTAATAGTGCTTATTCAAACACTTCTCTCGCTATATTTTATATATAACTTCAAACTCATAAGACGTAAGTATGTCTGCTTGCTGACTCCTAAAGCTGAACGAATTAGAAAATTATGACAACAAATAATTTTATAGCCACTCTCTTGAATTTGTTATTTTTCCACATTTTTATGTAACCACTTTCACGCATTCCCATCGATAAGATTTTTTAATTTTATTTTCATCTTGAATCTTAATATAAATTTGGAGTCAGTAATACTGAAAACCTATAACTAGTGCACATTTTTGGATAAGATTTTTTAATATTCTCCTTAGCGAAGTAAATAATTTTATTTGCTAGTAGTGGAGTAGATAAGATAAACGAACGACCACCACAAATTTGTTGAAACAATTGTTAACATATTTGTTAATTTCCTTTCTAATTCCCTCTAAGTTACAAAACGTTTTCATATTCAATAAATTATTCTTAAAGCCAAAAGTCATAAACCTTTTTCTAATTCTAGTTGCAAAAGTTAAAACCATTTGAAAACCGCTAAAAGCAACAAATGATCAAGAAAACAAAAACTAAAGCAACAATAACCCAGTATTACAACATCAAAATTATAAAAAATAAAATAAAATAAAGCCACAACCATCAAAGACTCAAAAAGTCCAAAGAGAAGTTAAAAGCCACAAAACAAAATAGAAAAAAAAGAAACAAAAAAAAATTGCAAGAGAAAAAACACAGGGACGAAAGGTCAGACAGACAAGAATTCATTCTTATATTCATTCTTATATTTATTACCCCTCTTTGTACTTATATGTTTTTGTTTTAGTCCCAAACTGGTTACAAAAGCAGCCCAAACACCTCTCTTAACTTGGCTATATTATGTTTCTACGTATTTTGTCCAAGAATTTATCTTCATAATAAAACGGAAATGGGTAAAAACGTAATCATCATTAATTGTGAACGACCCTAATGGACAATATTTTGCTTTTTACGACATTTTTTTATAAATAATTTTAAATTGTACAATTAATGATTAAAAGAAATTCTAATATTGTTGATTTTGAAAAGTAATTCAGCTACAAGGCACGTACTTTCGTAAATTAAAGTCTTACTTACATTTTATTGTACGATACATATTGAATAGAAATGATAGTTTAGCAATATTTTGTGCATACACACACATACATGTTGTATTATTAAAAAATAATAATTTTTATGGCGAAAAAAATTTAAGTTGTTTTCGCAAACTCGATTATTCAAAAAAAAAAGTTTTTTCAAAAAAGTCTTTAATATCGAATTTAATATTTTAAAATCGCATTAAATTTAAATTTTTTTTCATAGGCCGCCCTTCGTCATAGTTCATGTGTTCTATTCCACTATTAATTGTACCAAATGATGAATGATTAATTCGATGCGTCCATTAAATCTATAGGGGAAATTAGTAATTATTTTGATCCAAAAGTAGAATAAAGATGTAGATAAAATTTTACTTTTTTTTGCAAATTTCGCTGCATTATATGATGCATAAACCAGTGCGATAGACCTTGTGGTTCCGAAATTATAGGCCACCAAAGTTGAATATTTGGGAATAAAGAATACTTTCTCATTTTTGAGGGGAGGACATTGCAACATGAAGCTATTTATAGAGAGGAAGTCCCAACGTATTACAACCATACCAAGTTAACTTGAATTTGATGAAGCGTTCCAAAGTTAATATGATGTGTTGAATGTTTTTCACAAAAATGCCCTGTATGGCCAAATTTGGTGAAATATAACTCCGGGACCACAATAGATCAGACACTTGGAGTTTGACCTTCTTATTTTTCTTTAGAACAGCTGATGATCGCTTAGGATAATGAGGCCACCTGTTATGAATTCGTCTTGGCTGCAACAACTTCCATTAGCAATAACAATAATAAAAACAAATTATTATTTTTAATTTGAAAAAACTCTGTGATTTCAATTATAAATATTTTCAAAGATAATACAAAAAAATAATAATTTAATTATTTTGTTAATCCACAGATTTAATTCAACTATTGTGTTAAAAGCATTGCAACATGTTTATGCCCCAACTGTTTTATGTAAATGATGTACGAATATAATATTGTGTAAACTATCCCAAGGGGATTAGTCCATCGGTTTAATAATAAATTAAAAACTCTTACCAAAGAGATTTATGAAAACTACACATCTTAAGACAGAGATGGAAAACTTTTTTGTTATTTTGTTGTTTATTATTTTTTTTACATAGAAGTACGTAAATCCATTTTTTATTAACTGAATGTCATGATGAATAATATACTTTAATACTGTTTTACTTTAAATGTAAAAAATATATATTATTTGAACTTATTAGATCATTGCAATTATTTTGGGAGCACCAAATGAGTCGGGAAGTAATATGGTACATTAGGCCCCTTTCACATTCGGCAACTATACTTGCGCAAGTATAATTTTCATTTTCACTTATTTTCTTTTGAACTTGCTTCTATTTTCACATTCAGCAACTTTGTTAAGCAATTTTAATTTTCTTGTGCTCAAATTTTCTTAATTTGTTGACGTTTTGTTTGTTTGAAATTTGGTGTATACAATGGAAGTTGAAGGAAAAAATAATTTAGTTAAAAATATCAAAAACAAATCAAAAACAAATAAATATCCCAAGCCAAGAATGACAGCAGAAACAGAATTGCCAAGTACAAGCAAGTCTGTACTCGAATCTCAGCAATTATTCCCCCTTCAACCCGACCTTTCCTCTCACACCTACAAACACAAGAATTGCGCAAGTATAGTTGCCGAATGTGAAAGGGGCCTTATAATACCAAAACAGTGTTACCGCATTAATTTTTCAAAAGAAAATTTTTTACAAACTGTACTTTTTTTCAGAAGGTACTTTTTCAAAAAATACTTTTTTCAAAAAGCACTCCAAGAAATACTTTTTTCAAAAGGCACTTTTTCGACAAAATTCTTTTTTCAAAAGGCACTTAAAAAAATACTTTTTTCACAAGGTACCTTTTTCAAAAAGTACTTAAAAAATACAGTTTTCATAAGGTACATTTTTCAAAACGTATTTTTGTATTTGTATTTTTCGAAGAGAAATTTTTAAATGGTTAAATTAAAAAATGATAAAAAAATATTCATGTCCTTTTCAGATTTTTTTTTTAACAATTATTGAATTATTTTTATATTGTTGACAATTTTCACACTGAATATATTTAATTTATACAAATTGATAGAATGATGAGTCACAAGTAATTAAGCATTTACACAGAACAATTGAATGAAAACGATCTTAAACACTTCCTCAATGCTGTTGGTAAAAAACAAATATAAAGAAGAAAGGAAAGTTATCCCACAGACTGTTTAAATAATGAACTTCAGTTCCAATTGATGCAGGTAAATGAACTTACTTGTAAATACTTCAAAAGACCTTGTTTTAGGGATTAATGTTAAGATTACAGACACCGAACATGAATAATTAATTGATTTAGTGACACTTTAAAGCATGTTGAGTTGCAAAGACTGTTTCTTAGTCACCTATCGGGTTTCTTTGTGATACCTGAAAGTTATGACTTGGAAACTCCGAAAGCTCAAATAGTTCTTGTCTGCTTACAAAAGCACGACAATGGCTAATGAGTTGTTTTGTGGTTTCCTTCTTCTTGTTTTAACATCTTTTGTTGAAGTCATTAAGCGACACATTGAATATAATTCTTGTTTTGAGTATTTTACCAGGACACCAGGTCCTTGTTTCGATTATGTAGACGGAATTCCAAATTTATTTTGTTCGTTCGAAATCAAAGTCTCAGATACTTCGGTACCAGAGATGAGAATGGAGATAAAATTGTTTGAGTCTGCCAGTTTTGAACTTGAAATATATAAACCGGGGTCTTGGGACGCGTTTTTAGATGTTTTGACAAGCCCATGTTAAAATCATTACAAATGATACGAACTAGCACCACTTCCGGATCACAATTTATGGATAATATTGACTTATTTTTAAGTTCTATGTTTCGCTGGGAATCATTACAGAAACTTTTTGTCTCGTTTGATTTCAGTTTCATTTTTATCTTCCTTTCAAACACTGCGAATACGAATGTGTTTTTTTTTGTTTGTAAATCTCGATCATAATATACTTAAATGGTCTTATTGTTGAGATTAATTCTGGAGAGAATAAAATAAAAGTAATAAAATTATTTCTTTTGCTTCTTATTGTTAATTCAATTACAGTCAATCAGTGTTCAAGTGTTGTTTATTTTACGGGCGCGCAACGCACAGTGTTGCTAACTAGACAAATGTTAACCACGTAAACAATTATTCTACTTTTGCGATTTTGTTCAATGATATAAAAATATTGGTCCTATTTTGCATCAAAGTCCATAACTACGGCTAAGCTTGAAACAATTAACAATTGTGTTTTACATGCGAATAAAGACGATATACCGGAACATTTGCCTCAATTATTAAAATTTTTTAATTTTTTCCGACATGACTAAGTTGCATTAAAAGAGCAATATGTGCTTTGCGATTGTAGGAATATGGATATAAAAAAATAAAATTTTCTTAAATGGTAGCAAAAGTTAATCTATGATGTGAAAAACAGAGTAAAATTTGTTATTTTTAAATTTTGGAATGCTTGTTAATACGTTTGCTGGGTGAAAATAAATAAACATTAATTCTGGCATACAGTGATTTAATTTTATTATTGTATGTTTGTTTTTTTTTCAATTAACTTGTTTTGTTTGTTGTTGTTTTGTGTTGCAGTAAGCATTGTTGCTGTTGTAATTATTGTAGTGTCGTAATTTTATTTGTAACAATATTTGTTGTTGTTGATTTTTTATTATTAAAAAGCAGAAATTACTGCTTGACCGCAGGCAAGTTTTATACTTGTCTGTGTCCCATTTTGGATCAATTCATTATATTTTAGGCATGTTGATGTGGTCGCTCAATTGGAGGGTTTTACATATGGTTGAAAAAATGATATCAGTAGGCTTAATGAAAATATTTTGTTGAAATACTTCCGTATTTTAAGCCGGATTAAAGCAAGTTATTCAGTCTGTAGTTGATTTTATAAGCAACTAAAGGAAATATGTAGAGTGTTACTCTTAAGCAAACATTAATATTTATCGTAAGAGATACATATTTATGTGAATACAGCAGGAAATTGGTACATAATTAGCAACAATTGTACTTCTTATTGATCACCGATTGAATTACTATAAAGTACCCATACATTTGCAATAATTGATATTGTACAATAAAATTGAATGTGTACATATATATTAAACAAAATCAAAAGTCTTTTTGATTTACATATATTGCGCAAAAAGAAATATTTTGTAATGTGTTGACAATATTGTACAATGATGAATGCCCACAAAAATTGAGGACGATATTGTCTTGGTGTTATATTAAATTATTTAATGCTAAACTGTTTATTTGGTTAAAGCTTTCATACTTATATGACGAAAAATTTATTTAATTTAATTTGCTTAAACAGGTGTATGTGTGTGTGTAAGTTTTGTTTACTTTTACATATATTGCAAGAAAAATTGCCACATACATATATTGTTTAAAAAATATTGAGCAACTTATTGGCTAGTGTGTAACAAAACGACAATAATAAACGCAATAAAATACTCAATAATATTGTATAATCTATTAATTATATAGTTATATAACTAAGGAGATAAGGGGGTTATTCTCTATTGCGATGCGTAAGCTAGTTCGATGCCGATTTTAACATACGCTTTGGTATTACAAAGTAGACTGATGCAAGGTTTGCGAAAGTGAAAAATTTAGATGCAAAAGGACGCAATAAAGGGTACCAATTATCCGATTAGGTGCCATTTTTCTTACGCATCGCAATAGACAATAATCCCCAAGGCTAGGGTTCATCGTAAACCACATTATAAATTTGTTCGAAATGAATTTGCTTTCGAGCAATCTTGGAATAAATGACAATTTTATATATTTTGAGGACTATGTGATGAAATATTATGACGAGGCATATACCACAAGCAGCAAATAACTATTTGGTACTTATATTGAAATGAAAAAAAAATCAATTGGATGCATAAGCAACTATAGAACTTATGCAACTTTTATCAAACTGAAGTTTGCAATGCACATATGCATTCTCGGCTTATAAGCAAAACTGCCACACGCTCATATACGTCTTTCGGTTCTACATGGTTTAAGTAAAAAAAAGCTATGCCTGCAAATATGCGGTTCAAAAATTACCATGATTTAATTTTAATTTGTCAAAAACTCTCAAAATCAAAATTTTGAGTTATTAATAAAAAAGCATTACTCAATATCCATATATGTATAGGGGAAAAATCAAAATCATATCTGAAATCGAAGTTATATAGTCATACCTCATATATAGTTATACCTCAAAAACTCAATATTTTTAATTTCTAAGTACATTATTTTACTCAATATCCTCTTTATATTTATGTGCAAGGAAAATCAGAATTATATCTGGAGCTGAAACGAAGTTATATCAAAAAGTTACATACTTTAAAATTTTAATCGTATTTTGGAAATTTGACTTTCCTTGAGATATGTCTATGTTGCATTAAAGGAGTGGTATTTGCATAAGTATATGTATATACTGTACAATGTTGTCTACACACTACACATTGTATTGCACTTCTTTTGGTTGTGCAATAAAAATTAAACTTTAATTTTTTTTCAACATATTTTGACACTCAAGTATATTAAATATTATTGTGCAAAATTGCCTAGACAGGGAAATGGTTACAGTTCTAAAAATGGTTCAATTCTATGAAAAGGAAAGTTATAAATTATTAAGCTTGTAATTCTTCTCGTAATGTGGGTTTAAAAAAATAAAGTCATTATTGCCGTGCTGCATTTTCCTCCAATGAAAAATTACAGTAATGTACCTAGAAATATAGAAAAAAATTACTGAATTTTGAGTTCACATCAAGTTTTATTTAACAAATTTCAAAATTATTTCAGAAATTCAGTAAAAATTTTACTAAAATTGATTTAAGCTGTCAGTAAACTAGCCTTAAAATATTTTTAATATCAAGGACAAAATTCTTACTAAATCCCAGTAAGAGACAAGCATTTTAAAGTTACGAGCGTTTGTCTATTGTCTATCTATATTTACAGTTAATACTTTTATTGAATCATTACCTTCAGTTGCAAAGAAACTACATAAGTCCAATTTAATAAATTTTGCAAGGGAGAGCAGACACACGATGTCTTCAATATATTTAAAATCTGTATGTATATGAATTAAAAAACGACGAATAAAATCGATATACCAGTATTTTATCTGCGAATGATGGACATACTTACATATATTTACTAATTCTATTGTACTGCGTCAACTGTACAATAAATAGACTTAGCTGATTTTTATAGTTGAAGGTAAACAGATTCTAACATCGATGACCGTAAATAAATGTGAACTTTTATAGTAGTACAGTAGAGGCTCGAAAAAGTTAAGTAGTTTGTTATAGGGGTGCTTAACTTTTCCGAATTCTTAACTTTTCCGTGATATGAAAAATGCATGTGTTTATACGTGTATTTATACATTGTATATATTATTAATGTGTATTTAATACACATGTATATATGTATGTATGCAAATGTATTAATTTTTAGCTTTTAAAATAGGATCACTTAGTGGACAGTGTCTTTCACGTTGATATATGTATGTAAGAACCATTTGTACAACTGCTTCTCCAAATTCACGAATTCTGCCTTATGTAAAGTCTTTCTCTTAATTTCGTCACATGTACCTGACACTGCAACAAAAATGTTTGCTTTATTTTTTTTAATTTTATAAATTGAAGATTCAGAATCATGAAAATCCATGGCCAATCGATTAGCCAAAAACGCCTTCATCTAATTTTTTTAAAATCTTGCATTTTTCGGCAACTGATAACCTTTTTTGCTTACGTGCTGCTGACATTGTTACGATCAAAAGAAAACTAATAACTGATGCAAAAAGGTATGAAACATTACGTACGAATGTAAAAAAATTTATAACGGGAAATGACGAATGTGTTGAATTTTTTTATGCTACCCATGTACTTACATATATAGTACTACATACATACATATATTAATGCGACAATCGACATATGCATAAGAATTCAAAATGAAAAATTAAATAAGAACAAAAATTACTCAAAAAAGTTAAGAAGCACTTAACTTTTTAGAGTTCCGTATGGTGACAAAAAGCTGCTTAACTTTTCCGTATTCTTAACTTTTGCGCGTCTTAACTTTTATGAGCCTCCACTGTATTGAGAAATTAAAATTATTAGAAATTTCCCGCACTAATTACTGCAATATTTGCAAAAGCATTCAGCATAACACGTTAAGAATTTCATATTATTTTTTTAATTAAAAGAGTTTTTTTCCAACAGTATGACATGATTTACGCTTAAGAGAATTCCAAGAAAATAAAAATTTAAAAAATAATAAAAAAAAAAATCAAACCGCAACTAAATTTAAAAGTAATCAAACGTAACCAAAACAATAATAAAATATGAAAATAAAAATGTTACTTAAAATTCTGTGTTTGTGCACAAAAACAAAAAAAGAAACACTACAACAACTTTAGAAACATGTTGAATACCAAGAAACTAACCAACCAACCAAGTTAGACAAGCAACATTTTCGTGCTGTTGCTGTCTTGGCCAGGCTATGACTCATCTTATGAACAAGGCTTTAACTCTTCAAAGAAACAAGAAATATAAAAAAATTTCGTATTAAAGCGTTAAAAATCACGATTAAAACTTCAGATTGTAGTCGCAGGAGGTGTGACTTAAAACCAACTTATTTAAATAGAAAATGCTTCAGCCGAGGGGCTTTCTATGATCCCAGTGTTCGCTGAGTGAATATTTATAAAAATTAATGGGAAAATGGTTGTAAAATAAAAAGAAATATACTGATCCTAGACTAGGGACGATTGATCTCCGGCTGAATTGGAATTACAGAACTGAGATACACCGAGGGAAACTAAAATGCATGAAGAAGTGATTTTATTCTCTTAATATGTGCTAAGAAACTAAATAAATAATAATTATTAATTGTAGTAGTTAGTAATTAGAATATAATTAATTAAAGTTGGTGGTGGCGTGGTGTAGTGATTAAAGTGTTTGCCTACAAAACCGAGTACCCCAGGTTTTCGCTCCCTGGCAGAGGACAAAAATTTTTCACCATGGTTTTTCAAGTTTTAAAAAAGAAGTGGCTTCAACCCCCTCCTAAAAATCCATCCAATGAATACTGGCATATTACTACTGCTGTTGTAATTTCGCAAATGATTTAGATGGCCGGACATGATTCCATATGCAATGTAATAGTGATATGTACGTATTTTGCCCGTTAACTTTCATATTGCAACTGCGAATATTATTCTGCAAATCGCAATATGCTTCTTGAAGATTTTCGTAATCGGCCAGAAAAACCTGTGTTAACAGCCTTGAGAAACTCCAGCTCCTATCTCCTCTGGAGTACTTATAAAGTAACCATTTCTAACAATTAATTGTCAATCAGTTAAATTCGCTAGTAACAGTTGCTCCAACTTCTAAATTAATCCTTCATGTAATAATTTATCAAATGCCTCAATTAAGAGACCAGGAACATTCTCAAGTCAGTTAGTCTTTGGGATGGGACTGTTCTTTTTTCTAAAAGCAAACTAATGATTCGAAATACATCAACTCTCGGTCAGTTTTACATGTTAGATAACAGTCCACTTTCGTATGGCGGGCATTGCAATTATCGAAACCTTCCATTCCGTAGGAATAGTGTTCAAAGCGTAGAATAACATTAAAAATTAAAGGAATTGTTTTTCCTTCGACCTTACGGAGTAGCTCCAAAATCATCTCCGAGTTAAAGCTATCAATCGAATCAATAGAAATCAAACTTTGGAAAATGTCAATGAATTGTGAAGAATTTTGACCATATTAGACGACGTCCTTTGTTGTAACCCACAAATTTCTCTTCTTTCTCTACTAAAGGTTTTCCATACAACCTGTTTCCTTTTCTGAGCATGTCGAATAGTGGCTTCGCTGAGTGAATATTCCCTCTTATTATTATTATCGCGTCGACGTGACATGAAGTCGACAGTAAAAAAGACAGTAGTTCTGAACTCGTTGTAGGCAATAATTAACAAATATTGATGGTCAATTGTAATTTTATAAACCATTGTAGTAGTAATAACTTATCAATAATATTTAATAGTTCTCGATAACGATTCCACAATTGCCAATATATTGATGTCGACTTGATGTGACGTCGACAATCATAATAATGGCAATTATCTCCCTAGGCGACCTTCGATCGGGGTTAATGGTTTTCTCCTTTGAGTATGTAGAACATCGGGCTCTGAACGCAAAAGAATTTAACCCAGAGTCAATCTTTTATATACTATAGCTAAGCTCTAAGTCAGGGATGGCGGTTCTAGTCCTATTAAGGTGAATTCACCCATTCGTTTTGAACAATTTTTGCTTGAATTGGTTTTTACTCCCTTTCTCTCTCTCTCTCTCTCTCTCAAAACTAAAGACTTCAAACTACATATAAAAAAGCGTTCGGATCGTTCAAAACGAATGGGTGAATTCACCTTTAGTTTCCGTTGACTCCCTCTTTTTAGCATATACTTATGCATACATACATATGTACATACATATATGTACATAGAGGAATGAATGTGCATACAATCAGCTTTTACAAACTAATTTACAGTTGGGGGAAACTGCAACAAAAAAGCCTTAGATAAAAAAAAATAAATTTGAAAAAATTTAAGAAAATAATTTACACAAAAACACATCCACACGCATTCGAGCATGCGCCAACGTTTAATCAGTCTTTCGGTCATGCCACTTTACCTCGAAACACGAACGTTGTTGTTGTGGTTGTAAAAATTAATAAGTCGTTACACTCTCTTGTGATAAGACACTTTTTAAACAGTGTGGCCATAGCTGCAGCTAAAATTATAATTTTTAATATCAGCAGCTACTGATTTTTAGTATTTTCTTTAAAAAAAGACATCCACTAAGATTTGCTACGGTTGTCGTCTTTTTTACTGCGATTCAGTATAAATTACTGACTTTCTAGATAATTTTACTTCATTTTAGTGAAACGATGTTACAGAATTTCTAAAAAATTTCATAATAAACTACTTTCTATTCTTCGACATTTATTTCTTTAAGATTAATAAAAAAAATTGAAAAAATTTCCAAGCTCAAAGACATTATATTTACGTTATATGTATATCTACATCGAAAATAAAATATTTTAATAAATTATCTTGAGCTTATATATATATATATATATATATATATATATATATATATATATATATATATACATATATATATATATATATATATATATATATATATATATATATATATACATATATATATATATATATATATATATATATATATATATATATATATATATATATATATATATATATATATATATATATATATATATATATATATATATATATATATATATATATATATATATATATATATATATATATATATATATATATATATATATATATATATATATATATATATATATATTATTTTTATTTTTTAGGAACTTTATTATTGTCGCCAATTTTTTTAATTTTTAAAATTTTTTTTATACTAAAAATTCAGTAAAAATCTTTCTAAATTTCAGTTGAAACTTTGATTATGCGACATGCGAATAATGTTTTTATTAATTTTTTTGATGTGTAATATGAAAATAACTACAAGGTTCTTAGTTTTAGACGTACTGACTTTTTTTTAGAGCTTATCAGTCCAACATCTCCCTAATCAGAACTTACTATAAAAACAATGAAGTTTTAAGGTCAATTATCCTTCGATACAGATGCTCTCCGGACACGGCTATTTTAGCAAATATTTGCACAGAATAGGAAAGTGCAGTACACCATTTTGTTTGTACGAAGAAAGCGATATAGTTGACGATGCGTAACACACATTTTTCTCCTACCAACGCTGGATCATAAGACGAGAACAACTGGAGATGCAAATCGGCTTGATCACGACGGCAAATCTTGTTGACAAGATGACAAGTAATGCGGAAGCATAGGGTAGTCAAGTACAGCGACTAAGCTAGTCAAAAAAAGCGGGTGTCTGGACGCAGGCATGGGAAAGGTGGTCTTCTGACCAAGGAGGGAGCCACCTCGAAGTAATGCGTAAGCGGTTCCGAGGTGGAAGTACCTCCCAAAAAGAGATGAGGTGGGATTTTAGTCGGTATGCCCATATGGAAGAGCCCTACATATCATAGTGGATGACGATCCACTATGAATGCAGTAATGCATTTCCACAGCTCATCCGCAAAAAGGAAATTATCCTTTGAAAGAAGTGAAACCTTACTCTTAATGAACTGAGAAATGCTTTTTGTAAAAAATTTTCTGATTTCTGGAAAAGTGTTACAAAATGAAGGAAAATCATATATTTAGATTGAAGACAACCATTTACAAATTCTAAATATTTTTAATAATAAGTTACTCATGCTTACTAAATTATAGAACATCTACTTAAAGTTAATAATTTTTGTTAAATATAAGAAATTCGATGTGGGAAATTATTAAGTTTTTATTGATTATTAATTTATAAATTTGATTCAAATATTGTATATCATATTTTAAAGAAAGTGTACCTAATTGGGTACGAATATTGATTTTAAGCAAGTCCCTGGGTCGTTTCAATCGACTTATACATTTAGTCTGGTCACACTGGCGACATAAGATGTTCGGTTGAAGACTTTTACTTTTCATTTATTTATCATTTATGTAAATTGTCTGTGAAAATATCTAACAATTTTTATCATATTCTTCTTTTGAGTTGCTTCATCATTCAGTAGCGTGTAAATTTGCCATTTTAATCTGCCTGTTGTTGTTTTATATCATTTGATTAAAAAAAATTTTGTTTTCGTTCATCGTGTTGAAGAAAATTCCAAGTTCAAACATGTGTAAAAGGCAAATCTTTTGTCATCGATATTTTACACGTACACTAAGCCACATTTGATAAGGTACACAGTGTTACTTAAAGAATATAAACGAAACATTTTATATTACGCTCTAATCTAGGGGGATTGAAATCTGATCAGCCGAAGTAGATATTGTAGGTTTGAAGTGTTGCATTCTGCCCCCAATGAAAAATTAATTCCCTTAATAAGAAAATTCAGGATGTATAATTTAGGAAGATTTCACTCCATTTTTAGTATAAGATGAAATTATTGAAAAATTTTGAGAAACCAATAATTTTTATAAAAGAATTAAAAAAAATTGAAACAAAATAAAACTTGTTCGAAGAAACCAATAAAAAAAATTTTTGTAAAATTAAGTAAAACATCTAGAAAATAAAAATATTTTGTAAGTGTTAAATAAACATTTTTAACGACACCATGCGAAAACTATAGATTTTGAACTCAATTTTAAAAAAATTGTTTCCTAAATTTTACTTGTTCATTATTGCTTTCGGTATGTCAAGGACGCCAAGTATACTTATATATTTGTTATTATTCACCCCTATTGTGAATATTTTTCCCTGGAAATATTTCACTTTTCCCTTTGATTTGTTTCATTTATAATTGCTGGAGAACTGTTGGGTAGTTGAGAGTAAATAGCGAAAAAACAATCTAAATTGAACCTTGAATGATTTTTATTTCATTAAAAACATTTATAAATAAAATATCAAAATATTAGGTTATAAAAAATACAAAATGAAACATGTATTTTTCATAACGAGTTTTTTGTGTTAAAATTTATTGATCTGTAGTCAAGTAAATTACAGATGCATCCATAAGTGTTGCTTTCAACAAAATTTTTATGGCGTTTTAAAGCGAGAACTTCAATTTGTTCAATTCGATGTCTACTACTATTAACATATTCAAACTAATATGCTTGTGAACATTACCCTCTTTTATTTTTTAATATATTCGTAATTTAATAATTTTTTATAAAGCTTATTCTTCTTATTTACATTCAATGTGCACTGAAAAAAGCTTATTTGATTTTGAACAGCCGTTCAATGAAGGGAACTAAAATTCTATGGGAAATTTACATCGAGGGGAACGAAAATTTCATGGAACAAAAATCATCAGAACTTCAGTTCTTATGCTCGATTATTTTTTTCTCTATTGCTCCTCTTGGTTGAATTTGGCTTCCACAAAGCATCTCCATCTTACACGAGTTGTTGCAGTTGTTTTCGAATTGTTTTTTTTTTTTTGCCTTATATCAGTTTTGTTAATCGGTTGTTGTTGGTCTGCTGTGTATTTTGGTGTAGTGGTGAGGAACTTTGCTTATCTTTGATTCCTACCTTTTTTCCCAGGGGTTGGTTGGTGGCTGCCTGACCTTTGTCAATATGTTATCTTTTTTTCCAGAGAGAGGGGAGGTCAGGGCGCTTCTTGGATGGATTGTTTGGGAGGAGGTTGAAGCCACTTAATTTTAAAACTCGAAAACCATGGTGAAATATTTTTGTCCTCTGCAAGGGAAAGAATGTGGGGTACTTGGTTTTGTAGGCAGACACTTTAACCACTATGCCACACCAGCACTACAGGGATGATTTTTAGATGAGGCCTAATGCAACGCGACCAGTGGTATATTTTGTGTGATAATCTACTATATATACTCGTATACATACACATATAGAGACCCTTCCCAAAGCTTTCATGCTTCGCTTCGGTATTATCACTTTAAAATATTGTCTTTAGTATATTCAGTTAATCTAGTCTTCAGAAAGTTTTTAAATATACTCGTACCCCGTTTTACATGCTACTCACTTTACAACGAATCTATTTATGGTGAACTTAATCACTTGTATGCAAATCTACGCAAATTTCCAGAGAGATTTTTTTTAGCAATACTACTGTATGTCTGTAAAATCCTTTCATTTTCTATTGCAAAAAGTTAAAACCATTTTTGCAGAGCCAAAAAATTGTTTAAATTTAAATTTTTTTCCAAATGAGCTCAGCCCTTGGTGTACCATTGTACTTTCTATTTTTATGTTCGATAAGAAGATGTACAATTTTGTATCTATTCGTTTCTGTCACTGTGTAAATTGTTGATTTTAATTTGATTAAGTATGAGATTTTTTATATTTCCACTCATTCGTTTTACGTTTTTTATTTTCCATTATTAATTTATAGGTTTCTTAAATTATGCAATTATTATCACCACAACCATCGTCGTGTGATTTTAGGGTTCGTCCACATGCTTTTCAACGAAAGTGAAAAATCAAGTAACTTTTCACAATGATAAAATTGCATAAGGTTTTGTTTGTGTGTGTGGGTTTCTTTCAGATTTAATTTTACTAATTAATTTTTGTATACGGTTGTTAAATAGTTTTTAAACGGTGTGTTAATTAAATTCGAAATACTCATGTATGTATGTATGTATTTCGAATTTATGTATACATTTCGAATTTATTTGCATTAACGTATGTATGTGTGTATGTATACTAATTGTGTACATTAAAAACCAATAATGCGGCTTTTATCACAAAATGGAGTTTTAAAATGTTTTCACTTAAAGATTTATTGTCATTAATTGTGAAATATAAAATTCTTAACGATGTATATCCCCTGGTGGTCTTATCACCAGATGAATTTTTCGCTCCATATACCATATCTGCGAGTTAAAAGGGCTTTTGAATAAAATTTTCATAACAATATATTATATATTTGTAGAGATGATTGATATATTTGTTATATAGGGTTATCCATTTTTTGCTTTCAAAAGCCCAATCAAATAAAACACTAACAAATCTATGTTTTTGATAAAACTTTTATTTCACTATAATGCTTGGACCTTGCCATTACGTACGAAGTACATTGACATTTTAATGACCGCCTATAGATTGTTTGCAGCAGTGTATCCGTTTGAGGAAGCTTTTGGCCACTTTTTCGCACATCTCGGGCGGTATCTCGGTGATAACTTGACGAATGTTGGTTTTCAAATGCTCCAACGTTAGGGAACTATCTAATGATTTTGGCGTCGCCAAAACGTTAAACTACTCGTTCTGGAAACTTTACACGCAATAACGAAAATATCGGTCGTCTTGTGTGGATCTTGGCACCGTCCTGTTGAAACCACATATCGTCCAGGTCATAACATTCAATTTCAGGCCAAAAAAAGTCGGTTATCATACGGCCATAGCGTTTAAAATTGACGGTAACGGTTCTTCTAGCGCCGTTTTTGAACAAATACGGCCAGACCATAATGCGCACCAAACAGTCACTTTTTCTGGATACAATGGTGTTTCCACAATTACTTCTGGGTTCTCCGAGCCCCATATGCGATAATTTTGCTTGTTAACGTAACCACCGAGTGAGAAACGAGCTTCATCGCTGAAGAAAATTTTGTTTGAAAAATCAGCATAGAAAGCCTGTTGCTTTAGCACCCAATCAGCATACCCGGCTTTAATTGTTACGTGAGTTGGACTTTATATAAATAGAGGTGCTAATCCAAATGAAAATGCCCTTTAATAAGCCCCACGATAGGTCCAATTGTAGAGAACATCGTGGAATCGACAAAATTGGATTATCCGCTACACTTTAATCAACAGAGGCGATATTTTTGGCAGTGCGCATATTGCGAATCTATAACGCTTCCAGTCTCTTCAAATTTCTTTATAATCTTGCCAACTGGCGGTTTTAAAGCCATCAAATAAATAAACCGATATAAATTATGAAGAATTTTAAGTTGGAGAAAATTGCTGCAAATAATAATATGCTAAATCCTTATACACTAAGCGGCGACATACACATAAGCCAATAAAGGTTTGTTGTGCGGCCCCACATGTTACAAAAAATCTTCACCCTATAGGAACTCCATGCCATGATTGTAGTACCTCAACTCTTTCCAGTCTATACTCCTGAGGTGAGCAATGACCGCAGGGTGTCATTTTCCAAAAATCGGTATTTCACTTGCACAAAAGACGGGTAATGACAAAGGAAGTGCTCCAGTGCTCTTACGCCCTGAATTCATTATCATATACAGCAACTATCCAATGCAGTTGTGCTTGCATGTTACAGTGTCCTGTCATGACACCAATCAACTCATTTTACTCAGGCATTTGTGGGCCAGTTTCGCCTGATTTTGTAGCTCTAAAGGGCGGTGAATTGACTAGGGTTATTGTCAGCAGCATTTTATGTTTGATAACCAGACTGTGCACGCTAATTCTAGATCACGCCATGGTGGGCAGGCCCCTTTGTATCTTTGCAATTACAACACACAGTTGCCCTAATTGCCGATTGGGTGTTCGTGAAAATATTGACCTCAGTAGTACTAGTATTCACACTGAGCCATCTCACTCACTTTGTATTCCCACGGACATAAAACACAAAACTAAAACAAAGAACAAATTGAAATTAAACTAAATCAAGTCCGCCATAGAATTATAACTTATTATTAACAGTTTTTCTTTCTCCCTTTATTTTTAATGGCAGCGCGGAGTCGGCTTGCTATGGTGTTGACCAATTCGTTAATATCTCTGGAGGAATCATTGAACATTGATCTTCTGGAAGTATGTGTCCAAAAGTTTATAGTTTTAGTCCTGAGGTTAATTCTGCTATTTAGTTTTGGTATCCCAAATCGCCTACAGTTGTTCCGTGCGGTTTAGCTAATTCAATTTTGGGATTCCTTTATTTTTAAAAAATTACTTGGCGATTCGAGATGTGCGTTTAGGATCGTTGTTCTGTTAAAAGGCAAACGATAATAATTCCATTTTTTAAAGTTTCCATAAAATGTTACTGTATAATATTAACGTAAATATCACCTGTCATTTTGAAATCAATTATTACTAAATTACCGATATCGGTGAGAAACAAGGAGTATTATACACGCAGTTCGGGATTGTTTCTCAAAAAGCAGTGTCGATGATTTTGTAAAAGTCGATTGCAAAATGACAACTAATATTTACATCGATTTTCTTATTGGCCATGATCAAGCGTGAACATATATACTATTTATACTATATGTGGCACATATAATATATACAAAATCCTAGATTGGAAAAAATCTTAATTAGAGTTATCTTTCCCTTTGGGATAGAAATTAGACTCCGATTTATCAAATTTAATATGTTGTTTTATTTGGCGATATTAATTTCTGAACAAATAAAACCTTGAATTCCGTGGAAACAAACAAAATTTATAAAATAAGATTATAGAAAAAATTTAATCACCTTTCTCTTATTTTTAACAAAATAAACATTACGTTATTAAATGTAAATTTAAATAAAAAAAGAAAATGCTACTAACCAGTAAAGTTTTAGGCCTAATATTTTTTCTTATAAAAGTAATGAGTTAAGGAAATAAGAAAACTTTAAAGAAACTTTTCACATGAATGTCATTAGTCTTAAAGAAAAAAAAATGTCTGCCATTATTAATACTATAACCATTATTCATACAATTACTCCAAAAAAAAAAGAAAAAAAAACGATCTGTTAGGGACGACAAGAGATCCTTCAGATTTGGCAAGTTAAGTGGGACACCAATACGGAAGGCAGATGGAAAACGAGTTAACAATAGGCGATTTGGGAATGCATTAAACGACATTTTTATTGCTTCCAAATATCCGTTAAGTGCATTTTATCGACTTCTTAGGAAGTTAACGTGATCATGCCTTAATTAAAAATTTAAATTTCTTTTTCAAGCGTGTGCATTTCGTTTTATTTCAATTTTTTTAAAGCTACTTAACATTATAATTGAGGTTATTATTTTCGCATAGAAATATGTAAATGTTGACTATTAGCAAGTTTGTACTCTTCCCGGTTATAAACAGTTTATTGCACTTTAATATAAAATTAATTGAAAAAACATTAAATCTGCTCTTCTCAATCTGCTTTCAATTTAGTAAATAGTAATAAAAAATGTGAACTGGTCATGATTGAAAATGATCCGAATTTGATTCATTTTCAGATCAGAGTCTCTGCATTTAAATGACTTCCTTGTAAACCCTTTTTTCTGTTAGGGTCTCTAGCAAGACGTTATGACGAGTAGCTTTCAAATCGAATACTATGTTTTTAAACATACACATTAACTTCGTGTCCTTGCTGTTTCAGATGGTGATGATCATTATCACAATAAAATAAAATATCCTAGTTCGAGTAATAGTGTCAGTTGACAAAATAATTGCTATAAATAAAATTAAATTATGTGAATGGTAATTAAATGTAATAAGGATGTGATAAGAATGCACTGTCGCGCTAATGAAAAATAATTTTTTCCTTTAAATTGTGGACATGACTTTAAATCCAAATAATAAGAATTGCAAAAGAAACCAACCCGGCAAGCCCATTTTAAAGTCATTAAAAATTATGTGAATTTACTCTACTTCCGGAATACAAATTCTGGATCTTCTTTTTTAATTGGATGTTAATTTTTTTGGCATATTATTCATTCTATCGTTTGTTATTGTTATTATTATCATCAATATTCTTTTTATTATTACTAATATTAATATGGTTGTTGATATTTTTATTATTAATATTATCATTATCGTTATTATTATTGTTATTACTACTATTATTACCGGGGTGGAAATCATTTCGCGGAGAAAGGAGGTTTTTTAGTCGGTATACCTATAAGGTGAGCCCGACATATCACAGATGGGATGACCTGCTGTGAATGAAAAAAAAAAAAAAAATAAAATAAAAAATAAATAAAAAATACCACTATTATTATTTCTATCATTATTAACAATAACATAATTACATAATATAATTATTAATATTAATAGTCCTGTTATTGTTATTATCATTACTATTCCATTTTTTGACCGTTTTAGTTTAATTAATAAATTTTATTTAAGCTTAATAAAAAAATAAAATAAAGTTCATTAAATAAACTAATGTTAATATTAATATTATCCTTTTTTTAATGATTATTGCTTTATATTTTGAATCGATTTTAATCACTTCAGTGTAATTATTGCAAAAAGTTCCTGACATTCAATAAACAACTTTCCAAATTCGGTGAAAAATTCATTTAATATATAGATTTTGGACTTTTTTCGAAAGTAAAATTGTACAAATGTCACGTTTGCCGAAAATGTTAATACTTTTACACTCTATTTGACATTAACCTTGAGTAAAAAAAACTTAATTAGTTTTTATACACAATGACCCACAGAACTAAAACAAATGTTTATTTGATATGTTACCAGAATTTCAATTTAAAATAATCAACATCAAAATAAAAATACAAACTTTATATTAAATATCAAAATACACACTTGAACTAAATAAATTAATCTAGAAAGAGAGCGAAAAAACCCAAAATGAATAAAATAAAAACTCAAAAAATAATAACAATAGTGTTAAAAATTAAATAATAAAAACTAATAAAGCAGCGTAAAACATATGATACGAGTTTGCTTAGACAAATATACGTATATATGTACATAATTAGATAAAAGTAGATACATAGACACGTATGTATGTACAGTTGAATTTGGATAAGCGGAAATAGAAAATTTCAACCATCTTTTTTTTTCGTTAAAGCAAGATTTTCATTTAAATGGAATTCGGATAAGTGAAACCCGTTTCGCTTAAACGAACTAAGCTCCTTCAACGAAACATAGAAAATATTTATGATGCATAATTAACAAAAATGCAACAGACACTCTTATATGTATATAAATTTTAAATTAAGATTTATTTTACAAACTGAAATTTTATCGGTTGCTTAAAATACGATTTGAATAAGCCGGAACTGCACAGTGTTTCGTCTTAAACGATTTTTTTTTTGATGTAATCTTGCATTTTCTCTTAAGCGGATTTTCTATTAAGCCAAAGTAAAGTGGTTTGAAATGTATTGAAAACAATAGTTAAGAATTTTAGTTTTCAATTGAGCGAATTTAGCCACACAATCAATTTTTGCTTTCATACTGCTTGTCGAAATTCATTTGAGTTGATAGTTGTGAAGTAGGCTGCACGCAACTTGAAAGCAATTTTACTGTACTTTTAAATCATTTCGCTTATACGATGAAAGACTCATAGTCCACAGTACTTCATGGCTTCCGTACAGCTCTATGAATCGCCACATATCATTATAATTAGTACTTTTATGCATAAACATTTTTCACTAATTGATTTTATTTATTTATTTATGATAATTTAACCAGAGACCATGGGGTGTAATGATAAGCCAAGACTTCTGATTAGTTCTTCTTGGTGAATCCAGGGTGATTCTTATCAATTACACTTTAAATCGACTCACAAACCTTCACGTGCTGGTCCCTGGGCGATATTCTTGAAACCCATCAAAAATCGGCGAGTTATGACTAGTGTCTGCAGCGTCTGTTCTCCTAATTGGGGCGGCTGTAAGCGGGCGTCTGTTTTTATATTAAGTGGTTCGCTATATAAATGTGTGTCTGTTGGCTTATATATCAGTCCCATCATCAGAATAGAATACAGTAGGCTAATCACCTACTTGTTTGAAATATTTCGATTAACGAAACTTCAAATAATATGAATTTGAGGCAATATGCTCCTGAAAGGAACTACGGGAACTTATACGCATATAGAGTATATTTGAACTAAAGGCTGCAAAAATTTGTAAAGAAAAAAATTTGAATGAAAAACGAAAAAAGAAATGTTTTCTTGAATGCAAATTGAAACACTCAACTTGAAAGAGAAATTGAAAGCAAGTCCGTTTCGATTTTTAAAAGTATGAGTGTATTGGCGAATAAGTGTGAGTGTATTGAAACTTAAAAGGCAAAACGTGATCGTCTAAGCCCCAACTTATATATCTGCATATACATACATACATATATGCAGTACGATTGAACTCAATGCAGTACGATCGAACACCGAAACTATTGTTCACTTTCACCATGCATCTTTTCTTTTGAAAAATTTAGTTCCAAAATTTTATTGCATCCACATGTAGAATTGACTGCGATACGCATCTAGAAGAAGAGGAAAACAATATTCCATACATAAAGTTGCTCCAAACAAATCTGTGACCCAGGTTCAGCAACAAATTCGAATTGGTCAGCTGCCCATAAATCTATAATAGTTGCGTTAAGCGAGGTTGCACTGTAGTTATCATTAATACGTTATTCATGTTACGCTTATAAAAAATATTTTAATTCTTTTGTTTGCATTGAATATTAGTAGGATGTTATTGAAATTGTTTGGGAAGTTCCAATAGGCGTTTTTTCTAAAACTGAAAGAAAAACGTGGTAATCACTTTTTTATGCCGACTGTATCCGTAAAGTCAGTCTTATATTTCTTTGCATTTTCTGAGCAAAATTTTGCCTTTCTGGCTAAGAAATGTTTTAAAACAATAGAACCATTTTTGTAACTAATCAAATATGTATACTTCGTTTCATCTATATACATATGTACATGAAAATGAATCTGTGTTTGTATGTTTGTTTGTTCCTTACAGGAAGCCGAAGGACAAGGCCGGAAATTTATTTTTTTAACGGTGGTGGAAAATACAAAGTAATTATTATCTCTTCTATATCTTTGGAATTACAATATTGTAATACCAAATTTTATATACGTTACTCTGAAAAGAAATTGTGTATTCGACCCCAAGGACGTATGTATTGGAGAGGGAAAACTGTTACTCCTCATAAAAAGTTATTATTAATTATTATACATCTAGAGAACAAGAATATTTAGACCCTCCAAAGTGTATATACGTTACTATGAGAAGAAGGTAAGCAAGAGCATCATGGTTGGAGCAGGTATCCCCCTTACATAGTAATTAACCTATATTTATCGAGCTAATATATTGGAACTACGGGAATAAAGGGTACATTCGGGCGAAAGCACGGAGTTATAGGAGGGGGAAAATGTGTACCACGATACAAATTAATTATTAATTATTCTATATTTGGAGAAGTACAATAGTGATACTCATAAAATTTTAGGTAGATTGCCATGGGACTAAAGTGTATTTTCAAACAAAAGCATGTATGTGTTGGAAGAGGGGTCGTGTACCTCCCATAATAACAAATTTTTAATTATTGTATAGTGGAGAACTGCAGTATCGAGATACTCTAAAATTTATGTACGTTACTATAAAAATAAAGTGTGTACTTGAGCGAAAGAATGGTGGTGTAACAGGGGTGGACGGGTACTCCCCATGCAAAAGTATTTATTGATTATTATATACATATTTAGAAAATTACAATATTGAAACTTTTCAGGGTGATTTTTTCAGAAAAAGCCTCAAGCTATAGGAGGGGCACGTGTCCCTTAATGACTTTTATAGATTTTGAGAACTACAACACAGCATCACCAAATTTTATAGGTGTTATATAAAGGTACCTGAATAGGAGCGTTGAGAAGGTTGCCCTCCTACAAGAACATTATTTATTTTCTTTATAATGGGATTGGTTATCCCTTTGGTTTCTTTGAGGACAAAGGTTTATTTTTCGTTTATTTGTATGTACCTTTACTGATAAATGTTAATTTTACTTTATGCCAATGGGGGTAGCGTAGCACACCGGCTATGGGTATTATGTAGTATTTAATATAATATAATGACAATTTTTTTTTACTTTATAGCTTTTTCAATAAATTTTATTCAAATATGTACACGTTTATGTATGATGCATATATGTAAATGCATCAATATTGATTAATAAATCCCCTTTCCTAGATTTGGTTCCCTGTGCTATTAAACTTAATTATGGCAAACAAATTCGAGTTCTCCTGATATAGAATTTTGTTGTACGAGTAATATAGATTGAAAGATTATTTATTTCCTTTTGTTTTACTTCTAATTGCTTTTCGTTTTATTTAACTTAAATTAAGCAATTAAATAATAATCAACGCTAACGTTTGCCACCAAATTTTAGTATTAATGGTAATTTCCGGCCGAAAATGTTAGAAAGTAATTCATTGCAATGAGAAATTTTTCTCTTTCTTTTTTTATGGAAATAAAAATATTTTTTGATAATGAACTTATATTAAAACATTTTAAGTCTAATAATACCAGTCATTTATCGTTAACACTGTGTCAGAATAGGGAACATGGTTTAAGTGACCATACTATAAATGTTAAAAATGTTGGATTGATTGCATGATTACATGGTCGCAGTCGAATCATATTATTATCAAAATTAAGGGGACTATAATAATGAAATTCTTTCTTAATTTTTTTAACTATGAAATTGTAATTAAATTCGTTAACACTATGCTAGGCAAATATATGTTTTTTGGATACAATCCTCATAAATTTCAATATTAAGTATTTAATATTAACTAAATGAGAATTATATTAAACGTTAATATATGAAGTGTGTTAGGGCCTATCTTATATTTGAATTGCATGCTAGTTAATGGGTGTTGTACATAATTGTTTTTTAGACTTTTAGTCATACTTTTATTAGCAACAAATAAATTATATTGCAATTTTTAAAGTGATAATATTTTGGCGGTCAAATAATAAAGTAGCAGGTTCAAAGTTTCTTTGAAGGTATTAAAATATTAAGGAATGTTGTCCGCTTTTCAATAAAATTTTTCAAATTAAGTACAACAGTCATCAAAATGCATGTTTCTAGTGCCTAAAATCGTCGAAATGGCAATAAATCGTAAATATATGTGCTGGTATATACTCGTATTATTGATGTCAAAAGAACTATGTGTAGCAGTAATATTTTTGAAATATTATGTGCGTTAATTCTTTGCAAAAATGGGCGAGATTAGATGACACTTTTCCCATAAAGAAAATATTTATCTTCGCATACCTAAAACACTATCTATAATGAAGGTTTTTTTTAAATTTTAAAAGTAATTTACTATTAATGTGAATCTGAGGGTTTTCCTTCATTACTAGAATAATTAGTTACAAATAACTAATTTCATCAATAAAATAGTTAATTTAAATATACATAAATTTTAAATTGCATTTTTTGTTAATTAGTTTTGTTACTTTTGCCATAAAAAAATAATAAATTAATTTTAATTCTTTCTAATTTATTCTGAAATAAGACACGGCAAACGAAATTATTGGACGATAATATACAGAAAGAAATTATGGAAAACTTAATGCAATTAATATTATAATAAGAAAATATTTTAGAATTTGCAAAAACAACTGAATTAATAGTGGATTAGGGGGACTTAACATTTTCTTCAAATTGTTATTATTGTATAGTGGACTTTACAGTGTAATTAAGATGATCTCTCTATTATACTAATACATATATATATATATATATATATATATATATATATATATATATATATATATATATATATATATATATATATATATATATATTGAAAAATATTACTATATCTTAATTCGCTTTAAACAATTCGTTTATTTAAATATTTTTCTGTGCAATTTTTATAACAGGTTACTTTTTTACATTTAAAGCTCTTTTCCATTGGCACTAGAATTTATAATTAAAAAATCGTGTTATTTTTAATTTGTTGTTGGCATGTAACAAAAATTAAAGATAAAATCCCTGTTCAAATACGTAATTATAATAAAATCGCTTTAACACACAGCAAAAAATCATCAGTGTCAGCAGAGTTGTCATGTACTTTTTGTTGCCGTCCCTAAATGAATTGATTAAAAATCTCCAGATATCACTAAAATTTCGTGTACGTCTATATTTGTTTATGGAAAATTATTTAATAATAAAATAATTAGTTTGTTAATAAAAAAAATTTCGTGCATAATTCAACTGAAATTTTTAATGGAGAAAGTTTTAACGGTTTCATAATGAATTCCTATTATTTAATATTATTTTCGATATCAAAATTTTGTATTAAACACAATTTTCTTTGTAATTTATTGATTGATCGGATTATAGTTGAGCAGAGTTTCTTTTATATTTTTCCAATTAGCGACATAACAATTTTATGACAAAACACCTGAAAGTTATTGTAAAAACTTGAATATCGTCATTTATATCAAAATTAATAATTTAAGCCATAAAAGCGATGGATAAATGTCATTCCTATAAAATGCCACACATAATATTATTGCTTAATAAAATCAAAATCAAAAGAGCTTTAAATTTATTACAAGTCCCGAATGGGGCTGAGTGCCAATAAATATAAAATGGACTATAAGAAAATATACAAAGAAATTGTTTGATTAAGCAAGTTCCTCTATTGCAATTTGAAATTACACAAAATTTTATATCGAGTTAAATTTAATAATGATATTACGGATCTAACACTAAGTAGGTTTCGAAAGACCCATTAATGCCACTATGTATGAAATATAACATCATGCAATTGTCCGAAATGTCAAACGTTCCATGACTCAGGCGCATAAATTAGGTTAAACTTGACGGATGGCATGAATTATATTGGCTTTGAGGTCCGTTGTGCTGTGTTATTCGCATAGATCATCGACTTAAGAAAACCCCACAGGAAGAGGTGTAACGGGGTGTAATCGCACGATCTCGGTGGCCAGTTCACATCACCTCCACGTGAGAAGAGCCTGCTCTTCAAATCGCTCAAGCAGAACATCCAATGTAGCATGAGCTGTGTGGCGTGTAAATCCATCCTGTTGAAATCGCATGTCGTTGGTATCCACCCCAAGAGAAGTTGGTAATCTTCGACCATATCGCTCGCCGTTGACGGTGATTGATGGCCTGGTGAAAGTCTTTCGATGACGCCGCCAGCTAAAAACCCATACCAAACAGTGGCTTTTTTGGGATACATTTCACGCTCTTGGATCTCAAATGGATTGTTATCATTCTCAAATTTTCTTTGTTGAAGTACCCATTCATCCAGAAATGGGCTTAAACGCTTAAGAAGATTTTTTGATAAAAATTCAGGTGCATAGTAAATAATTGACAGCCAATTCGACAGATGTAGCTTTCAACAATATGGACGCTATCAACTATAAAGGCTCGACTGTTTAAGGACGGAAAGAATTACTTTTACATGCAAGTTGTCGTGTTTGAACTTTCTTTTGACCTTCTTTCCAGAAATGGAAATATTGACACGGTCTGTATTTTTATTATATTGACATTTATTCGTTTGGCTCGAGTTTGATTACTGAATTTGTTGATTCAGATTAATATAGTTTTTATTAATGAAGAGGAAGAAGTCAATTATTACACCAACAGAACGGAACAGTACTGTTCTCGATGGCTGCCACACTATCATCGTGAGTGTTCATGTGTCTGTTACTTATTACTTATTATTCAGTGACTATTAATATTTAGGAATATCAATTATTTAACAAGATTTTCTATGAAACAAAATAAAAGAAGTAAATGTTTCTTGCATTTTTAACAACAATTTAATGTATGTTAGTACGAAATTCTTATGTATTTGTTATTAAACTTTTTGTCTACTATTCTGCCTTATCGCTTAATACGTAAACCTTCGGTTTGAAGACTTTAAAGTATTCTTTTGGTACCACCCATCTATTTCTAACTCTCTCTTCTTCTCCTTTATCAGGAATCTAAAGAGATTAGCGATTGGATCCATGTAAGCTAGACAACCCAACCTAATCATATGTTGGTATATATTATTTTCCCAGTGAACCAAAACTTCCAAAGAAGTCTGTAGGGTCTACAACTTTTGATCCGGAAATAGTGAAAATTCGGAACTTTTCTAATGCCTTTGACATAGGCTAGTTGTCATTGTTGAAGATGTTATGAAAACAAAAGGAAGTTTCAGAAGTATTCCAAATGCTATTCGTCCCACAGTATATTTTGCTTAATTAAAATCATTCTTACTACACCCATGTCCATATATTTTTTTCACATTATCTAATTTTTCTAATGGTATTTTTGTCGACTGAACTTGGACTCGAACTTGGGAACATTATTACATTATGACATATTGCTATAACGCTTCAACGCGTTCACTATCTCAGCCAACTTCTCTAAGTTAATATATACAGATAGTAGGTACGTGTGAGGGCACTTCTTCCTAAGAAGTCATGAAAATGCGGAGAATTCGGTATAGAAGAAAACTCAAATCGAGATTTTTTTTTAAATGATTTTTTTCGAAATCTTGTCATTACAAAATTCTCTTTTCTAATGCGTTTAACCGAACTATGAACTATATTTAATATACGAGTACTAAGGACAATAGATATATTTTTTTTAATTTAAGACAATAATTTCCTGAAAGCTTAAAAATAGTCATAATTTGTTTTTCTTGTGTGAAAGTAAAATCTTAAGAAAAATATTGATTTCATATAAATCGAATGAAATAAGTACGTTTTGAAATTTAATCCAAATTTTCACAAATTTCTATAAAGTCGGAAAGTTCATATACTTCGTAAGCAATTAAAATATCATTCCTTTTTTTCATGGAGTTGTTTATATGGGTACAACGGCTGGGTAGTTTTCCATTCTTGCGTCTGGGTGTTAAGCTTTCGATTCCCACCAAAGATTTTAGTCTACTTCACTACAACCTGGTGAAGGTCTTATTTACTACGTTAATTAAACTAAGTTATAGTGTAATTTGTAATAACAAAAAATATATATTTTTTATTTATTTGTCTCTTATACTCGTATGATGTTTCCTTTTAGGCATCCGAGTGAGAGTTAAATGTAAAAATAATTAAACCTCAATATTTAACATTTTTGTTTTAATTGAAGAACTTGAACTTTACAAAATTAAATAATTGATTAATTTTTGTATTTATTTTTTTTATTAATCAATGTGTTTATTTAATTTTTTGTACAATAATTTTCCACAATTATGTGTACTGACCCAAAATTTGCAATTATAACCAATAAAATTGATTTTTATTTTTTATTTT
Source organism: Germaria angustata (assembly GCA_963681545.1). Lineage (NCBI taxonomy): Eukaryota > Metazoa > Arthropoda > Insecta > Diptera > Tachinidae > Germaria > Germaria angustata. Next base: position 117,598,630 of record OY812998.1, on the reverse strand, counting down.
ACAAGTTTGAAGTTATTTTTCCACAATTGCATTTTTAAAAATCACTAGACCAGAGATTAAAAAAAGAATACAAACGATTAAAATGAAATTCAAACGCTGACACCAACGGAAAATGTTTGTTAATGAAATCGCTGTTAATCATAGAAATAATATTGAACCAGAAAAGTTGTGGACTTAAAAAAAACGTGTAATATGGTGCAAAACATTCTAATGATTACAAAAAAAAAAAAAAAAAAAACAAACAAACAAAAATGATAGACATACTATATATTTTTATCAATAATTTTATATGTATATGTTTCATTAATGATACACTCCCTCGTTTGTTTGTATGTTTATAAATTTTAAACAAACTACATACAGTACAATTGTAATTGAAATGGCATTAGAAACGAAATTAAAGAATTTGTTACAAAAATCTTTATACAATATCTTGTATGGAGTACAAGTAAATGTTCAAGTGCCTGTCTGACGCTCTTTTAATAGAAAACGGTCAATTGGTCCATATGTTGAAGTTGTTGTGGTTGTCTATTTCTAAACTGATTTTAATATAATTATTCTCTGTTGTTGTTATTTTTATTGTTCGTAAATTATTTAACAATACCATTCATTATTTGTTTTCAACAATTATTTTTACTTTCGAAATGTTTATTTTTTATCATGGAAATTTATTTCTTTAACCCTTTTTTATGATGAGCTATTTTGTATATTTTGTATTGCATTAAAAGCATTTTATTAGGGGTATTCATTAAAAGCTACAATATTTTTATTATGTCTATTTTTATTATTTTTTATTATATAATAAAACGGTTTTAAATTGAATAGTTGTTATAGTGATCAGGTGCTTTAAAAATTTATGCTGTAAATCATAGAAAATTTCCATAATTTCAAACAAAATATTTTTCATACCACCACAAGGCATTTTTATTGGTATTCAGTAAAAATTTCTTCGAATTCATGAAACATTTGCTAGGATTTAGTAACAATTTTCCCATTGCTAGTATAATTTCTTAATATAATTTTAATAATTAGTATAAAAAAAATCATAATTTTCTAAACAATTTTTAATTTTTTTAGATCAGAATTTCAGTAAGTTTTCCTAAGTTTTAGTTTTTCTATATGTAAAGAATGCAACACTGTAATAATGTCGTAGTAAAAAAGACTTTCATAGAAGTCTATAAGATACAGAACATAAGATCAGGAAATGTTACGAATTAAGGTCAATTATTAATGACTTTAATATAGGATTGTCATGGAAAGATGTTGTGAAGTGAAATTTTTTTGTAGATAAAAAAGAAGTTCCAATTTTTCTCTTGGAAAGGATAAAAAATTTTACTTTTTTTAGAAAAGAAAATGCGAATTCAGTAAAAGTTTTCTAGGGCTTAGGAAATTTTTGTATTAAGAAATTTCCTAATTTTCTATAAAACTTTTGCGTAACTTTAGTGAAAACAAAAGTTTACCGACTTCCCTTAAAAGTTCCTAGTGCTTAATTTTTTTAATTAAAACTTATATTTAAATTCATTCATATGTACATACATAAGTACAGTAAGTTTTCCTTAATTTAATTTCATTAATCTTTTTAACGTATGTGTTTAGAATACAATACTGTTGTAATGTACCATTAAAAAAGGACTTTCAAAGAAGTTAATAAGATCCATCTTATGTGATTAGAAAATGATGCGATCTGAGATCATTTGTAATGAATTTATTATAGGATTATTATAGGATGGAAATATTTTGTAAAGTAAAAGTTCTTGGAAGTTAAAAAAGGAGCTTTCGAAGAAACAGAGTCTGTGATCGAATTCGGATCATTTCCAATGACTTTAACAAATGGCGTTTTCTTTTATGAAAAAAGTGTAAAACTTTCTCGATCAATTTATACAACAAATCTATGCATTGCTTTAATTCCAAACAATTAACTTCCTTATAGGATTATATGTTCCTAACGAAAACTGAATTCCCTTTTTTCTTTGAAAAAAGAAAAAAACTTTAATTTTTTTTAGACATATAAAACCAATTTTTATATAAAATCAATTTTTCGATGCATATTAATTCGAGAAAAATTAATATTTTATCTACTGTTTGTGCAAAGAAAGAGGTTGGGTTATTTACAGATTATCAATAGTCATAATCTAATTTTTTCTTATTCCAAAGTAATTATAAATTGAAGAAAAATAATGTTTTCAAGTAAAGTTCAAGTAAAAATTAGTATTAAAAAATATTTTTTAAAACTTGATGGGAATTGCAAAGTTTTGTAGAAGTAACTTAAATATTTATTTGGAAAAAGTTTATACTTTGGAAGCAATGAAAATATCAATCCTCATATTTTACTACGACAGTATAACCTTGTAATACTCCAATGACATACACATGATTTTATTATGCAGTATTACCCATATATGTACCCGCCAACATATCGGGTCTATAAAGGTGCAATTAAACGTGACATAACCATAACCATACAAAGCAGCTGTTCAAACCAAACTTACGGCCAACCAATAGAATTTTGGTTTCTCGCCTTAACCATAAACAGCTGCTTGCTGATTATACATACATATCTGTTTGTTGTTTTGGTTTTGTGCATAAAAATGAGAAAACAAATAAAGTGTAAACATTATCAGCAGTTTATGGCTATGGCAGCAAATATATTTATGGTTATAGCAATTCTTATGGTTGTGGCATCATAATGGTTATGCCACGTCTAATTGAACCTTAAGTAACTTAACATCTTTATTTCGCTTTAAATAAATTTAATTAAATTTTGTTTAATTTATTATATTGCACTTATCATTTGTTTTATTAAGTGAATACCCTTACTGTTGGTTTGCATTCCATTGTTATGCACGAATAACAATTAATTTCATAGATAGATTTTCATTTGTTTCTAAAGGAAGCAACAATTCAATAATTTCATTTCAATTGACAACTAATAGATTTTTTCTGACTGACTACATACATATGTACATTGTTCATAACTACGAATGTTTTTTTCCTATTTTGTAAAGTTTCTTTTTATTTTCTTGTTCTCATTTGAAAATTTCTTTATTTATAATTTTCTTACATTTTAAGTTTATTAACCATAATTGCTTTTTATGGCGTTTAGTCCACTTTTTACGTTCTAAAAACAATTCGCTTTTTTTTTGTAATTCGTTTCAAAATCTTTTTTGTATTTTGCTTTTACTCAGCTGTTGTTGAAAGTATTCTTTTTCTAATTATTTATAAAACTAACGCCACATTTGATCAAAGGAGAAAAGTGAAGAAAATTTTATTGATTATAGTTTTTACTGGCAATAAAAGTGGTTTGATTACCCAGATAATGAGTGAACGAAAAAAGAAATAGTTTTCATTCTTTTAAATTCTTTGCACATACTCGTAGCACCGCGTCTTTGGTATGTTTTCAAATACTCAAAGAATAGTTTTCAATTTATTATTTAAATATTCTCTAGAGAAAACTAAACAATCAAAGCAGCTGAGCAGTTCCTGTGTTGAACTTGTAGCAAGATTATGAAATTTATTCTCTTCCTCTATTGGTGTGGGCAATAAACCGATCAAAATTGCGCCCGATTCCTAACATTTTTTAATACATTTTGGAATCATTTACTTTCGAATTACATATACTTATTACCAGGCAATGTATGGTATGGTATGGTTACTTCAACTCTTTAAACTCATTTAAACTCAACTCATTTAAAATCAAATCCATGACCATAAGCAGGAGTTCAAAATTTGCCAGCAAACCCATGCAAGTTATTTGCCGAATAGATGGAAAGTTTCATTAGATGGAAGATTTCATAAACAAATTTCTCTATATTAGTGCAAAGAATTTGCGAAACAGCGAACAATTTGATAGAATCAATTAAATTTTTGTAATTAAATAAATTGATTTTTCTTTTCTTGAAGTGCTAAATAGCATTAATTAAAAAATTATAATGAATGATTTTTTAATAAACTTTTTATAACAAAAAAACTAAAACAAATTTTAAATTTCCAATTAATTTTTTTAATTGGCTCAATTAAGAAAAATGTTTAAATATGATTTAAAAAAATATAATAAAATCAATTAAATTTTTAATGGTTATTCGTAAAATGATGATTGTAAAATTAAATTTTAAAATTATTTTGTGTTGCTCATCACTAGACATTCATGGAAAAATTTAAATAATTTCATGGTTACATACAAATTTGCATTACATAAATGAGAACTCTGTGGAACAGCACTTAATATATTAATTACTATGAACTAGTTTATGGTTAGGTTACGTTGGCAGTTCATCCCGCAAAAGAAAAATTGCGAGTACAATCCAAGGCCATAATCGCAATGACCCGCATGGTTTTCGAGTGTAGCCGAAATTTTGTATAACCTAAAAAGAAATTAGAACTTTATCCAATAGCTATTTTGATCTACAATGAACTGCTGAAACTTCCAAAAAAGTCAAGAAAATCCTGAAGATATGATTCCGAAATAGCGCAAACTTGGACCATTCCTAAGGACTTAAATAAAAGATTGTCATTTATTATATATTAAGAATAAATTCCAATTGCATATTTTTTTTACCTAATATCTTTAAACGTGTAATTCTTATTTAGTTTCTTGAAAATGGCTCTAATTTTGACGTCTATGTGTTTTTCGGGGACGAAAAACCTATCTAGCTTGGTCTCCTCCTCGGTGAAATTCGTTATCCTCTGGTTGTTACTCTGCAGACATTCCGTTGTCTGTGTTTAAAAAAAAAATTTACCAGTCCAATGATATGGATATCAAACGAAAGTATTTTATTTCAAATTCATAGTGGCGGACGCTCCAACTCGGCAGATCATTATTTGAAGACACCCCATAGATATGGGTATGAAATGAAAGAAATTTTCGAGAATAGAAATTAAGATGAAATTAATTCATTCTAAACGCATTATGGGGGAAGCCAGAAATGGCGGCCCACTATGTGTTATTCGTATATATTGAAATGGTTTTTAAAAATTGTTTTGGAGTTCACAAACGATATAAAAATTTAGAAACCACGAGTAAATCCAACCAAATATTTTGACATTACTGAACAAATTCTGATAGAAATTATATTTTAATACAAATCTACACCTTTGTAACAATTTCACTGATCATCATCAGTTTATGAATTTTTAAAAATTTCTCTCTATATTCTTATCGCAATTTTTTTTACCTTTATCTGAAAAGATCCCTTGAATATTTTTTATTGTTCTTTTCTATGAAAAATATAAATATTCAACCAAGAAGCCTAAATAACTGTTTTCAAACAATATTTACTTTATCCAAAAGTGTATTTATAATAGCTACATACACTGAAACAAATAATTGTGAGTTATCAAAAAATCATGTTAATATTGCAACAAAAATAAAAAATAATGATATTGCAAAAAATTTTGTCTAATAAGGACTACTGACTACGGTTGTTATACTCATAGGTTTCTTAACAAACTTATACTCGTACATTGTAAAAAAATAAAATAAAAAAATATTTTTTTTAGAACAATTATTCCTTTCAGTGCCCCATTTAATTGCCCATAACGATTTGTACGGCACAGATATTTCATATCAACTGCGAAAAGTCTAAAACCAGAGACAATCAACCATCTGTAAATCACTCTATTTGTGTGCAAACTAACTGCATTGCATTGTGTTTAATGGCAACATACACATCATAATTCTAAATATTTTTCTTATCGTTAATTCGGATATAAATCGTTGATTTCGTTAAAAAAAAAAATAAAAAAAAACAACAAAAAATACTAAATGCACTATGAATATATGCCCAAGCATGTTTCAAGATATGTACATATATGTACATACATATGTATGTACATAATTTTCAAAATGCACGCAATGTGTGTATGAAATTCATGTTTCAAGTGAATCAAAACAATAAATAGATTAAAACATATATAATGCGATTTTAATTTAACGGCACACATTTTTTTGTTGATATAACCGTTGTTTTGTATAAATTTATTCTGATTGTTAATTACATTAAAGATTACTGATGCATTTACTTTTAGTTACAGCCTGACATTATGCTTTACTTTTGATTTGTTCAGGCTTTAATTGTACAAATTCAACATGGAGATGCCAATTGTTTTTCATTTGTTATGTAATATGTTTAAAATGGATTTTAAAGGCCAATTTTAACTTCGTATATAAATACGTGTTTAGTAAGTTTTCTTATTTAAAATTAAGCTGTATTTAAAAACAGTGTTGGCTCATCAGTTATAAATTAAATGTGCTATATACGTGATCTGACAATATGGCAGCACTACGAAGCTCAAGAAAATCTTGCAGAGCTCTCCAAAAAACAGCTGTTTAATACAATTGCAGAAGACGATTGTAATATAGAGATTAAAACATTTTTATACTTAAAAACAAATCAAATATCAAACTCATTCTTTTGAAGTGTAAACAAATTAATCGACGTTGGCACATTTGTTGTTAATCTGTCAAACAAAAACAAATCATCGAGATCATATGGCCAGTGTATCTAACTTAAGAATGCTTTAAATAAGCAACATTGGCTTTTTATGTATCATTTAAGTTTCATATAAAAAAGCAGTGAATAACTAAATTTATTTAAGTAAAACTTTAAGTAAAACTTAAAGATAAATGATATTCGAATCCGAAGTCAAAAACTGGCCAATAATATCCCTTTGAAAGAAAAAAATTATATATCAAATTAAAAACATGTGGCATCACCTTGTAGAATATATACAATTAAATCATGAACAAATGAAAAGTTCAGCATAACTTCAGGTGGATAATTTAAATTGTGGTTAAAATAAAAAAAAAATATTAATAATCATTCCATAACTGTACTATTTCACAGATGTGTCATGGTTCGGTTTTCTGTGTACAAAGTTCTGGGTGATTTCTAAAAGACGTATTCCCAAAACTATGGTTTAGGGGGCGCAAAAAAAATCAGAAAAATTCATTTATTAAATTTGCAAATATTAGCAGCAACAAAAAAATATTTAAGAAAATATAAATAGAAAAAATCAAATAAATGCGTTTAGTTTAAAAAATGAAATTTTAAATATATTTAAATAAAATTTGGAAATAAAGAATCATGTGAAATTAAATATTTACTCTACAAAAAAGCTAAAAATATCCTTTAAAAATAATAGTAAAAAATATCCTTAATTAAGTAAAATAACACTTAAACTAGGGAAACCATTAATGAATATATTTAATAAAAATTAATATAGTTTCCGGCAAGAAATTTCATACATTTAACGAATTTATTGGATTTAAAAATCTAATTTTTAGCATTTAGTAGATGCTTAATAAGCTTGAGGAAATTCGGTGTTTCACTTTAATAATTTAACGTTAATTAAAAATGGTATAAATCTAATGCTTAGAAGAAAATTTATGGTAATAATTTGGTAAATGTTGGAATTAAATAAATTCTTTTATACTTTTTCATTAAGTGATTTACTTAAGTAGCATTAATTTATATACGGATATCGCCATTTGAAAACTTGCGAAACACATGAAACACACATGAGTACTGAAGACGGGACGCAGCGGCCTTCGAAAAATAGATTTATTATGTTCTACTGTGTACTCGTGTATTTGGAATTAGAGATAAATTAAATATTGCCTTACGAATTATTTTTTCATAACTTGAATAAAAAATATAAAATATACGTTTTCGTAAAAGAAATTTATTTTCAGAAGTCGAACAATAATATAATAATAATAATAATAATATAATAATAATTAATAATATAATATAATTATATATGTATATTTAAAAGTTGTAAATGATTGTCTTCAAATTAAATTCATACTCTTCCTTAATTTTGTAGAACTTTCTAGAATATGACATTTAAAAGTATATCTTAGTTCTTGACCATTTTTAAAGAGAAGCGAGGAACTTATTTTCTGAATTCGACCCAGTAGCATAAAACATCAACTTTAAAATTGTGATATGCCACTATATCGAAAATATCTCATTGTATATTAAATACATAAATTTTTCCTAACGCAAAAATGTTTAAACTGATCCTTTTTAGAAAATTTTTCAAACAGTGAACTTCAATTTCATATTTTCTGCAACAGCAACAACACCAACAGTAACAATGAAGCAAATAAATATAAATTACAACAAAAATCATATTTACACTCTATATTGCACCCCTTAAACATGCAGCAGGTTACGACAACTAAATCCAACATGTGTAATTGAAATGTAAAATAAACAACAAAGCATGCACACATTCGCTAAAACCATTCATTCACACGAGGGTGGTATTAAAATTGACTAAGTGACTGACGAAAGAGATAATCCCAGTATAATGTTTAAAGTAATGAAAACTGAGCAGTATATTTGAAATTTTTGGACAAAAAACATTATCATAAACCAATTATCACAAATTGATAATTAAAGGGAGTGCACAACAAGCCTTCACTGGCTTAAGTGTATGTAACCTAATTATCACAAACTTAAATTTAATTAACGTTAAGCCCAAAAATGTGACCGGACGATTTGAAAAGAGATGACCTCAGAAAATATTGGACTACAGTATCTCTGAAGCTAATGAACCGATTCTGATAAATTCTGATGTTTTATTTTTTATAAAAAGAAAACATGTTTTGGTAAAGAAATCTGTGTTTTCATTTTCATTAATTGCCAATCAACCTTCGTATAGTGAATGTCGTGCCATAATATTTATTCATCACATTTCCATTTTTGAGGTTAGTAAAGGTTTTGGAAGGAAATTTATCCATATAAATTAATGACGGTAATGGAATTTAATAAAAAAAAAATAACAATGACAAAACAAAAGAAGAAAAAAACCATAACAATGATATTTGTAATTTAAGGCGGAAATCGGAAGGAAAGATAAACATCGTATGGCCGACCTAGATTTATTTTAGAGTTGCCAAACCCTTTTTATAATTCACTTTGTTCTAGGATGAAATAGAAAACGTTATGCTATTGATATTTTTTATATTACTACTAAAACAAAATATCAATTTAATTTTAGAGAAGAAACAAAATATTTATTTAAATATATGTTTCTTCAAACTTAATAAAATTTTTCTAAATGCTCCGCATTTTTTCCAAATTTAAGGAATAATGATTACAAATGCAGTAATATGGGGATAGTACTTGTAAATACCAAAAAAATCTAAAGAGATAACAAGATGATAAAGAAAATAAAAAATAAAAAAATTAAAAAGCACAGGCTTAAATACCTGATGTCAATGTTATGCGATAAGATACGTACAACTAAACTTTTTTTTATCGATAAGACATAATTTTCATAATGCTAACAAAAAATTTCTAAAGCTCTTTAATTAAATTATTTTATATTTTCAATGTTCTTGCAGATTTTGCTATAAACAACATTTCAACAACACTGATACCGACCATACGAATTTTAAGGTGTTTTTTTATAACAAAAACACAAAAAGCGAAATACGGAAAATGGAATGTTCGAAAATTTCCATTTTCCAAAAGATGATTGCAGCAAGAGCAACATCAACGACAACTTTGCAGCGGTAGAAAATAAATATACAAACAAAACTATTGCAAAAATCGAAAGTGCAATAGAGAAGACAATTTAAGCTGCTTAAATGAAAAATCAAACCGAGACATTGAATTTTAATTGTGTGTAAATAAGTGACCAGGCCAATAGCCCTAACTAACGCGGAAAATCGTTTAATGATCTTGCATGGTAATTGAAATCATAGTGAAAGATCTTTCAGTGATCAAAAAATATTATAAAATATCATATGCCAGCTTTGATTTCTCACACATTTACTTATATGAACATACTTCGTTGTTGTAAACTTTGAAATTTTACACAATGTTATTTATCTCCTCCTCTTCCTCCTCTTCCGTTGGCCATAAACGAAATTATGAGAAAATCTCTTGTTTGGCTCAATTATCATTTCTGATTTTATGCTTTTTGGTGTCTACAAACAAGGCAGGCGTTATTAAAAAACGGGACATCGCAGTTACATTAACCCAAAATGGCAACACTGTTAAGGAAACGGAAGAAGATCCTACAATTTTAACGGTATTAAATAATACCAATGTTATTGCAAATACGAAACTGCAAAATGTGACTGTTGATCAGCATGTTGCGGCAGAAGCATCCAAAGAATTAACAAACAATGAAATATTAATAAATGAAGCCAAAAATTTATTGGAAGAAGAGAATAAAATAAAAAAGACAATTAATGAAACGGAATCAAAGATGAAAAATGGTGGTAAAGGTTCAGATGAAACACGAACCGCTGCCGAATTCAGCAGTAATGCTATAAAAGATGAAAAAATTCTGAAATTTACAGAAAATCAGGATGTGAATGTAACACGAAATAAAGATAATGCGGTGAACAGTAATAACTCTAGTTCACTGGTCAATACTTTACAAATTGCTGACGAAAACTCCAAACCTACTGGGAAAATTTTAACAGATCTTAACACACACGTAGAAAACTCTGCTAAAGACCAAAATAAGCAACTAGATAACAACATAGAGAATAGCAAGGAGTATATAAGAAATGATTTACAATCGGACAATAATGAAAAACCAATCAATAAAGTTATTATTAAACCCTTGGAGTTGACTTCAAAAACTTCGAATAATAAGGACAGTGTTTTACCATCTAAGACTTCTGGTAATACTTACGAAACCCCGCTTGAATCTTCAGAAACTTCCACTTCAGTGCCCATGATTACCGATAGTTTGCAGGTTTCTAAAATGAGCACCAGAGTTCCTCCAATTGACTCAAAGAGCGAAGACGAAATAAAATCCCTAGAATCGTTAACTAAAGAGCATAGTGATCTACGTAAGGAACATCATTCAAATCAAATTTACGATATCCTAGATAGCCAGGAACTAATGAAGACTGATAAAAATCAAACTAATCTTCTGACAACTCCGGCATCCTTGATATCACGCGATGGTACCACATTAAATCCAATAGGCGAACAAACGCATATATCAACACTTGAGCACAACAAACAAGAATATGCCAGATCTATGTTTATGGAAGAGACCACTACGATAAATTTCCGACAAGTAGATGAAGTTACCACTTTTAAGCCGGTAATATTAAGCATCAAGGATGGAATTGAGGAAAACGTACAAGGAAAACTAAAAGATGATATTGAAGACTCACACAAAAATCACGTGGCACCTTTAAATGTCAAAGAAAAGAAACCCAAATTCATTAGTGACAACTCCACAAATGCCCAGCAATTAAATCTACCCAACAATGCAGAGGCTTGGTCTTTAGCTTCCATGAAATCCCTGCCCAAAGCCAATATTACCATAGAAACAGCGCAGACGCATAATCAAACAAAGAAAGAACTGATGGAATTGCACAATACCAGTTTGAGTTTGAACAATAATAGTGAAAAGAATTTGCTAGACTGGTCGCAAATTATGATGGACAAGGAATTGTCCACTACTGCCCGGAATGAGGACAATAAAAATAAAAAGCTAGAGAAAACCGGAACCGAAGACTTAGAATCGGTGGTCGATACTACAACTTTAATGCCACTGACCGGAGTTACACATTTTAAAATGCCGCCTGGAATTAATGTCATCACCCAAAATTCACTAATAGAACAGGAGGCGACTACTACCACTACGGTTACACCTGTATCAACATCTACAATCTTATCACCTTTAATTTATAACGAAAACGATAATAAAAATAGCAATCAGCCAGATAAGAAAGTCGAAGAAAATATGAATAATCATATAGACACGTTAACTGCAACTCTTGCCACAATTACTGCTACAAATGTGGACAACAACCCCTTTAACACATCGCTGAACATTGAACCAAATTTAAACGAAATAAACTTGACTTCAAATCAAACCCAAACCGACTTAAATAATGATGTTCATACTAAAACAACAGCTGGAAAGGAAAGTTTTGTTGTGAACGATGACGTTAACGCTAACACTGATAGAGAAACAAGCACAGTGGCAGCGGCTATGACTGCGACGACGACGACTACATCAGAAATAACCAAAACTAAATCAACAGCTGTTGTTGAACAAATTTCCAGTGAGACAACAACAGTTAGTACGCTAGAGACTAGCAAACAAAACACATCGCCAGTGAATGGTGTCGCCATAAGTGAACAACAACAACAACAAAATAAAAATAATACTAGTAACGTAATTAATCAAGAACAGAATATTTCATTGTCAGCTTCACACAACGAATTAGAAAATACCGTCGCCAATAGACAAACTACTATTCAATACGAAAATATCGATTTGAATACGAAATCAACAACAACAACAAGCACCGTTGTTCCTATTACTACATTCAGGCCCACTATTTTGGCAATAACCTCAACTACCTCTATACCAGCAACATTTGAACAAGAAGTTGACCAAAATACTCGCAGCAACGAAATTCAAACAAATTTATCGAACACAGAGCAACATTCAATAATTGAAACTGGCTTACACCGCAATCATTCTACGAAAGCAATTGAAACGCAATTAACGGCAAGAGAATTTGAAACTACTACATTGGAAATATTTACAAGTACGACAACGGCCGCACCAGAACTAACTACAGGCAAAATAGAAAACACTCTTCATGCGTCTTCTTTGGAAAATGAGACGTCTACTACGACGACGTCATCATCTATAGATGAAATAACAAATGAAACGACTGAAATAAATTTAAATACAATTGAGACAACAACGCCTGTACAAACAACCCCTAAACAAGTGCTCGAGGAGGACAAGAACACAGGGGACGCAGAAACCACGTCTGGGTCATCTGTCTCAGAAGACCAGAAATTTGAGAAGGAAAGTAAAACAGCAACAACAACTGAAATAAATATATCTACAGAAACACCTGTTGTCATTAAAAGCGTAACCTCTTCGACAACAATGCCGACAACGATACCATTAACAATAACAACAGCAACAACAACTGTAACAAAAGAAAACACAATTGCAACTACAACTGCTAAACAGGAAAGCGATACCGAGGATATTATACCATTAAAAGAAAATGCTCAAATCGAAACTACAACAACAATCATGAATAACATTCAAGAGATTGCAACGAGCACATTTTCAATGCCGTCTACAACGTTTAAAGAGGAAGAGACCTACATAAGTTTATTGGACGATACGTCCACAACAACTCAAACGTACTCTTCCACAATCTCAACGGCATCAACATCTCACGCACCAATTAACACAACGACGACGACGACGACAACAACAACGTTGTTGCCGCCTGCATCATCGTCAACACTGCCTTCGGCTATAACAACAAAAGTGGAAGAGATTTACAATGTGATAAACAGTACAACAACGGAATTAGTACAAACAACAACACAACAATTGCTAACGGAAATCGAAGAAGAAGCATCAGCTGAGCGATCCTCTACAACCACCACCAGCAGCACACAATTCCCGGAAATGTTACCACCACCAACAACGACCCAGTCCAATCAAATAATTGACACTGCCGATATAGGAAAATCCCTACCCACATTGACCTCTATAATGGGTGGAAATAGCGGTAATATGTATCCAAAAAATACAGAAGGCTCCGGGGAAACCGATGTTAATGCTATCATTGCTATAACGGTTAGTGTTATTGGTGTTATTGCTCTCGTTCTGCTCGTAGGATTCCTGTATTTGATGCGTAAACGCCAAAAACAAACCTCATATTCGCAACGTTGCCGCCCAGTAAGTTTGGACGAATACACCATCGATAATGCTTCAGTGAGCGGCAGTATGCGTAAGAGTAGTGCTCTGCGTGCCTCAAAACGCACTTATGGTAATTTAGCTTTCGATGATCCCGCCCTGCGTCCCAATCCGATGGGTGTGCAGGAGTTGTCGAAATTTGTTCAAGAGAAATTGCGCATATTTGAAGAGTTTCGGGATGTGCCACAAATAACTTCTAGGTTGGATGAAGTACCGACGGGTTGTGAAGATAAAAATAGGTGAGTGAGAAAATGTCATATGAAATCTTAAAAAAAAGTTATTACAAATTTAAAAGTTTCAGGCGATTTGAAAATATTAAGTGTTAAGGCTAAAGAAAAAAATAATAATACTAAAAATTTGGAAATCAACGTTTAGCATTCATTGTCTCATTTTTTGCCATCAGCAGTGTCCATGTTCTGTAACTTATATGAGATGAGATAGGCCGAATATGATTTGAAGCATTCTACAAAAAATAGTGCGACAAACATAATTTTAAACTTTTTTCGTTGTGAGAACTTTTCACAAGTCACAGAACACTGTCACAGGGGCGCAAGTAGTGACTATTTTACACCATTTTGACAACTTCTGAAGGCCAATTATCTAAAGCGATGATTGTCAGTTTTATGTTGATGTACGTTGTAATTTGAAGCTTTCTCAACATCACTGCTTTTTCTGAATATAGAGTGTAAACGTCGTAACTTTTCTTAACTAAATACGAAAAATTCCTAAAACGGGGAAAATATGTTCCAAAAATTAATTTTTTTGCTTTAATCTCTGCTGTGCCATTTTTTTTGTTTTATCCGGTGCTCTTTTTTTATAATAACTTTCTTTTAAAAATGCTCGAAAGAACAATAACCAAATGCGAAAATTTTTAAGTTTTTTATTTGATTCATGCCCAAGCATGACAATAAATATTGCATGGCAAATTGAAAGTCACAAAAATATTTTTGTATACATAACTACTTGTATTTATTTTTTAGCCCACCAGCGATCTCAAAATTGTATTGCGTTTATTAATATATTTTTCTCCATCTTTGCTGCTTTCATTAGATATGCGAACGTACTGCCGCTTCCGGAAACTCGTGTCATTTTGCAGCGTCTTAATGATGATGAAAAATCGGAATATATCAACGCCAATTATGTCACAGTAAGTTTAAACACTTGTAAAATAAAATAATCATATATACATTCATATAAAATCATATTAGTGCTTCTCATGCAATTAATACTCAAACAAACAACATACATACACTCAAAAAAAAAAAAAAAAACACTAAAAATAAGTAAAGTAATTTCCTAAAAAAAAGTATAAAATATCCTTGATTTAACCTAAATTTCGTTAAAACTATGTTTAAGTATGTTTCAATGTAACAAAAGTTAAATTTAGAATTTCCTGTATTTAACGAAAAAATTTTTACTTTAAAAGTGTATTTTCTAAAATTTATTAAATGTTCAATAGGCTTCAGCAAATTATATCACACTATTTGGGAATATCTGTTATATTAACAAAAAATTATTTTAGGAAGTTATTTACTCGCTAATAGTTTTATAAAATAATACATACATATTTACATTCTTATGAATTATAAGTTCATACTTTTCCCTAATATTGTAAATCTTTCTTGAAATTAAGAAAAGTTCGCACAAGGTTTGGAAGCATGTTCACCTTTTTTATTTGAATTGGGGTTCTACTCCTCGAAAAGAGTAAGATTTTAACACT
Source organism: Germaria angustata (assembly GCA_963681545.1). NCBI lineage: Eukaryota > Metazoa > Arthropoda > Insecta > Diptera > Tachinidae > Germaria > Germaria angustata. Next base: position 117,583,182 of record OY812998.1, on the reverse strand, counting down.
TCTTGTACTGTGGACTTAAAAGTAATACATGCAATATTCCTGTTGCATTCTTCCTCCAATGAAAAACTAATGTTCCTAGGGAAATTAAAGAAGTAAATGTACTAATTAGGTTATGTTCAACAAGCATTTTTCGCTTAATAAAAAAAGTATTAAAATTTTTTGTTGAAAATTATTACTTTTTTGAGAAATTGTTTGAAATTTCAAACTAGTTTTGAGAATTCATAAAAAGAAGTAAGAAATAGAACGCTGAAGAAGGCACATTATTGAAACTGTTCTGTTTGCAAACAAAAATTTGACGTGGGTTGACGCAAACTCCTTCCAAATTCATAAAAACAAGTTTACTAAATGCATGCAAAACTTTCAAGGAAATGAGGGTTTTCTTTTCAATATTAATTCATTATATTTTTTTGAGTGTATAATGTCACCTAAAACACTGACATCCATAAGTTACACAAATTTGCAAACCTAGTTTTTTTGGGATTCTGAAATATTACTTCGGAATAAATAATCAAAAGAAATTTCTGATATCCTCTTAGTATTCTACAATTAAAATTCTCTAAATACTCAGTAGTAAATATTTGCATTATATGAGAGGTGCCACGCCTTTTTTTAATAAACATAAACTGCGAAGCCATTTCTGCTTATCTGCAGAAACACCCAAATCAGAAATCGAAGCGGCGACACTTAAAATACTAGTCCAGTAGGCATTACAGCATTACAGCATCAATTTTGCCATTGTCACATTAGTTACCCTCAGTTTCTCCTGCAATGTGGACACCATATTTTGGCTTTTACGAAATCCAAAATATGCATGGGTACATATGTAGGTATGTGTGTAGTTGTGTACACTTGCGAAAAGTCTGCCCTGGTACCGGAGAACAATCACAACAATGGCGATTCACGTTTGGACTGACGATATGTAAGCATGTATGTATATATACATACATAAGTATGTATGTAAACAAGCTATATGCACATCTCTAAACTTATCTAGGGAAAATAATGTGCGTTGTGTGTTTAAATTAGTTTAATTTATGATTTCTGAATCTTTAAAATAAGAAAAAAGCGTAGTTATTCGGATCATGTAATAAAACAACATTAATCATGATTAAACGTCATGGTGATCATCATGATACAGACGATTGCTTAAATAGTTACAACAAATACAACAAACTCTAAAGAAAACTAAGCAAAATTAAAAACAAAACAGTTTACAATTAAAATTGTAAATAAAATGTGTTTTATAAACTACTGCGAGGGCGGTTCCAAAAATACTTGTGCTAATTATGAACTTTGTGAGACTTTTTGTTTTAATATTAGCAAAAGTGCTCTAATCGCAATGTGGAATCATACACGAGTATTCCACCCATTAAATATTATCGAACTGTAAGCAATTTAATAATTTGTTGCTTAACCGAAAATCAGTGCTTGCAATTATATTTGGGTGGTTTATAATTTTATCCAATTTGATTGGTTTAACCTAGAGCCTGAAGAAACAGCCAAATATAACTGTAAGCAATTTCTTCAGTTTGCTTTAATTTTAACGATCTTAACGTGCTTAAATTGGTTTTATTTGCTTTTTTATTTTACTACTTCTCTTTTGAGGGGTTTTGAAATAAAGTTTCAAGCGTCTTTGTATTGTAATAATATAATCGAATTCGATTGGTTTTTTTAGAATTTTGAAAAAAAAAAAAACATCTTAGTGGTAATCTTTTCTCCAAGATTCTATTAAATCAAAAAACACTTCATATTCTATATGTACATATCGCCCGTTTATAGAAAAATAGGTGAGGAAAAGTACTAACCAATATCTTACTTATTCTCGTATGTACAGAAAAAATTAGAATTATAGCTGAAATTAAACCGATGTTATACCAAGCATTTACGCTATGAGCTTTAAATTAAACTGTTTTTAAATGCAAAATATTCATATCTCAAAGAATTAAAATTTTTAAAATACTGGGGAAAAGGCGTTCCTCAATATCATCTTTATATGTAGAATAAATCAGAGTTATATCCGCACCTAAAACGGAGTTGGATATGGATTTTAAAAAAAATTTAATTGTTCCCGATACAGGGAATTATTTTCAACAAGTTTTCAAACCTGCATACAGTAGTTTACAAAATGGGGGAAAAACATAAAAACAGTATAGTATGTACATATGTATGCATATCCAAATATATTATGGAACTGCCTTCAGTTCGTCCGTATAAATATACTATAGTTTGTTTAAGCCATGGTTATTATCATTATTGTTGATGATGTTATTGGAATAGTCTACAGCCGCAAAACAATTTAACCTTTTTGAATTTATTTAAATTCTCCATCGTTGTTGTTATAATAAAAATGTGGTTTATATGTACATATACTTATGTATGAGAATCTAGATTTAGAAATATGTAAATATGCACTGCTTTGAATATACTTATACTTACATATGCATAAGTATGTATTTAATACCAATACATTTGCACAGGCATGTGCGTTGAATTACACGAGCACGTAGAAACTTTCCAACACACAAACAAACACCATTCCATATTAGAGCAGCAACAACTAAATGGTGCTCAGTGCAGGTCTGGAAATATGTACATATATGTATGTAGATTTTGGAATGCTGTTGAAAATCAACATAAAAAGTAAAATTTAGTAGCCTTAGTTTAATATCACCTCCAATGAAGAAATTTTGAAATCGTTTGTAAGGAATTAAATTTTTTATTTCTTCCAAAGTATTAATAAGTGTACATTTAGTACTAAGTAGGAAGTTATGGCGGCAACAACCATATATTCAATTGAAAACGTGAAATGATATAAATTTCATATTTGCAATTCTTGTTTTTGCACCTGCTTATTCATAAAAAATTTGTTTATGTATTTATTTCAACTTATATAACATCCCAGTAAAAAGTGATTCCAAAGGATCAATAGGTGCATATGTTCGACATCTTAGGAAGTTTAGTTGATAATGTGTTTGTTAAAAATTTAACTTATTCCTTGTGCAATTTGTTTCAGTTTTATAAATACATATTTTCATGCAATTTACAATTTAAATTATTATTAAAAAAAAAATTAGAAAAATTCTGACTACCAGCAGATTTTCGCTTTCTCCACACTTCGATTCCCAGTGGTAAAGAGCTTTATCGTTATCTATATAAGTACATTTAAGAATTTTATGCTCCTTTGTATAAAGTCGGTAATTATTGATAGTTCTCAACCGATCGGTTTAAAATTTTATTTAGAAATGTTTAAAGGACCATATAAACTAGAAAAACGGCTTGACAATCAAAGCATAATTTAGTTGTGTAGCTTAGAGTCCCGTTTATTGGATTTTTTTTTTCAATCCATTTGTTAAAGTTTGTTGCCAATTTGTTTCATAGAAATAAAATGTTTACAGGACGTTGACGTCCCGAAAAATGTAAATGGGAAAAATTACAATAGTACTAAACTTTCCATCCTTGAATATTTTTAATTAATAATCGAACGAGACGAGCAATTTTTGTTCTCTTTTGTTTGCTTAATAATTTTAATATGAATCATTGTTTAGTAAAACTGTCAGTAAATTTGTTTTTATCTTCCATTGTCAGTTGATTGTAAAAATATCCACCCAGAATGACTACGAACACTTTATGTTTTAATTCGTTTTTTATTTTGAACTTCAGTCAATGGGTGCAGTAACTTTTGTGTTCTTTTTGTATGATTTTGATATTTTCATTGTAATTATTCATAAAAAAGTTGTACATATTAAACTTGTATAAATTTGTATGCATGTACATGTACGAGGGGTGTGTGAGCTAAATGCGTCTGTAATATGTCGGCATGAAATAACACTCCAAGAAATAACCTCTCCAAAAAATATGAAATAAATCTCCAAAAAATTGGGAAGTATTTCTTGTGCAATATCACCCCAATTTTTAATATGAAATAAGGCCTAAACGAAATAACACTGCATTAGTAGGACTTTATTTTTTATGAAATAAGGCCCTTTTTTAGAAACGAAATAAACCCAGATATTGATAGCAATTTTACTTTTAATGAAATGAAATGAAATACATAATACCCAATGAATTGGGACCTAAAAGAATTAAATAAGTCTCCAAAAAATTTAATAAAATAGATCAAAAAAAATGAAATCATTTTCAATTCTTAAAATTAATTAAAATTAAAATTTCGAGACAGTTTTCATACTGAAATAACTCCAATGCAAAAAAATTAAATAAATCCCAGTGAAATAAGAAAAATATGAAAATACGAAATGTAGAAATGCTTTCAGTTATGACGTACTTTCTCCTCGGTGGTATGTCAAAATCCGTCATTGTTTTATAAAGCGTTTCGGGCCTTCGGCCAGTCGCAAAATATTACTCCCCTGTGGTATGTGCAAAGCCGATTTCGATATATCATAGGGGGACAAGTCCTAGCGCCCGTCCAAAGTGCGGCAATATAGAAATACTATAGAAAGCGAAGCCGGGTATGGACATGTTTTTCTTTATGAAAAGTTGCTCGTATTAATTGAGGAATGTCCTAAATGAAATGAAATAAGTTCCAATTTTGTCCCGATGAAATAACACAAAACACTTATTTTTGTAGTTAATATTGAATTTTAAGTATTTTCTTAAAATGGATTAATTCTGAAAAGAAAATGAAACTATGAAAAAATTTAATAAATTAAAAGAATTCGGACTTATTTTATAATGGAAAAAATACCTCCCACAATGTATGAACATTTTTGAAACTTTTTCCATTTAGATTATCGGGCATTTATTCAATTGTTGTTTTGAGGAATTATTTGATGGCGTCTTATAATATACTCTTATGTATGTATGTATGCAAGTAAATATATTTATAATGGGACAAGTACAGACTACGTAGGAAATTTCATTGAAATTATTTTTAATAAAACAATAGAATTTATATCTAATAAATTGTAGTGCTTGCCTTATAAAACATAATTTTTGTGTTACGATTTCTTTCACGATTTGATTTGCTTGTGACGGAAAATTGTTGTGACACTAATACATAATTATATGTTGTCAATGCTTTAATGAGTCCAAATATTCAAAGCACAGCTCTTTAGCTTTTCCTGTTATACTTATATTTCGGAATTGACGAACTGTTATAACCTCACGAAGTTTAAGACTATTAGAAAGTTTATATGTTCCTCAAAAATTAAAAAACTTAATTTTTTTTTGCACATATAAAATCATATTAATTAAACCGGTCATTATGATATTCATTTACTTTTATTTAATTTGTTTTTTTTTTTTTTTTGAACATAAGCAATAAAAATGTTTAATAAAAACAGGTATATTTTAATGTTAAGCATCAAATTTTAATAATTATTTTACCAAATTGAGATTGACAGAAACATTAAATGAAACCCACTCTCTATTAAATCCGAATGATTATTGCATCATTATGAAAAGTTTTAACTACGCCTTTTTAAAATTTAAAATTCAAATGATTTTTTCTGTTCAATTAATTTCAGGGTCCCAAGGATCCTCCAAATTATTATATAGCATGTCAGGCGCCACTGGAATCAACTGTTGAAGATTTTTGGCGAATGATCTGGGAACAGCAATCACGTGTCATCATTCAAGCAACAGATCTTATCGAAAATGGCGTTGAGAAATGTGCAGAATATTTACCGCCTTCGGCAACACTCGATAACCATTCGAGCTTCGGCGACTTCCAAATCACCCTACAAAATCGTGAAGTCAAAGATAAATATGCAATCTCAACGATACTGCTTAAACACGTTGGTGAGGATGCAACACGGGAACTTACACACTATTGGTATAAATGGCCAGAGGTGGGAGTTCCCACGGAAGAAGCGCCCATTATTGCTATGCTCTTGGAGGCCAGATCTTCCCTTATCAGTTATGCCATCGAACAGGCCAACGAAGATAAGGAGAAGCTGTCCACGGGAACATTAAAAGCGGCCGAAGAAAGTACAGCTACAGCTAATGATTCATCAACGCTGCCAGCAAATAATTCAAATGGTAGTATTGCTAATGCTAATACTGCTGAAATTAATGGTAATATATCGATGGTGCATATTAAAAAGGCTACTAGAAATCAAGGGTATGTTGATTTGTTTCATAATTATTTAAATATATAAGTTCATAAAGTTTTTAATATTACGATATGGCTCTGCAGGAAAACGCACCGATAAGGTGAAAATAAAAATTAAATTTTAAAATTTACTTTCCTTTTCCATAAGTTTCCCTCTATATCTATATCTATATATCTATCTCAATTTCTGTTATGAATGGTACATTTTGCATTAATTATAAAATTAAACTTTTAATTTTTTTATTTTCTATGCAATATTCACTTGCTCGATGCGTTTTCCAAAATAGTCACCAACATATACACCCAAAGGAAAGATATGGTGGTTAAGAGATTTCAAAAAATATAGTATGATCTCGGCAACAATGTTTTATTTCTAAACAATTCCAAATATTACCAAGGCCAATTTATAAGATCTATGCAAAGCGAATTGATTAAAATAAAACCGAGAATGCAACTGTCGCACTCCTTATAAAAGTATGACGAACGTTTTGTTTATTTTGCTATATAGAGTTTGACAATCATCTTACTTATCACCTGGGCATAGATCCGTTGCATAGATCTTATTGTTACCATTTTAAAAAGTGGACCACCATTTTTTTCAACTTCCGTTTCTTTAAACTCTTCTAAAATTTCCTGTTACTGTCCAAGTGTTTGTAATTCTATCTAATCTTTTAAATGTTTGTATAAATTGTCTATATGTGAAACTTGTTTCTTTTTTTTCTACTATATTTTTAGTCCCTTAACTATTCATTGCTCTCCAGGTACTGGACGTACAGGCACCATAATTGCTTGCGACATAGCAATAAGAAGTTTGGAAACACCCAAGCGCATCGTTGATATACCACAAATTGTCTACTATGTTCGAAGGGGCAGAGCAAGTGCGGTACTGACCAAGGAACAATATGAATTTATATACAAAGTTGCCAGTATGTATGCAGCTAAAATAACAAATCCCACAAACTACCATTAGAATTTTTAATGAACACCAGTAACATAACATAACAACAACAAACAATCCTCTTAAGTGCCTTTTCTTAACTGGGGAATTGAAAATGCGACCAAGGATAGACTTGCAAGATGACTTCTTTTTTTAGAATTTGTTGCAGAAAACCATTTTATTCCCTAATATGAAAGAAAGTTTGTTACAAAACTGCCGGCCACAGATTGCCAGAGGATTTAATTATACATATTTCCTTCACCACTGGTCATATCGTAAAGAAAATGTCTTTTGAGACAAATCTCATGAATAGAGTGATCGTATAAGTCTATTCTAAAAAAATTCAAGGGGAATCTATTAGTGTGATCGTTTAAATATATTTTCTTACTAACACATTAGTATTGTACCCGTTGAGAGACATAAAAGTCATAGTATTAAAATAGCACATCAATAATCTATTCTGTCTCATCGCAAAATGTTTGTGTTTTAAACGGACAACACACTTTCAATATAATTATAAAATTGTTCATGCTGTACACCCAAATCGCCTGTGTGTTATTGCAAGTTTCCTCAATATATTGGCAAAAATCGAAATACTTTGATTTTTATTACACAGTAGGAAGAAGTGCTAAAATACTGTGTAATGTGTTGGCAACATTGTGCAATATATACATACATATATACACAGGTAGGTTATGTTTGCTTTTCATTGTAAGAAAATCTATATAAATATTTTACTTGAAATATTGAATAGTCTACGGTCAAACTGCAATATTATTAAAAGTAAAATATTCAATAATATTGTATTATGTGCGTGCAGCTTTAAGTCAATTTTAACTATTGAAAACAATTAATTTATTTACATTTCAATATCTTTGTAGATACATGTACTTCCTATTACTGGAAAATTGTCTCACTGATCATGAAAAATGTAATGTGTGCTGCCGTTGGCCAGTGTACTAGACTAGTAGTCAGAGCGTCTTAGTTTCGAATGGGTGTTCTTTCCTTACTCTTCTATTTCCCATTTACCATTCTCCATCTATCACAGGTATTTAGAAGGACCAAAGCGTAAGCTGACTGTTAAATCTAAACTAAATTAAACAATTAACTGAGTGTGAAATATTGAACTATTCTTGTTCTATTATTTTGTTATTTGATTTAATTTTAATTTATAAATTATTGAAGCTTAAGGTATTTTTATTAAATTTTTTTTTGTTATCTCTCGATATTTCACTTTCAAGGTATTACACATACATACATATGTGTATGAAAATCTAAATATTGAAAAACAATAAACAAATTTAATAAAAAGACATTAAGCTAAAATACTTTACTAAATAAAAATTACTTTTTAAGTTTAATTTCTGTAGAGCATACACGACAAACTTGTCTGAAGTAGGTACCCCATAAACACCAAACCCGATAAAAAAAAATATCGTAATGGAAAGATATTAAAAAATAATCGTGCCATCTCCGAAAAATAACGGCTTTTTGGTGTTAAGGGGTTATATTGAAGCTATTGTAGCCAAGTATGATTGATAATTCCGCTTTAATTGAAAGCAATCTCATTATTCTCAATGAATTGAAAAACCTGAGCCAGACTGAATTATTCTAAGAATTTTTAATTTTAAAACTATTGTTTTCGATTTGATTGGTTTTCAATGGAAATTGTTCCATTACGATGTGACTGCTTTAATAATTTTACCACACTGATCCTGTTTCATTGCATCAGTAATTTTTATTAGCTCATCAAGTGCATACACTTTCTCTCACGCTTCTTATTACAATCCAAATTCAGAAAACATCGTTTGAAAATAAAAAGTCACTTCATTTAACTGTTGTGGACTTTAAACTATTCTATGTATATGCCTCATATTTAGCATTCCTTTAAGCATTTTTTTAAGTTCAAAAGGTTGTATATTTATGCAGATATTCCCCATAAAAAATTGGAATTTTTAAAGAGCAACTATTCTTTGCTTTCTTTTTTTTTATACAATTATGTTTATAAAATGTATTTTGTATGGTAATTCGTTTAATAAGCCTTTTATAAATCAGAAATAATTTTTATGAAGAAGGCTCTTAGTCAACCATTATTTATATGAACGTATTTATCAGACGTAATAAAATGTAAATAATAAACTATGAACGTCGAGAATTCTACCATATGTACATATATGAAAAATGCAAAATATATAATCATAGTAGGACTGGAAGGAAGGCTATAAAACAAATTGCACAATAAACAATTTATATTTGATATAAATCAATGTTTCCATTTTACATGTGCAATGAGGGTCTTTACTCTCAATAAATTATTTCAAATTCATATACATATGTATGTACTTATGTACAAACGTGCAACTTGCAAAACTTTGCAAGATGTGTTTAGACGGCTGTCCGCTGATTAGCTGGCATAAGCACCAGCTAAATTTCATACATAGAGAAAGATTTAAAAATGTACAACAAATAAATATATATTTTTAATGGGACAAATATTCCAAAAAAATTTCAAAAATTGCTTCCTTTAACTTAAGAATGATTTAAAGTGAAAAATAATTTTAAAGCAATTATTTCTAAAATTAAATTTTTTATAATTGGCTGAGTAACTTTAGTCTCATTAGCAAGTAAAAATAATTACAATACATACTGTAATTAATTAGATAAATTTTTAATATTAATTTTTTTAATACATAATTTTGTTACAATTTAACCATTAGCGTAACTAGACAGTTTTAGTGGAGAAGACTACAGTCCTTTAAGGAAGACAAAAAGTTTGTCATGTATTAGAAATTTGAGATTTGATATAGTATAATTAATCGATTTCTTTTTTAAATACTATGGCAATACTTTTTATATATATGTATTAATTGTCAAACTGGTCAAACGGTAAATATAGCGACGTGGTAGAGTTGGTTCTTCGCTGCTGTTTTTCTACTATGACAAAAAATATTCACTCATTTAAAGAAACCCATTTTAGTCATTATAATTATTTTTATTATAATTTAATTCACTCTTATTATAATATTTTAGAGAAAGTTCCATTAAGCAAAAAAAAAAAAAAAATCAATTACGCAGCTTTATTACAAACAAAAATGAAATTATTTATTATTTATTAAACGATGTCCCTCCCTTCTTTCTGTTTTATTAAAATTTTGCAACAAAAAAATTTTGTTATATATTAAATTCCTCTTTTTGTGATATTATAATTATTAAATAAATTATTTAAAAAATAATAAAAATAATATTAACTCTTATGCTGTATAGAGATTTACTTCAAAACAAATACACGAATCTTTAAATGTTGCATTCAACTATATACATACATATTTATATATGTACATATAATTTTAATTAAGTATTAAATAAAGCGTTTTTGTAAATATCTTTATTAATGTTTTAGGAAATTGTGTTTAATTGTAATTATCCATTAAACATTTAAGACTTTCACAATTCCAATGTAAGGAGTTCAATTAAAAAGGAAGTATATTTTCAAGGATTTAAATCAAAATCTTCCATCTCTTTTAAATATGCTGTATTTTTAATTAATTAGTAACATTTTTTTGTATATTTGAAAAATTAGCAACATTGTAAACTTTTTGTAAAATATGTATTTATGAATTTAATTCAAAATGTATATTAAACGAAAATATTTGTAATAAAAATATTCTTTACTGTACTTTATAAAGTATGTGCTATATGTACATAATAAATGTGATTTAATTAAGAACAACAAAAAAAGCTCAGTGAAATTAAGAGCAATATATTATGAAAGGTTAGATCAACTTATTATGTAAGAAACTCTATTAAAAAGTTTATATTAATATTCTTTATTACTTTAAATGTTGTAAATTAAATTACATATAACATTGTTGTTTAAACTTGAATTTTTGAAAATGTTAACCAAAATTATGCGATAATATACTTTGTTTACGAGTACTATACACATTTTTATGGAGCTGTGCTACGAGTATTTATGGCGAGAAATGAAGAAGTATAAAAAAGTGAAAAAAAACGAAATCCGTCATAGTTATGTGTTTTGTGTGTATTATGTCTTTCCCAATAATGGTTGGTTGGCTTGTCGTATTTGTTGTTCAATTTAAAAAACGTAAGCTGTTGCAAATTACACCTATTCCACGATTTACGTGGAAGCTGAAATAATAAGTTTTATTGTTTGTTATCGCTTTAGCTGTTCATATGCTGAAATTTCATTGGTGGCTAAACCACCAACTAGTCAGTGAATTTTAAGAAAATTTTAATACATTCAAATTCATATCTTTATGCCAAACAAATCAAATACCATATGAGAATTTTCTATCGTATATAAATATTATATTAGTATTTATAAGGCAAAATAAAAAAAACAAAATTTATAATAACAATATAAATACTTTCATTATCACCCAAAGGGCGATTAATTGTATAAAGGCGTAAAAAGAAAAACAAAAAGACGCAAGTCAATTATAATTATTTGTTGAGTTGTATTTGTACAAAAGCTTTCTAAAACTATTATATTTATGTGTTTTTTGTTGATTACAAATGGAAAAATATGATTGCGTTCTGTTTGAATTCTCATATAGTATTTGTATTCTGTTGCAGAAGTATACGAGCTTAAATGTTTTTCAATCATGATTTGGCTAAAAGGGTACTGATTATTTGATTAGGGCCAATAAAATACAAGCATATACTCAGCTAAGCCAACAACAAATAATAAAATGTTAAATAGTTATTTTGGAAAATATCTCGAATAACATATTTGATAAAAATTAAGTATTTAAAATAAAATTTTTATATAGAAAAATTGCGTCAGTCAAAGTTAGTAATTTTGCAAAAAAAAAAATTTTTTTTGATTTAAAAAACCAAAGTCGTGCCATACGAGTAGCGTGTAAATTGTGGCAATTCATCTACATAAATTTTGTTTTCTTTTAAACAAATAATAAAATAGAAGAATTTTGTGACCTATTAAATAAATAATTTCAATAATAGTGTAGATTATGAGGAATTGGACGAGTCCCGTTTAGGTATTGGACGCGTGTTGCAGGGAAATGATAAGTTTTTGGTAGCTAAGCTGCAAAGCTAATGATTATGATAATTATTCAATGTATGTAATTCTATTTACGAGTATAAGGTTAGAAACCAAAGGGATTTATGTATGTGAATTTGATTTGGTTATATTTGCTCATTTCTTTTATGACAACGGGTAAGTATTTCGCTTGCACTTTTCTAATAAAATTAAATTAGAAAATAAAATTTCAATTTAGATATAATGCAATGGCAACTGTTTTCATGATAATGACCAAGTACACCTTTCAGAGGTTGTTCACTAAGTGAAATTACGGTAACCAGCATTTGTTTTGTGAAACTTTAAATATTAAAATAAATGTATGTTTTAATGAGTATATTACTTGATACTAAATATGAATAAATATGAATAAATTGCCTTTACCCCAGAATTACAGCCAAAACTATCTTGACATGGCAATAAAATTCGAGGGGAATTTGTACAAACAGAAATAAAACATTCATAAAATGGTAATTTCTATTTAAAACAATATTGTCATTAATAATAATGTACAATATTATTGTTACCCAATACATGGATATATGCTCTTGTACTAGGTTATATAACACAGTTCTAAGTGGGTGTCCCCGTGTGCTTCGTATTTTTCGTGAAAGAACTATTTTATTCCTTTTAGACAATTTCTTTAGTACACTTTTTAAACCGATATTAAAATAAATACTAATGATTGTGAGAGTTTTAATTTAGGCCATGACAGAAAGATCTTCATCGCGTGAAATGTTGGTCAAATTATTATTATTTTTTTATTGTATGAGAAAGTATTTCCTGATCATTAGTATTTGGGTTTAAACAAATTTTTTTTTTTAATAATATAAAATTAATATTAAATGGCGATCTTAACAACTAATTAATTTTTGTGTTTGAGTGAATGTGATGAAAATATTCCATACGTTAACGTGCAGGATCTCTATAGCTTTAATAATAGAACATGTCCATTTTAAGTAAAAAATAAAACTTTTAACCAAATACTGATCAAAATAATAAAATGACTTCACAAATCCCATATAAAGATTATTTAAAAAAATAATAATAAATTATAAAATAAATCATTTCATTGCTATACAAACATACACGTGTGCATACGAGTATGTACGTACATATGTATGTATGGTGTATGTATGTAGAAAAATTCTTTTTTCAATTTTAAGGTGGTGGGGAGTATCTAAAGAAAGATAAGATACAGTATGCATATATACCAGTATACACATACATATATAGATATGTACATATATATGTACATACATAGTTATGTATATAATATGTCGCTTGAAACAAGTTAATTCTTATAAACCTTTAATTTTATGATTTTATAAGAAATTATTTTTATTCCTCTTACCCATTTCCTAGAAGTTGTGTTTTAATTTTATGTAACGATAATTTGTCTTGTGGAATTATTTGCCAATTTCGTTTTTAAATAGCACCTGTCAAGAAATTTGATAAGATTTATATATTTCTTTAAGTACTTAGTTCAAGTCTATCTGTAGTTTTAAGTACATAGTGTCAATGAAGTCATCATCAATACTGATAAAATTTAGTGCACAAACGAATATATTTGGTAAGAATAAAATTATTCATGTCATATGAATAAAAAAAATTATAAGCTTGTACTAAATCATTTGAAACCTGTTAGACGATAGCTACGAAATCCAGATAATTAAAAGGCTTCATGTACTTGACCTTCCCTTCCCTTTGAGTTTTAAGGAAGACTCAATCAATCTATGTTATTTAAAAGTCATGAAATTTACTTATTATTTTGATTGTAAATAAAAAAAAAATTAAAAAAAAAATCATTTGAAAATCGTTACTTTTTCAATTAATGGATCACGAGTTTCTTCACCACTACACCAGAAGTGGAAATTTTGACGTCAATTTATCAATATAACAATAAAATAGTTTTTGTTACAAATATTTTCTTAACATAAAGTCCAAATACTTAATATTGAAATTCATTATTCGGGATTTTCTCCCAAACTAATGATTAAAAGTAGAGCTTTCGCAAAATGCTTAAACTTCAATGACGATTTTGTTTAGCGACCAATGAAATCTCGGCATTTGAAGAGCTACAGCCACAACAAATAATGCATTTTGCATAAAGTCCAAATGATGAAATTTTTTCTTTATTGAACACTGAAACTTTAAAACGGAGAAAATATGTTTCAAAAAATGATTTTTATTTATAAAAGTTTCCTCAGCAGGAAAATGATTATTTAATTGACAACAAAAAATGCGAAATTTAATATTTTTTAATTAATATTTTTTGTCAATAAAATAACAAGTTTCCCTTAAAAAAGACACCCAAAGCGTATTTTAATATTTATATGTTAATAAACTAATAAATAATAAACTTTTATGCATAAAAACATATTTGAAGGCTCGCTTAAAATGTATATGTATGTGCTTGATGGATGAATACAATACATGCATCAAAATTTGACATCCAGCATGCCGAAAATCCAAAATTTTTGATTTTTCATCCATCATCGTCTATGGTACTTAAAAACTTTCACAATGCTGGATGCGTATTATGTATTGAGTGAATGACCGGTTCGCTCATTAATACTTACATACACACATATGTGCATACAAATATACATGCAGTTAGGGACTTCAAAACGCGGAGATGTATAGAAAATCCGATTTTCGAAATTCTGGATGAAATCATCAAGTTGGAGTTTTTCGGTAGCCATTAAAAATGAAGACGATAAAACTCAATTATGACGTATTCATGGCTGCAATGAATTAAATCCAAAGTCCAAATGTGCATACGTATATAAGTACGACTTTCGCAAATTAGTGTGAGGTTATGTATATATGTATATATATGTGTGTATGTACTAAAAATAAATGCAAGAACAATAGACAGTAGCATTTTTGCCCATATTTTAGACTTTCATTTTATTGCTTTTCAATAGCAAACTAATCAGAATTACATACATATACCTGACATTTCGAGCCGCAAGTTATCTGGGTTATTCGAAAAACTCCTTTAAAGCTTCGCATAGCCACTTTCCCTTTCTACAAGGAATCAAAGTTCACCTGTGCTTTATAATGCACAAATAGATATTGTAAGAATTAAAAACGAAATGACAAACTTTCCTCCACTTCTAGCGAAAGTTATACGAGATTCTATGCCCTTTGCTTTATCGCTCCAGTTATACGAACGGAGGTCGTTGGTATAGGATCTTGTTTTTTCAGCTACATATGTACAAACGTGTATATACTTATGTATGTATATACATACGAATGTATGTATGTATGTATATCAATTCATTAACATGCAAATACGAACACTCCATTCAAATACTGACTGCTGATTGTTGATGCATGTTGAAAGTAGAATAGAAGAATCTCACAAATTATTTAAGACATGTGAGGAGCCTCCTACTCTACTCACCCTGTAACACCAATGACGGGAAGGAAAACAAAGACTTTCGCATAAAATTCTTTCAACACATTCACAAATGAACATTAATAAAATTATCTTTTAAATTGCTCTTAATAAATTTATATACTTCGTGCTAAATATTTAATATTTTTATGTTCTTTAATTAAATTGAATTTAAATACAAATAGAAAGAAAAAAAGATTTGTAAATTAACAAAAAACGTTTAATATTGAAGTTCACACTTTGCGGTTCGATTACCTAATGATGACAAATCATTTTACTGATATTGCTTTTATATGTTAACCGTTATCTATAGTTTTTTATATGCCCTGATATCGTCACTGCTCCATATCGCCTCGCCAATGTTTGTTTGTTTGTGTCAAAGCGAAAAGATATGTAAGTTTCCAAAATGTAGCATGGATTTCTACGAAGAGTACAGTGAATTTGTTGGCCATTGCATTTTGTTCCTATTCGCTTTATTTCTCATATATCTACATACATACATATGTATTTTTATTCGTATTTATTATCAATGATATAAGTTAATCGACATTATTTTTTTTTAATTTGTTGCCCCTTACGAAACGTGAAAATTTTTAATACATTGACCAATAGATAAGAGTTTAAATGTTTGTTGTTGGTTCGTTAAAGGGTTTTAAAACACGACTGCTAAAATATGTAGAGCTAAATGTCTTCGTATTTTGACGAGTTGAAACTAGAGCAAGGGTTGTTGAATAGAGAGTTGGTGAATTTGTACAGAAACGGGTTTTATTTTTATTACCTTTTTTGTGATAAGAAGTCGAATAGGTAGTACTTTTAATAAAATGTGTCACAACAATTATGATATATACACACAGATATGAACACACACACACACACACACACACACACACATATATATATATATATATATATATATATATATATATATATATATATATATATATATATATATATATATATATATATATATATATATATATATATATATATATATATATATATATATATATATATATATATATATATATATATATGTATATATACTTAAATAAAATTAAAATTTCAAAAGGCAATTCTATAAATTCATGCAAGTTATTCTTGCACTCTCAAACGAAAATTAAAGAAAAATTCATTCAATTTGAATTCAAAGTGGTTCTCACATGGCGCCAATATCTTTAATACATGAAATCGGTAAAGAATTTCCTCGCAGGTAGTAAAAAAAATTTACCTTATATTGATTAAAAAAAAAATCCTTTTTTGTTTTATATGTATTCTTAATTTAAGTAAATTTTTTTACAGAATTACAAACATACAAATTGGAAATTTTTTAATAATATTTTTTAGAGGGGATAATTACAATTTCAAAATACTCATCCAGCATTGTTATGATATTGGGGCACATTTTTAAGTAGCCATCACACAGACAATGATGTAATGAAATTCAGAAAGTATAAAATTTTTCATGCTGGATGTCAAATTTTGATGTATGTATGTAGGTATGTGTTGTATTAATCCATCAAGCATATACACATTTTAAACGAGACTTCGAAGCGAATGGCTGTTGAAGATGATGGATGAAAAAATGGCGACAGAAATATAAAAAACGCACAGTACGGAATGATAATGAACATTAATTAACAAGAAAACAACATCCAGACACAATAATCGCATATTTGAAATATTGTAAACTTGCTAATTTACTCTCTTACTTTTTGTAATTATTCATAATTTTATTTATAAAAATTTTATAAGTATATTGGTATTCTAGTATTTAAATGCTCCTTAAGGTTTTTCTTTTATTTATTTTCTCTTTTTTTATAATTTATTTATAAAAATTTTCGAAATTTTTTAGTATTCCAATATTTAAATGCTCCTTAAGCTTTTTCTGCAAGGGAAAAATTATTATTTGATGGAAAAAGTAATAATAAATATTGTACTTTCGTTGTCCATCAAATAGTAATTTTAGAAAGAGACCCATAGTGCATTGAAATATTAATATGTTAATAAATTTATAAGACTTTAATAAATAAAAATTCCTTTAAACTGAAGCAATTATAAATATTGTGAAAGATCGAATAGTATAAGAAAAAATATTTTTTATTTAAATCGAAATCAATTAATCTATCCGAAATCAATTAGTCAAGCTACTATGTTTATTTGAAAACGTTCAAATAGCACACCAGAATACACGTCCCCAAGCAAAAAATTAAATCAAACCCCAAAGAACAGCACAAAGGGCAAAAACAACCAGTTTTGGTGTCTTATTTAATTATTAATATTTTTTTGTTGCTTTAAGTACATTATTTCGTATGATAAAATAACACTAAAAAATTATAATGAAATATGTTTGGGGGCTTATTTCATTTTTTAAAACTTCTTTAATTAACTGGGCAAATTAAAATAAATATTAGCTTCAGAATCTTAAAAATCCAGTGGGGACTGATTGGGAACTTTTAATTGCTTTTTTGTTCATATTTATTTAGGGTAAAAGCGATTTAGGGTAGGTAGCGATTGCTTCATGCCGCAAAATTTTTATCATACCCGGACATCGGTTTACCAGACAGAGAGCCTTAAAGTGAAATAAAACGAGCAAAATATTATACGATTATAAAATAAAATAAGCACACATGTGTACATACTTACATACATACTGTATAAATGTACATATTCATAAGTACATTTATGAATGTAATGTCAAAAAGGCGCTTTAATATCGAACCGATTTTCTCATAATTTGCTGTTTTTTGTCAACAGGTTATTCCAACGTTAGGAATGCACATGACATGATATTTCGTTTGCTGAATGATAAGACTGTCTTGAGAAAAATACATATGTACATATGTACATACTATATATATGGGATAATATATGTATATGTATAAATACTTAAAATGAAAAGTAAAAAAACATATATAAATAAAGTAGTTTTACATAGTACCTCTAGATGCGATAAATGTCGCCTTATCGTTATCAGCCAACTTAGTCAATTTCTAACTCTATCATTTTAGTATTAAAATACATTTTCATCAATATATTTTCAATACAACTGCATACACACGTACATCAATATACATACATACATACTATATATACTTGTGCCTTAATAGACAACGGATGGTGATTAAGGTAAAGTAATTTTAAATCTAGACAGTGTCCTAATGTATTCACTTAATTTGCTGGAAGTTACTCACTCGTATTAATTCACCATCATTTCCCAAGGCTTTATCAATTGCTCGACGAATGGAGAAGCCTTAATAAATTAGAAACGATAAATATTATTTTCAAGTCCAATTCTTTAAAGAAGTTATAAATTTGTCTGTCCCAATATTTTCAAGACGTCCCTTTAAGTCTTCGTTTCCCACGGATATACATATGTACACATATCGTTTTTTATGTAATTGAAAAAAGAAACATTAATGTACTTGTAAAATAAATAATATAAGTAAATTCCTTATATATTTAATGTATTTATTAAATTCAATATTATTAAAACGAGTCGTTTTCCCCATAATCTCTTCAGATGTGTAGAAGAAACTTTCAGGATACATGACAACTCATACGAGTATTTCATGGTACCCGGATTAATTTTATTTTTGAAGGAAAAGCAATATTCTATATAAATAAATTAGATAGTATTACCTTCTTCGACTCTTTTTATTTGTATATAAAAAAGATTTATTATGTTGTTTCTGTCAAAAACATTATTATATTCAATATTTTAATCACTCTTTGGACGTGTTCTTTTTTAAAAATAATTTTAATTTAATTTTAATTGTAATATTAATGATCATAAAGAATTCAGACGCCCAAATAGACGTGTAAATATTGTAATATTCGACGTTTTATGAAATCAATTTTCTAATACTTTAAAAACCTGTTTTCTCGATTTTTCATTAATTAAAATATATTTTGTATATTTTTATTATTTTTAAACATAATATGTAACACATTTCATTAATATTATATTTTAACCAAAAAACAAACTCAAATTTGCCCACATTTTAGTCTCAAAATTAAACTGAATCAAATTCAAAATTTAAACCATTTCTAAAAGGCACATTCGTATTAATATTATAAATTCATGGATAATTAATATAATTCATAATTAAAACAGACAGACAGTCGTAAGAACGTGATAAAACAGTTCTATTTTTATTGAATATAGTAAAACCTGAAAAATAATCCATCTGTTTAAAAAAATGTTTTGTTTGTTGTGGGTTTAGCTGTTCATATGCCGACATTTCATTGGTCGCTAAACCAAATCGTCAGTGAACTTTAAGCAGTTTGAAAGAATAAATTTTCAATGTTAAGTATAATAAAATTAATTAAAACTTCGTAATTTGGCGTTCACATTGTCCGCCGACCAATGCCATAAATCTATTTAAAACCAACGAAATTCGCCATCTAATGAGTCCAAATACAGATACAGATCGTGCGATGAAATAAAAATAAAAATGGACTGTATTTTGGGGCGTGGTATTTTTCATGATTTGTAATTAAGTAATTAATTAATCCTCAATCTTAGGAGCTGACTGTTTCAAGTTTGTTTTGTTATTTTTTCTAGCATGTGTCGCATTACTTTAGTGATGAGTCCGAATGAAAATATAGCAAAGTTTAACATGACTGTGA
This sequence comes from Germaria angustata, assembly GCA_963681545.1. Taxonomy (NCBI): domain Eukaryota; kingdom Metazoa; phylum Arthropoda; class Insecta; order Diptera; family Tachinidae; genus Germaria; species Germaria angustata. Next base: position 117,563,081 of record OY812998.1, on the reverse strand, counting down.
ACGTGAGTGGTCAGGAGTGAAAATTTACTCACGATTCCCTCACCTAATGTACCTGACTTACACTGAAACGAGGTACGAGTATGTGCAAAAGTTAAGGCATTTTTTTATATAACTATTAAGGAATACCTATTTAAGTATTTATTAACATACACATTATCGCCATTATAGTGAATTCTCTCACACGCTTCGCCTTATCGCCAAAGCACTTCTGAAGAATACTTTTTAATATAGAATTGTTTCTTTCAGCGAAGCAATCGACGCAAATCTTCATTCTTAAAATTTTGGGAGCATGAAAAAGCCTCAGATGATCAAGTCTGCTGAATGTGGTATGTGGGAGAATGATTTGTCCTGTTAGTTTTGGCAAAAAAAAATCACTCGCAGGCGTGTTATTGAGTTGCAAGAACGGGAAAAAACTTTTTTAAACTTTAACAACTGTAACAAACAAACAAAGAATGCTACAGTTGAAAGGGGAATACGAGTGTATATTCGGGACCGAATGTTCCAATACAAAATAAAATAATTCTGCAAAATTCCAAAGTCACATTTCTTTTCGTACACACCTCGCATGTAAAGTATATAAGTATGTACATGTATACATACATTTAAAGTTTCGTCGATTAGATTGTGCTAAAAGTAAATACTCTACCAAAAATTTTAATCGTTAATAGGTGTGAGTTGGTAAAGTATAACACAAATCATGTGCATATTTTTCTAAGAACGCACAAATTTCTGTGGTGGGGTGAAATCATAAATAAGTGACGTGGCTTAAGATATGCTTAAAATGAGCAAATATTCCACGAAATAAATGTAACAATTATATTGCAATTTATTACTTGAAATATTCTCACCAACTAATCGTTTGAACATTTAGAGATTAAAAAAAAATAAGTTTGTTTTGAAACTCTAACTTTTCAAACGATTATATGAGGAGAATATTCCAAATAATAAATTTCAATATTAAATACTTAAAATATGTTTTACAGAAAATTCGCTCTATTCGCTGTATATAAAGAGGAACCTGTGCTTGTTTGACTATGAATTTGTTTGTTCCTTATAGGAAGCCAAACAACAAGGCTCATCGTTTTGAAATTTTGTAGCCGTCGTCTACTGATGATCGAAAAATTCAAAAAGCCAAATATATTTTTTAAATTGATCATTAAGTATCACATACAGTACGAACTCGGTAACCGCAACTAATAGAAATCAAGGTAATTGCACTTATTGAGGTTGTTGCACCCAGCGAGGAAAAATACATCACAAGAAAAGTGATAAATTAAAATGTTTTTATGAAACAGAGAGCTTTTTTTTATTAAAATATTAAAATTAAAATAATATGTATTATTTATTTTTTAAACATATCGGTTATTGTTATCTGCACTTTTTTCTTATTAATATTTTTTACAATAGCCGTCCCACGGAGCTCCCTTAGAAATATAATATCTTTTATTGGAATATCGCTTTCCTCAGCCCACTGAATACATGTGTTAAAAGATTGCATAGCAACTTATCCACTTCACTATCATCTGAACTTTAAATTTCGACGGCTTCTTTCCCACTTCGTGATAAGCATCACTTTCGTGCATCCATTCATTAAGGTCTTCATTTGGAGCATTGATACAAGAATTGTGCATTCATTTTTAATTTCCCATTTTCAAAACAGATTTAAATGTAAAGTTGCAGTTATAGAGGTCAACTTTTTTGGGTAGTTGCACTTATAAACGTCATGTGTATGTATAGAACTTGGTTTTTAAGTTTTCTTATGGTTATTGAATATGAAAATTAAGTAATCATTCAGATAGAATACTCTTCCCCTCAATAACTCGAAAATTTTATTTTTTTTAAATATAAAATAACGATGAGGGAGGGTAGCGAAAATACAAGAGGTGTCTTGGCTAGAGATATGCTCTTTATCTACATACAAATACAATAACAATATTGTAGTTATTAATGATAATCTTTTTTAAAAGTATGAAAGGAAATATATTATTATTATTATTTATTAGAATAGTATAAAATATTAACCTAATTTACAAAGCACACTAGCTACCAGGGCCTATGGTGTATATATTTTTTTAATTTAAAAATAAGTTTATTATTTTTTATTACTTAAAGTTAATATTTTATGAATATTTCATTTGTGTTATGAAAACCTTTTATTATTATTAAATTTTTTTTTTGACAATTTGGTTAATATATTAGTATCGATATTTCGATACTCATTGAGTATCATCTTCAGGTCAAAAAATATAATATATTTGAAATTTTTTGGTTTATATAATTATTGTTTTTTTTCTATAAATTCTTATATCCCTAAGTCTCAAGATACATAGTTAACAAAATTTTGCACTAAAGCTCGTTGAAAGCCATAAGCACAAAGAGAAAAATATGAAATTGATTGATAAACACTTACATAATTACATAAATAAAAATTTTGTTGTTTGTTGTTGGTTTAGCTGAATATATACCGAATAATGAATTTAATAAATATTATGGACATGTTTATTATAATATACATTAAATTTAGCTCTTTAATATTATGTTTTTTCTTCTTTTTTATTTTATTAATAACTTTTAAAAGAGATATATATTAAAAACTAAATAAAAAATTTTAAGATTTTTTCCATTTTATGATTTTTTCTTGCATAAAAATTGTTTTCAAATGAACTAAGAAGAATCGAACAAACTTCTCATCTTTCTATATATATATAAAATAGGATATGTGTATGTATGTATGTATGTATGTATGTATGTATGTATGTATGTACATATGTATGTATGTATGTAACGTAATGGCTCCAAAACGGCTGAGCCGATTTTGACGAAATTTTCAGGAAACCTTCAGAATACTCGGGCGGGTGACACTGTGAAGTCTGTGGGCGGAGGGGCGTGGCAAAATCCAATAATTCATAAAATGAGAACGGCTGGGCCGATTTCTGTAAAATTTTTTTATCAGTTGTTCGTATTTTCGAGGAGAAGGTTTTAATGGAAATGTCGGAAAATTGGAAAATCGAGTTTTTGTATGAAATTTTGTTTGAAATTATTCCTTAATGGCTTTTCACATGAAAAAATAGAAAGTTTGTCTGAAGGCTTAAAATTGGGGCGAGGCGAAGTTCGCCTGGTCCGCTAGTTGTTCATAAAGTACTCGTATCAGTAATATGATGAGGCCCTCTGCTCCTTATAGGATCGATGGAAACATATATATCAGTAGTATTCATTGTTTGCATAGCCGTCTTAAGGGAGTTGCTCTTACAGAGCTTTCAGGCTCAAAACTGTACAGAATATGCACATTCTAAATATGATTGTACGTCTTGGATCCCGCAAACCGCTTCTTGGAATATGTCGAAAAAGTTTCTTGTTGACTAATGATCACAATCTAAGCTTTATTATTAAATGACTTTTCCTGCGTAAAATACAATAGAGCTTTATATAATAGGGATGTAGAAAAGTGGGAGTGGCAAAATTTTACTGGAGTATAATTTGTGATTATGAACTTTATACAGTTGTCGTAAAAATACATACCCAGTTATAAAGATAAATGTGAACGCTTGTTATACTCCTAGAAAATTTGAAAAATTCATTTTTTTTAACTCCAGTCCAACAGAAGCTGGCAGCAGGTGGATTTCAAGATAGTAAGTTTTTTTCCACAATGCTATAATTCGTGAACGCCCACACAGATACGATTACTTAAATAGTTCTTTCACAATGTGTTAGTTAGAAGATTTATAGAAAAGAATTTCATTATGTTGTTGCCAATGTATGTATGTACTTATGAATGTACAACTTTAACGTGAATCGTCATAAGTCGGTGTGATTAAATTCTTTATATATGTGTGTATGTATGTGCGCATATGCTATGTAAAATAAGTGTATAATTGTTTTTGTTTTTTTCCAGAAATTTCAATAAAAGTATAAGCCCTATTAGATTATTGTAGGCATTAAACGGTTCCTTGAATTTATCATGTGTTTCAGCATTAATCTGAAGATACTTATTTATGAACACTTAAATTATATAAATTATTTTAGTTTTTAATTTTTTTTATTTTTCATTTAATGATTTTTAGTATTTGAGATTATTTGTTTTTATAAAATTAAAGTCAAATGTAGTGTTTTCTTGTTGGACTTAAATGCAATTTCAGTTTCAATTAAGCTACTCTTACCTACAGTAACAGTAGACTTTATGTGAAAATAGTTTTCCTCGACTTTACGTGTCTCAGCATAAACCTTTGAAGTAGAATCAAGGATTATGCTTTTTATTATTAGTATTAATTTTTTTATATATTTATAATACATACATACATTTTGTCTTAATTAAATTAAAGTTCTTGATCAAATTTCAATGCCTATTGTGAGCGTCTTACGAAAGTGTTTTTTATTTTCTTTTTATGAAATAAATTTTTAAACATATTTAACCACTGAAAGTTTTTAATTACGACTAACAAGACCCTCTTTGATTGCGGCAGAATAATCAAGGATATTATAAGATTTCCAATTCCTTTAAACTAAAATCTCTTATAAGCACGTGTGTTTGTTTTTCAATAAGACAATAAATACTCCCCCTTCAGATTTTCCACATACATACATAAATAATCGTCCCTACCATGCCCAATTATAGAATGTAGAAAATTTGTGTTTTTTTTTAGATTTTTTGGCCATAACTTGCTTAGTTTTCCACATATCGACTTGATTTCTTTTGCGTTGGATAGATAAGCGTATTGGCTTAAATTCGAAATTTTTTTTTGCGGGTAGTGCGAAAAAAAATTTTTTCCTCAAAAATTATGATGACCTAACCCCTTTGTTTTTTTGAAAAAAATTAAAAAAAAAATTTTTCTTATTTTCGCAAAAAAATTGTTTCGAATGAAAGCCAATACGTTTATCTATCCAACGCAAAAGAAATCAAGTCGATATCTTGAAAACTAAGCAAGTTATGACCAAAATGGTAACCAGTTCTACTAAAAAGTGGCCGGGAAGAGGCAGTAGTAGAACTGGGTACCTTTTTGGGCATAACTTGCTTAGTTTTCAAGATATCGACTTGATTTCTTTTGCGTTTGATAGATAAACGTATTGGCTTAAATTCGAATATTTTTTTTGCGGGTAGTGGGAAAAAAATTTTTTCCTCAAAAATTATGATGACCTAACCCCTTTGTTTTTTTGAAAAAAATAAAAAAATTTTTTTTGTCTTATTTTCGCAAAAACTTGTTTCGAATGAAAGCCAATACGCTTATCTATCCAACGCAATAGAAATCAAGTCGATATCTCGAAAACTAAGCAAGCTATGACCAAAATTGGAACCAGTTTTACTAAAAAGTGGCCGGGAAGAGGCAGTAGTAGAACTGGTTACCTTTTTGGTCATAACTTGCTTAGTTTTCAAGAAGACATTCACAGGTTATAGATATATTGAATAATTAAAAATAAATATACTCGACTTTTAGAAAAGATTTTAAACTCAAAAAATAATTCAATTAATTAATCCAAATAAAAGTCAAATAATATTATCAATTTATAACTAGAATTTATTAATTTTTAGAAATGGCGAAAATATAAAAGAATTGCCCAAAACAAATTAAGCACGAAAAAAACTTAAAAATAAACGAAAAAGAGGCGCATATAATCCGACAGTAAGTGATTTTTGTTCAACGATAATTTTTTGAACGCTTATATCTTTTGAACTACAACAGATTTTTAAATGCGGTTTTCATTGTCAGATCGAGGGAAATTCAGGCTACTTCTCACACAGCCCTCCGCCACGTCTCCCACAATGAGAATATGAAAGAACAATTATGTGGAAACTTATGAATTTAAAATTATAAAGAATGTTTTTTTCACAGAATTCAAAATATCAAAATTTCTTTTAACAGAAGTGTGGCCTGTTTCCTTCTGTTTCCTGTACCCTTGTACAGAATTGTGCAACGAAATCTTTTAAATGATATAGATGCTTTATTTTCTATGCAAATAATTGTATTTGCATTGTGATATCTGAATGTAAAAAGGTGAGTTGGATGACAAATATGGTAGACCTTTAAATGTAAAATTAGAAATTGTTAACAAAGTTCTCTTTCCTTTTAAAATAAGAAACAATTAAGTTACAGCATTTCTACATTTTCTATATTTTGTAGAAAATTATTTAATAACTCAAACCCTTTTAAATTTATAACTGTAGCTTTAAAATAACGAAATATGAATTTTATTATTAAATAATATAAAAAATAACACATATTACTATTGAAGGTGAATTGATTTTACGAGAGGACCAATAATTGTTTCCTAGAATAATTTTTTTGGGTGAAAAATATAGAAATAACGAAGTTTAGATTATAATAAATTGAAATTATTTAATAAAATTACCTAATTCTTTAGAGCGAATAGAATTTAAACATGTTTTATTAACTTTCGTGGTTTGTATAATTATTTGGGCGGGACAATTCTGTTGGGACGCATATTTGATCAAGATTCTTAACATATTGAAAGCTGCGAATAATCTTTTCCATTTGTAAAATTAAAATTACGGCATATTTTTCATATTTTCCACATTTATTTGATTTAAAATAGAATAAAATTTTTCTACATTGGAATATAAACAGTTGACTAAAATTAGGATTATTAAGCTTATAAATACGTTACACATATGCCGTTAAAACCAGCCACCGGCTAAGCGAGTCGATCTGAAAGTTGATGTCAATGTTAATAACTTAAATAAATTGTTTCAAACTAGTTCTTACATATGTACCTAAATCTCTTTTAAGAAGTTCTGTGGAGAAATTAAATTTATATATTATAAAACGTTTTCAAATTTCCATAACGTTTTGCAAGTTCCTCTGAAAGCACTACTTCATCGGCGATTGTTAAATACTGGCAATCTGCAAGGCACGTTAACTGCTCTTCTTGTGATAAATCTAATTTTGAAGGCATTTCTTTTTCATTTTGAGACCACTGCAGCAAACACTTTTGTAAAATCCATTTGGATGCCAAATCTTTATAATAATTTTCTCTTAAAGGATCCACATTTTGCAATTTCTTTAAATGTTCTAACGTTTTTTGGTGATATGTGGAGCCGTCGATGGCTCTCATTAGTAGAGCTGATGTTAACAGACACCATTTGCTGTCAGGTTCATATTCTGTAAGTATCTCACATTGTTTTAACTGAGACTTTAATTCTGCTAATACATCGTCTGTGTAAGCAGATGTGTTGCCTAGAGCGTGAAAATAGTAACCGTCATTATTAAAATATTTTAAATTTAAAATTGCACTGAAATTGGAAGCCGTCACTTCCAGTTGATGAAAGTCCAGAGGATTCTCAATTTTTTCATAGCTATAGAAGGCAGTGTCTGATATACTACTGATGAGAGAGTTGAATTTTTTGAATTCAAACTGTTTATCACCACCTTTAAGTACAACCTTCAAGCTGTCTAATGGTACAGATTTAGTAAATGACAATACAGTTTTTTCTGCGCTACAACGAAAGGCTGCTACAGCCAATTCCGGTTGCGAGTAACCTAACAGCCATCTTTGATAAAACCATGCTGAACTGTCATTAGGATCCGTAAATGCTGCTGTGAGAACCATTTGCAATTCATCTTTGAGTTTATCTTCACTCATAGGTCTTTTGGGTTTAGCTTCTCCCTGATAAGGATATAAAACGGGAAGCAACAGGCTTCTATGATGCCAAGAAGAATAATTTGAGAAATTAACTTTGATTTTTTCTGTACAAAAGTCTAATTCCTCTTCTTGAGCCACTTGGGCTTTTGCCGCAACATAACGCCTATAGTCCCAGGTGTGGAAATTACGCTCATCAACTTTTAAGTACTTGTTGCACAATAGCAATTCTCGTTTCCAGTTAGCATGTGGTGCATGCTCCAACAACCACATACGATGATGCCAATTGTTATAACTTTTAGGATTAACCAATAAACATTGCTCAGTTAGAGAAATTTCAGTCTCAAAAACTTTCTGTATAGCATCTTCATTATTATCTACTTCATTTTCTTGCTCCGGTTTCCGTTCCACTTCTTTCAATTTATTGACTTTGGACAGAATACATTCACGCCTTATATTCCACAAGGTGGAAACATCGGGATTTCTTTGCAAAATTGGTGTGGTGTATGCTAGCATCTCATCATCGTATTCCGAATTCTTTCTCTTGTGCATGATTTTTGCCATGGCCGCCTTATAGGCTTTAACTTTTAAGGCCTGCTCCTTCTTTACGCGTTCCTTTTCCTCAGCTGTAGTACGTAACTTTAAACGTCCATGCATTTTAATTAATTGTTTAAAGTGTTAAGGAAATTGATATCTAAATAATTTTGTCGATATTTTTATCAAGCGATGATAGTGTTGTTTTTCTTTGCTGCACAACAGCTGTTATGAGTTTGGTGCTTGACATTTTGTGACTACTAATCACAGAATTCTGTGCTACTAACAGCGGTTTATTTCAAGTTTAATGAACAAAGCTATTTTCTGATTTCTGTGTTCAAATGGCATACATGCATAGATGCCAGACTTACGAATCAAAGATGATTTGAAAAAGCGATTTTAATACTTTTGGTTTTATTACATATTTAGATGCGGACTTCATATATGTATATTGTCAAGGAAACTGAAAAAACAAAACAATAATATATTAAGGTGGATTCCTTTACCTAAGATAAAACAAACGTTATCATAAAAAAAGTAACAACGCCGTATTACAAACAAATAACAGGGATTTAGTAGAGTATGACTGATTTTAACTATTTTTAAAAATCGTAAGGACTTAATAGCATGTTTCCACGACAACTTGAATCTCCTGTTTCGCTTTCTGAAGCAAGTTTATGAATCACGCTGTTTACATGACTCATCCACCTGCTTCGATTTTATAATTTTTTTTCTTTCCATTGTTTTTTAACTTTTATAAAATTTAAATAAATTAACTTTTCACTGAATTCAAATTTATTATTACGCCTAGGAAACACACACAAAAAACAATTATATTTTTTAACTTTTCACTTTTAAATTTTCTTTGTTTACGGAAATATTTAATTTTGACAACTAGTTCAGATAAACTTACGATAAAAATTATAGAAGAGAGGATTTTTTCTTGATTCGCAAGTAGATTCAATATGAATCTTCCTGCTTCGCTCTCAAAATTTTGTATGGCGAAGCAAGTTGATTCGCTCACGATTGGGCTGTGAAGCAAGTCCTGTTTCACACACATCAAGTTTTCTTGATCAAGTCTCAATTCAGCTGGGAGAGCGGTAGGGAGAGTATGTATTCTTTTCTCTATCTCTCTCCCAGCTGAATTGAAACTTGATCAAGAAAACTTGATGTGTGTGAAACAGGACCAAGAATAGAGAGCGAAGCAGGTGCCGTGGAAACATGCTATTACGAATCAACGATGATTTGAAAACGCGATTTTAATACTTTTGGTTTAATTACATAGATGCGGACTTCATATATATTGTCAAGGAAACTGAAAAAACAAAACAATAATATATTAAGGTGGATCCCTTTACCTAAGATAAAATAAACGTTATCATAAAAAAGTAACAACCCAGTATTACAAACAAATAACAGGGATTTAGTAGAGTATGACTGAATTAACTATTTTAAGGTGTGTAATGAAATGATAGAGCAATCAGATTTGTTATGGGAATCCGTCGAAGGAATTATCGATAATATTGACCATTCAGATTTAAAGAAACTATCGATAGCTAAGGTACAATTAAGGGTTTAACTTATATATAAGCAACAACCAACTGAACTCATTTTAATTTATTGAACTATTTTGAAACCAGTGTTTTTTTAGTTTTTGAAAAGTAAATAAACTCCACATCAACCTGTAAATCCTATTTTATTCTTCGGTTCATCAACAACAGAATATAAGAAATATTTACACACTATATTTTTTGTTGTTGGTTTAGCTGAGTATATGCCTGTATTTCATTGGCACTAACCAAATCATCAGTAGTCTTCAACCAAATCATATTTGAAAAGCATTCAATCTCATATAGTTATTACTATATATGAGAATCCAGTAGAATTCAAACAAATATTTTCTACTTTTGATTTTCGAAACATATGTAAATATGTATAAGCAGAATGGCTTTTGGAAGCCAAACACAACACTACAAACAATTATAATCGAAAAATAAAAAGATGCAAGTCGATTAAATGTATTTAAAGGGTGGGAAAAAATTCCAAATATTTGTATTTCTTAGAAAAATATTTTGCCACACCCTTGAGTTGCATCGCTAGGAAATATGACATGAAATGTATAAAGCTTTTTATATTTAGAAAATGTTTGTATATTTTTGAAAAATATTTGTGGTAAAAATTTTCATACCCTTTCTAATTAATACAATTTAAATTATTTATTATTCAAGCTGGTGTTTTTTTAATATAAAAGAAAATATTTTGTTAGTTTTCGATTCCCTTTGAGTATCGTCTGCAAGAAATTGTATTTGATTAATTAGCAAAATAAAAGGCAGTAATACGCCAAGAAAGCTTACATTTAAAAGCTTTTATGCTTAAATAACAAGTAATGTGAACTCTTTAAGAATTTTGTGTAGATATATTAATAAAATGTACATGGAAATATTTTAAAATCTATTTTGTGTGCCAAAATATTGGAAAAATTATTAAATAAGATCCACAGTTCGACATGGCGTTCGAGTATTTTTCTAAATGTATAAACCTAAAATTTCAAATAATTTAGTTGCTTGATTGGTGCCTTGAATAGAGGCTGATCTTTTTTCTTTTAAATTATGCTATCCAGAGTTTATGCTGAAATCGCATATTTTCGTTAGTTATGAACTGTCCATAGTGCCTTCAAATTCAGTGTTTCCAAATTTGTGTTTTCGGACCCTTGGAGGTTCGTACTGATCGTCCAAGGGGTCCGCGTGAAGATCGAAAAACAATATTTTTTAAATAGTATAACTTTTTAATTTGCTCTGCAGTGTGATGACACAATTAATGTTTCTCACTCAAGCCAGGTTTTATTTTATTGCAGATATATTGATGAAAATGTTATAAAATAAGAATTTTCGAATTTTCACGGAACAACAATGAACTTTTACAATAAAATTACTAATCAAAATAAACAGTATGTTTTCAATTTTTAATTTTTATCATTTTTAATTGAAACCAAAAAACAATAAATACGCGACAAAAAAATTCCCAAGAGGCCCGTGAAAAGGAATTTGATGGGAACTCCTGTTCTAATTGATGGAAATTGTTGCAGTGCAATTGGAGGACAGTAAAGAAAATAAAAGTTTTTCAAACATACAAAAAGTTACTTTTAACATTTAAGTCATCTTGAAAGGGAATTTCGTCTCATTATGAGCATTTGACTAGATTTAAAAAAAAAAAAACAAAAGCATTTATCGAAAAGGAAAGAAAATTCCAATGGGAATACAACTGCATAGATGTCTCAGATGGGCATATCCGTTTCTAACAGAAGTGAAATTTGAAAAGCATAAATATTCAAATGTTTATTTCAGGATCTTCATGTATTTGCTTCTGCGAATCAATAACCATAAAAATGTGCAAAAAATGTTTAGTTTTTTTTTTAATTTTCATGTTTGCTGTTTAATGAAATTTCAAATGAAAGTAACCAGAAAGTCAGGATAAAATAAAATGCATATTTAATATGTTCATATACATGGCATTTATGCATATATGTGTGTACATGTATGTATATATTTTTTTTTGACGGGCGAGGTAGGGTTGAAAATGCCTTCGCACTTACAGTGACCGTCGTCGACTGCGTTGGGTGGTGTTTTCCACTAAAGAACTCCCTCCTCCGTTTCTGGTGGGATGCCTTCCCGGGACTGTTTTCTACATTACTTCGGGAAGGCCCAGAAACTTCATCCTCCTAGGAAGGACTTTACTCGTAACACCCACGTCTGGGTCCGTCATTTTCATACTGCTGGCTCATTCTGGCTAAGTCTCCGTTGATGGGGACTCATTTTGCCGTGCATCGAGGTGTCTTTTCTTTCTTCTTAAGACATACTCGATGTAGTTACTCACAGCATTCCATATGTTTTCGCATTCGAGCATTCTGTCAACTATGTTGGCAGGGGTGAAAACGCCAATCTGCTCTCTTAATGCGATTCGCTCAGTATTCCATCTGGCGCAGTTGAAAAAAGTGTGTTCTGCATCGTCGTTTGTTGCATCGCAGTAGATGCAACTGGAATTACCTGTTTTGCCCATACGATGTAGATACTTCCGGAAGTATCCATGACCTGAAAGGAACTGGGTCAGGAAGTAGTTAATCTCCCCAAATTTCCTTTGAGTCCACTTTCCTATGTTAGGGATGAGCCTTTTCGTCCATCTACCGGACTGTTCTGCGTTCCATCTGCTTTGCCATCGTTGGATGGTTCCAGATCTCCGCTCTGCAGCACTAATATTAATTTCCGCCCCCTAGAGTCCCATGCCTCTTTCCGTTCGCGCGCCAGGAGATCAACCGGAATCTCACCACATATTACGAAAACCGCCGCGCCTGAAACTGTACGGTAGGCTGAAACGATTCTGAGTGCCGCTGTGCGTTGGACTTTTTCTAGAGCCTTACGCTTAGACTTTGCTCTCAGTGCATTGCCCCAAATTTCGCTGCCATATAGCAGTATAGAATTTGTGGTTGCCATAATCAGCATCCTCTTGCTCTGTGCAGGCCCGCCAATGTTTGCCATTAGCATGTATGTATATAGTATATATAAAGTTTTTATAAAAGAACAAGTGCCCATAAGGATTTTTAGTTCAATTCTTATAATCATTTATTGTAGAGAAAGAGTTATGGCGTTATGGCATTAGCAAATCAAATTATAATAAACTTAACATTTTTATTTACACTCATTTTCTTTTTACAAACGAGCACTGACTGCGAAGACCAAGGTCTTCTACGGCCGTATAGTGTCAGGAAGATTTCACTTCCTGAAAAATAATGAAAATTATTATTCTAGTTTCTTTGATCTTTTTCTTTTCTTTAAGTAAATTATTCGAGCTCAAGGTCTAATAATAAATATAAATTTTTTATGGGACTATGAGCTTGAATAATTAACTTGAAATAATGGAAAATATAAAAAAAAATATCCTATAGAAAGCCTTCTTATTGAAATGCTTTGAGAGTATATTAAAATTTTGGACTGTTTTTTTCTTTTCTCTTAAAATTTGTAAATTTCTTTTTGGAGTTGTCGCCCAGTTTTCCTCTGTTATACATCGTTCATCCAAAAACTTTCTCAAACTCCCCTTGTGGAAACTATGCTCAAGAATACCGGCTCAAAAATTTGCACTTTATTTTCCTTAAAACTTGTAAATGCAGAATTCCTTAAAATCATTTCATATGAAATCAAACGATCGCACATGATAAATTTTGAATGCCTTCTCTTATTTTTAGCGGCAAATGCAAAAATACAAAATATTTGATTTAAAGGACATATTTTCCACTTACTTTATGTTAAAATAATGAATATATGTACATATGTATGTATCAAGTATGCATGTATGTATTTATTTTAATGTAAACGAATCACGGCAAATTTTGAAAAAAGCTAGAAGAAAAATGGAGTAGAAAAAAATATTTTGCTATTTTTATGGAAAAGAAATTGTAAATGTTAAAAATAATTACATTCAACCATATAATTATTAAAAAAAATTATTTCAATATTATTTTATTAGAATAAAAAAATATTGTAAGATATACCTAAAAAAGCGAGTCAACATGGTCTCCGTGAGAATGTATGGTTGTAGAAAAGCAATTGAAAATGATAAGAAATACTTTGAATATTATTTAATTACAATAAAAAAACTATACGATTTCGCTCAAGAACATAATCAACATGGTCTCCGTGAGAATGTATGGTTGTGGAAAAGAAATTGAAAACGATAAACAAAAATATTATAGGATATTGGTAAGCAAAGTATGATTAGTAGACTTGCAGAGTTATCATATATTTTTAAATGTTTTAATTTCTGCCATTTAAATGACCGCCTTTAGATTAAAACAATTTGCAATTATATTCGCTCGACATTGGCTCTGGATGTATGCAAGGGCGTAGCCAGATATGAAATAGGGTGGTGCCACGAAAATTATGATTTTTTATGATTATTACAATTTCGATCTATTTGAGGTGTAATCTGCGTGGATCTTCTGAAAATTTTGCTAGAATTTTTTCCAAAAAATCGTCCTTCTTCTCGGTTACCAATCTTCAGTGGACGCTTAGCATATATAGTCCTGCAATATACAATATACTTATTTTTGATAATAAGTAAAATTGCATATTATTTTACCGTTTAAACGAGCTTCAGTCATTGTGGAGCGCAACCATGTTTTTACTCGCCTTATGCTATAAACACATAGACACCAGCAGGCTACACGACCACCGGCTACAAATGTCGATGGCTGCAAATGTCGCCATGTAGTCAGCTACTTAATTATTTTGAAAAAGATAACTACATGGTAAACAGCTGTTGCAACAATTCATTTATGAATATTACAGTGGTGCATATTTTGCGCTTTTAATTTTTTAAAGTTCTTGTTCAGGATAGTTTTCTTTTCCTTACATCTTTGATAAATTTTACTAATTAATTTTTATGTTGAAAAGCGCTAGCAGCCTGTTATTTTTTTAATCTTCAACAATGTTGGTATATTTGGCTAAAGTCAATATGATATATAACAATAAAACAAATTATAAATTATAAAAAAAGTAAAATCTTGATGTTTTTAATATTTTAATAAAATAGACGAGTCCTTGGATAAAGTGAACAAAAAATTTACGAAACGTCGGGAAAATATGAAACAAATAAACTTATTTATTTAAAAATTCTTGATGCATATATATTATAACATATAAAGTTCGGAATTTTCTTTTTTATTTTGCAATAAAAAATATTTCTAATCGGTAATTTGCTTTACATATTTTGTTATATTGTTAACAATATTTTTGTTTTGTAGCCAACAAAAATAGAAATTAGTTTAATTTGACTACACCACAAAAGTAGCATGGACAACAACCTGCAGTCGTGTACCCGTGCATTTGTGAAAATAATCATTTTCATATACACACATGTATTCTATTTTTGACAGGTTGTAGTCGGTAGCCTGCTGTCTCGAATGTGTTTAATGAATTAAAGTGCTAAATGATCGCTCAATAGTTGCAGTAGTGCACGGCTGTGACAATGAAATTAATAACGCCTTCCTTATATTTGGATAAAATAATCCAGCGTCTTTCAAAATACTCGCCAGCTCTAAGTCATCTAATTCGTCTTTACCCATTTTTTTTTTGTTGCCAAAAATTATACCAAAGCTCAATTTCTCCTTCCAAATCATCCAACTCATAAAAATGCTCAAACGTTTTTGTGGCATCTTTAAGCTCTTCCAGCTTCAAAGAAGCATGTTTGACGAGTGCAATCAATGAATTGCAAACGCTGGCCTATACTTCATTAAATCTTCTGTCCAGTGATAAAATTAAAGAATATATATAAGGAATGTATATAGATCGCTTCCAGTATTCAGCAGGTGATGAAAATGTGGGATTTGAACGGTGCGTTTGACGAGAGACTATCCTTGGAACAGACATCTCTATTCCCAAATTGGCTGTGTTTTCTTGAATAGAAAAAGCAATACTTCCACAATACCCTGTGCATTTTTTAATAATTTTATATTGTATCCATGTAAAAAAATTAGGTGGGTGCCACGGCCCTCTAGGCCCATACCTAGCTACGCCCATGGATGTATGAACAGAGAGAACTGCGTAAGCAAATTTTTTCAAACAAATTTGAAATTAGAGAAGGTCTCAAAAAGCATCATTGTTTCATTATTTTATATAGAAACTAAAGTACACATACATATGTATTTCCTAAATGAATAATAAAAAACTTTTTCTGGGGAAAAAAAAACTTAAAAGCTTTTTGACTCTTGGAAAAACTCGCAAAAAAAGGTTTGTCTTACAATATGACAATGCCGGTTGCTTGCAAGCTTTTGACTCATTTATATTCACGCAGAAAAGAGGCGTACTTGTAGTACAATGCAATATATCGACTCCTTTTCGCGAAATTATCGCAAGTACCAAAATTCAAATTTTACAGAAAACATGATTTTTCTTATTTTAATTAAAATATTATTTAAGCTCAAGGTTTTACAAATTTTTATTAATTTTTTTTACTCATTGATTATCGAAATAACGATATTTTAAAATAAAATTGTTTAACCATTAATTAAAATAATATTTTAATTAAAATCCTTATCAAAAGGTTAAATATATAGAAATATGATTTTTCTTATTATTTTCAAATGCATACGTTCTAATGCACGACGTGAAAGCTTTCTTCAATAGGTGACAAAATAAAACAAATTATGGTGTGTTTACAGCTTCCGCTAGTTATGGCACTTTAGATCAAAATTTGTCCATACTTGCGAATTTTCGTTTCTTGCAAATAATCTTTTTGTTTAACTTTTTATTCTTAATTATTATACGAATTTACTGGCTTAAGTCAGCTTAAGCAACTAGGCACACGCATTCAATTATAAGGCATAAATTATAAATTGAACGCACATTCAGTACGGAAACAGGTGTTAGGATATTGTACAACAGGGATGGTAGTGGTAATTTTAAAATGATACCAACTGAACTTAACAAGTTTTTTTTTTGATGCTAACTGCATAGGGTTATACATTTTTCGGTTTTATAAGTAAAGTTGAATAAAACACCCATAAAGTCCCAAAGGTGTCCTCCTTTGGTTCCGACTGATCCAGTAGTGTTTTTCCAGTACCAATCAATCTGCTAGCTTGGCAATGTTTTTTACACACTACACAAGGTGATTGGCCCTCTGATGGCCCGACCATAATCACTTCGATAGTGTCTTTCGCTGACACTATTTTTAAACTTCAAAGCAATAACAATGAAACTTTATCAAGGAAGCTTGATAGAGAGAGAAAGAGAGAGAGAAACAGCGCAAGCTGAAATGATTGCATTTATAGTAAACTAGCGGACCAGGTGAACTTCGCCTCGCCCCAATTTTGAGCCTTCAGAAAAACTTTCTATTTTTTAATTTGAAAAAAGAAATAATTTCAAACAAAATTTCATACAAAAACTCGATTTTCGATTTTTCCAATTTTCCGACTTTTCCGGAGGGATTTTCCAAAATTTTCTTCCATAAAAACCTTCTCCTCGAAAATACGAACAACTAACAAAAAGTTTTACAGAAATCGGCCCAGCCGTTTTCATTTTATGAATTATTGGATTTTGCCACGCCCATCCACCCACAGACAAAAATCAGATTTCACAGTGTCATCCGCCCGAGTATTCTGAAGGTTCCCTGAAAATTTCGTCAAAATCGGCCCAGCCGTTTTGGAGCCATTACGTTACATACATACATACATACATACATACACACATCCTATTTTATATATAGATTGGATTTTGCCACGCCCATCCGCCCACAGACCGAACATAAAAATCGGAATTCACAGTGTCACCCGCCCGAGTATTCTGAAGGTTCCCTGAAAATGTAGTCAAAATCGGCCCAGCCGTTTTGGAGCCATTACGTTACATACATACATACTTACATACATACATACATACATATATACACACATCCTATTTTATATATAGATAAGTATGTACATAGGTACCATATGTACATAAAGACATTTATCGAAAATTTCCACCTATTACACATACATATATTTTCTCTAACCGCTCTTCGTTACACGAAAGAATGCAAGAACAAATGATTAGGAAGGAAATCAATATGTACATTGCGTTTTTTAATTTTTCGTTTAGACAAAAGGACAAAAAACAAAGCGTGTCCTTATGGCTGTTTTCCACAACATATTGAAAGAAAGAACAAAGTAACAATAATCGTTAATTGGAATTTCTAACAGAACATCATTTAACAAGGATGTATTTTGTTTTCAATCAATTCCTTTGATTTTCAAAGTGATGAAAATTATATAAAGGCAGGATACGCAAACAAAATACAAACAATTTAAGTGGCAAATCCTTAATTTGACACACATTTAGATTTGAGTCGAAGAAGCTAAAGGAAGTGAAAGGGATTCGTTAAAAAAATTTTATTGTCACAAGCAGCAATACTTTTAGCAAATAAAAAATATTTTTATTATCCCTTAAATATCATTGGTAAATAGAAACTTTAAATGGTGAAAGTTCAAAAAAATTATTGGAATACAATTTAAAGGTAATTTTAAGCGAAATATTTTAATATAACAAATCGGACAGGTGGTACGTGGTGAAGCCTCCTTCATTTTTATTATATTGGCATATATCGAGGACTACTCTCAATTTATAAGCAGTAATTAAGAGGCGCTGAACCAAGTACAGATATGTGTGCAAATTGTCCACATGCCGTGCATTGAGTGTTCCCTTGTAGAATTATTGCTAGATGCCATAGAGAAGGGTGTATGATCCACGACCTGACCGAATGCATGACTGTTGTTGCTTGTTAACTTTTCATATGTTGACTCAAAATCATAAATATTTAAAATTTAAAGACAACACAAAAAGGGGACGTCGTCAATTTAAAAATTTAAACCTCTCACACTTTTTCAAAACTCATGTAGTGGGAGTGCGACTTCAATTGCTACAACTGACGTACATCCCTGGCGTATAACCAGCATGACAACAGACGTACTCGTACATGTTGTGTTGTATACCAAATGGGATTATCGACAACAACAAAGAACTAAAAAAATAATAAGGACTTTTTATCAAAGTCCTTTCAAATTGTAAACAAAAAATTCTCTATGTAAATGAGGCTTAAGACGCTGTACGTATGCCGGCCTGCACGGTGGCAGATTGGTATTGGCGATGTGGATGATTACGATGACGATGGTGTTTTTATTTCCTTTCTTTATATTACTTCTATTGCATCTATTCCTATTGGTGCTGCCTTTGTTGTTGCTAAGGGTAAATGTGTATTGTAATTTTATTTATTTAACGAACGTTACGCATCAATTTATGAACATTTTATTTCTATAAAAAAAAAAAACCAAACAGGTTGTGATGAGTGATTTTTAAAGAGCAAAAGGATTACGTATTGAAATAAGTGACGGCGTGTGAGACGCTGATGACTGTTGTGAGGGGTAGTTGGAATATTCAATTACAATAATTTGAATAAAAACAACAACGCACTTATGTAAGCTGCTGTTATCAAATGTAGTCTGAAGAAGTGTTACTATGGAAACATTTAATACGTGACGTTTCTTATTTCTTTCTATTCTCCCATTTCTATATTCATTAAAATTTTATCTTTAAGGACATGTGAGTTCTATACATTTTCAGAGGAAGTTGAATTTAAAAATTTATATATATATATATATATATATATATATATATATACATATATATATATATATATATATATATATATATATATATATATATATATATATACGAATGATAATATAGTTTTAGCATGGACGGACGTGTTGCGCTCTCTTGTACTCGTAACTTGTCATCGTAAGTTGCAAGATTTGACAACCAATGCCAAAACAACATGAACAGTACAGTCTGCAAACATTTTGGAAAATTTTTAATACGTATAGTATAGGCTGATTTTTAAAGAGCTTTTTGATTTTATTTAAAAAAAAACATAAAATTTAGAGAAATGTATAAATGCCCCGATTATGGTTTACAACAGTTGTTACTTTAATGTTGTATACGATTATGGCTTACAACGGTTGTTAGTATGTGTTGTTCGCACTGTCAAAAATCTACAACAGCTCATTAGGTGTTGTTTTATTAACTTTACAAGTTGAAAATCGAAAATAGATTTTAAAAAATTTAAGTATGTATATAAAATTTGTTTTGTAAAACATACCGAACTGTAGAAAATAAAAATAAAATAAATAAATAAAAAATAATAAAATAAAATAAATATTTCTTAACAAAATTACAAATAAAAAACAAATGGCAAAGCTGGTTGAGCTGATGAAAATTAAACCAGATATTGGCCGAGGCAAGCTGCCATTTGGATATAACAAAGTACAGCTCAAGGAAAAATGGGATCATTTTACTGAACAATTACATAAATGACTTGGGAAAGCCAATTAGAAATATTAAAGAATGGCAAAGAATTAGTTTTTAGAAAAGTGCTCAGTTTTTGTATCAAAAACCAGAAACCATCCTTGTTTATGCAAAAAATTTTTATAAAACTATAAATTATGTTATTGTAATTAAGATATTGTAACAACTTTTGGTTTTAGAAAAATTATTCTATAAATGATAGTTCCAATGGATTTGAACTGTCTCGGATTCTTTTATTTATTTCTCACAAAATGTACGCTTCTTTAATATTTTTTGAACAGTTTTTGGCATGCAGGTATGTATTTTTACGGAAATATGTACTACAAATAAAATGCAACTCTGTGACATAAACAACACCTAGATGTTGTAAACCATAATCAAAAAATAAATTAATGTTGTGTTGTAGCCGAAACAACACAACATTTAAGTGCTGTAAACCATAATCGGGAGAGAAATCTATATTTGAGTCGATAGAACAATTTATATAATTCGATATTTAAAGATGATTTTATGTAAATGTTGACCGCGGCTACGCCTCAAACGGTTCATACGCTGTGTCCAATTTTGCCGTTAAATCGAACGATCCAGCCAAGTCCAGGTCTTTTGGACAAAAAATTTTGTAATCAGCACACGGTAGCACTCGCCATTCACAGTAACGTTCCTGTCTTCGTCGCCTTTGAAAGAGTACGGTCCAATGATGCCACCGGTCCATAATTCACATCAAAGGCGAACGATGACGTTATAGAAAAATGTGTATAGATTTAGGAGAAATCGGATATTTTTTGCTTGTGTCTTATCACAAGAAATGTGTTTGTGTAATGTAGTTGCACGTTGCTTTTAAAGACCTACAATTTCAGATAAACCAATTTTGTTTTCTCCGATTTATTAAATTTAGTCGTTAAAAGAATGAATAATATCCATTGATTTTACTTAAGCAAAGTCAAGTTCCTTTCAAATGACGTAACAAAAATAGTCAGATTCACTATCAGTAATAACTTCAGTATCCTTTGATGTGATTTCGTCCTCTAAAGCATAATCTAAATTATTTTCTTCTAAAACCGAACATTTATTCCTTTTTCGGATATTATAGGGGTTATTTTATGAAGATAATCGTGGCACAATAATTTTAAGTGTTATACTAATAGGTTCTGAGATGTAAAAAAAATTAAAATTTAAATATGCGAAGAGATGAAGGTTTCAAAAGGCGAGAGCACCCTGTTTATATGTACATGTAAGTTCGAAAGAAGTTCGACTATAACCTAAATCATATTATAACCATATGGAATTATGATCTTATATTAATGTGGAGAGGCAAAGGCCACTGAGGCCAGTTCCTTATCAAATACAATATGTGAATTTCATAGAAATCAATTATATTTTAAATTCTTATAGTGTAATTAAAGTTATTATATATAAGTACACATGGTACAATGCTTTCCAAACACAATGGTTGAAGTATACTGAAGAATTGGAATTTAGCTCTAACGAAATGCAGACATCTCTTATCCCACAACAAATAAAAACTTATTGAATAGTTAATTCACAACCCACCTTTGCATCATATATCGTTTATTGAAATACATCTCGCGAACAGTCAGTTTTAGAGTTGTAAATGGTATGGGCTGACGAATTTGTTTAGGTTTTGGCTAAAAGGAAACAATTTGCTTCCATTGAAAAAACTTAAATGAATGAGCATATAAACGAATATGTACAGAAATTTTAATTTAAAAACTTACTTCATACTTCTGAGTAATTTTTTTTTTAGAATTCTTCAATCCATTGCTAGTTTATATTTTACTCCCATTAAAGACATGAAATAGCTTCCTAAATAACAAAACTTTGAAAATCCATAAATAGCGGAGCTGTGTTATAATAATTATCTCGGGCGGCCACTTTTATCGGCCGATTTCCACTTAAATTTCTATGAAACCAAACGACACGCCACACTTTCAAATAAAAAGGGTGGTTTTTTCAACATCAGCCCATATATAGAGGAGTTATGATATAACGAATATTTTTTTTTGGGGGGGGGGGGGGGTTTGCAAATCACCCGACCGATTTAAACAAAACATTTGCGATCAAACTACAAGTAAACCCTTAGAAAGAGAAAAAAAAATATATTTACAATCGGTCTATAAATAGTTATGCGATAGTCAATTTTCGGGGCGGGCGAATTGCAAGCAAGATTTTCGAAAAAGATTTATAGGACCTACCTGTAAGCTCACTTTCTTACAAATAAAAGTTGAAGATCTGTTCAAAATTGATAAAATTATGTGTAAACAAACATTAAAAATAAAAAAATTACACACTAATTGATAACATCCTTCTTTTTTGAAGTTGGCTAATAAATAAACATCATTCTCTATTGGAGTCTGATGAGATGTAAACTCAAGCCCAAAAATCAAAATCATATTCATTTGGCAAAAAAAAAAAAATTGTTTTCATATAAAATAAATTTTATGTAAGTGAAATCTGGATAAAAGCTAATTTTGATTAATATGACTTCATGTTAAAAATATGTCAAGTGGGCAGCCACACAAATATTTCCAGTTGTATTACATTTATTACACCACTGTAAAGTAATATAAAACTACAATCGATACAATAATACAATTGGCTTGTGAATTGAAAAATTATTTATAAAAAATATTCTTATAAATTTTTAAACATTTTTAGGACGCAACAACATTGAAATTTTTGTCCCATACAATAGCTATTTATAGTTGAAGGAATGAGAAAACATAATTTACAAAGATTTTGCCTTGTAAATTTTGTTTCCTTCAAGGATACTCACTACTGCTGACAGTAAGACAGCAGCAATGCCAATCTAGCTAAAGCAAACCCTACTTTAGACAGATTGACATTGTTAAATCACAATTCAAAATCTTTTCTCAAAAATGCACAATGATATGAAAAACCTATATAAATGCAAATTATATGATTTCAATTAAATAAAAAATACTAGCACAATGTAATATATCCTTTTTCAAATTCAATAACAATACAAAAGCGATAAGAAACGTAATCAAATGAAAAATATTATTCTCATACAAAACATCTGTAAGGGACTTGAGGAAACAAATTTTAAAATATAAAGAATGTTTTATCCTTTATGTTATTTTCATATATGTATGAATAGCTAGCAAAATAGGTCCTTGAAGGACATTCCCCTTGAATAACAAAATCCCATAAAAAGAGCCTTTGCTTTTCTGCATTTGGTTGTTGATTAATTTTTATAAGGAACAAATACAAGTAGTAACGAAATTGAAAAGCATAAAATAATAAAATACTTAATTGGGTATTAAGGGTTGATGTTTTAAGTCCACTGACACACGCACACACACACACACACAGGGAATGGGAAATGAAATGGGAATGAGCAAGAAAGTGTATAATGAATGGATTTAATTGCGATTACGGCAAGCAAGCTGTTGCCTTGTTATAAAAAAAATTAACTTAAATAGCGTACAGTAAAAAAAGTAAGCGATTAAGTATAAAGAAAAAAAAAAAAAAGAAAACATAGGAAGACAGTGAGACTGACAGACAGATAGACAAATGGTTATATAATTTAAGCCCACAACTTATTCGTTACTGGGAAAACATACACATTTCCTTTGTAAGCACTTTCACACTCACAATTATATTCGTTGTATTATTTATTTAGGTTTAAACTACTATGGCTTGAATTATCAATGAAACAGAGAACGGACCTGTTAAAAAGGACTTTCAACATGTTAACAATTAAACAATAATTGAACTCCTCAGCACGCATATGAACATATAATGAGCCTTTAGCATGAAATTACCGCAAGTGATTTTTAATTTTTTTATACATGAAATTTATATGTTGTCAATTTACAGACACTTTGAAGTTGATATTTAAAAGTCCTTGATATTTTTAAAAATAAATGGGTATTCAAATCTCTTGGTATGTCGCCAGTGAAAGAGGCGTAAAGAGTCAGTATATTCTGAGCAATTTACAATATGCATTTTTTTTATTCCTAAAAAATTCATTGCAACTCATTTCAGTGCTTTTTTTTTAATACAAAACTGCCAAAAAGTAATCAGGAAATGTCATGCAAGGCTTCTCTACAACCCTTGTCCACAAAATAAAATTTCATTAACATAATTACACGAATTTTTTTTTGGGTTTAAATGTAGTCTTAGGCGAGATTTGAACTGGGCAGTTTTTTTTAAAGGAATTTGTTGCATGAGTCAATACAGGGTGCAGCAATAAAGGTGGGATAAAAAGATGTGTAAAAATTCATATAAAATTTCATTTGCATTTTTTTGCTTTCACTTCTTTCAGAGAATAAAAGAAGTTGCATGCTACAAATCTCATGAAAAATGGATAAAGTGAATTCAGTTTTATTTTGCCATTGCTTGGAACATATCAATATGAGTATATTGTCAATTAAAGTTAAATATAAAGCATCTAGATGTATAATTAGGACTGATTTAAAATTTATTTTACCTTAACAAGCCTCTGCAATTCTATTAAATAAAATTAATAATTTGGCATCGAAAACAATTTGCTTAATTTTTTATTTTTTTATTTAATTTAATTTAAATTTTTATTTTGTAATGAACAATAAGATAAAGAGAGCTGGGTACGATCTTAATAATTTAATGTTTAAAATTTAAACTCCTTTAATATTTTTATACATTTAAAAACAATTTATATTTAGACTGTTAAATTAAGCTTTCCCTCATGATGCCAAAGGCACTCTGAACTTTTACTTGACGTATGACGTATTGTTTTCTGCTTGCGGAGCATGTCAGTTACATACAATTAGAAAAATTAAAAGAGTCCTTAATGATATAACAAGTAGACAGTCGCATGCGGGGGGTCATCACGAACAGATTTCAGAATTATTATTAAATGACATTGTTTGTTTGTTTAAAGTTCAACTGCTGTACGTAAATTAGGATGATGACTGTAGTTGGCTGTCACTAATGACGCACGAAACTGTCTTTGTCTTGTCTTGTTAGCTTTCGTTTCTATTAATTTACCATTTTACGTCAAAGCAAAATTGTTTCTAATAACATTTTTAATTGCTACATAAACCTTTGGTGTAATGGAATGTAAAAAGATAATAATAATGCTAATGAGTCAGTTATGGATGACAACTGCACTTGCCAGTTAGTGAAAATGATATGACGGATTGCAGCTGGCGACTGAGAGTCGTGAGTTGCAATTAGGTTACGTTGAATAAGATACCTTTGTGATGGAGAATGAAAAATTTTAAACAGGAGAGTAAAGGAGGCAGAAAGCTAACCTTCATTCAGTTGCTTATTAGCAACTCTAGCCACTGAGGACCGATTACCGTCCAAAAGTGTTAAGGAAATTATGTTTAGTAACTCAAAATAGTTCACTTTTAGCAAGTATTTCGATCATTAGATGACTTTATTTTATTAGTGTAAATCTAAATGTATATGCACATACATATATGTGTTTAACCTTGACTAAACAGAACAAAATGCTCCTAAGAAATGCATAATGTTTTGGGCGGAATCTGCTCTCTATACATTTCCGCATGCAAATATTTTTGGTAGGAATATTGCACCCAAAACAAATTTTAAATTAACCTATTGAAAAAAAAAATCAATTTCCAAAGATTTTAATAAAATATATAACTTATGACGTCTAATGAAGCTTTTCATTGCAAGGTGTTCTCTTTCTTTGATGCCTTTACTGGACTCAAGCTCCATTGCGCTGTGTTAAGAAAAACAATTTTTTTAAAGTATTAGAAATACTTATGTTATAGATAGACTGATATATGTATATTTATTTATATTTTTATATTTGTCCACTTATACGAGTAGAGCTCGAACTAGCAAAATTTATTTCTTCAAAAGGCAACGTGGTTATCACTTCAGCCGCTTCACCGTATCCCAGGCAAAAGTATAAAGTTCCGTAAATATAAAATATTTTGGGGAGTAGTTGTAATTCTGTGATACAGAAATGGGAAAATCTCGAACTAGTGCCAACAATTTCAATGAATTTGAAAAGTAGACCTTTAAAGTTTTTTTTAAAGGTGATTTAATATGTGTATTCAATTATGATGAGCTCTTTAAAATAAACTAAAGCGTTTACCAATAAATAATATTTATTTCTTCTTAGGCGGATGTAATATGTAGTTTTAATTATAAATTTAAGGATAATATTGTTTTCATGTAAATAAGTGGCCTTTAGTAAAATATATATAAAGGGTATTTTATCAAGCGCTTCCTATTTTTTAAATTTGAATAAAACCAACTGTGTGATATTACTGAAGTTTGTTATTCATTTCAAAGGCCTACTGATGCCATTATGTATGAAATACAACATTTTGTATATGTCCGCTGCGGCTTTGCTGGGTAAAGAGCAACCGAAATGTAAAATTTTTCATGACTTGTGCATAAATCAGGCTGAATTTGACCGATGGTAAGAGTTATGTTGGCTTTGAGGGTCGTTGTGGTTTGTGGATTATACGCATGGACCTGCGACTTGAGAAGACTTTACTTGAAAAAAGTCTCACGTGGTCAAATCTTATGAACTCGGTGATATGAATTTAACAAAATAATACTCCTATCGGCTAATCGGCAAGGTCATAAAATCGCCATCATACTAACAAAAAATTGCTTACAAAAAGTCTTTGATTGTGGCGGCAATAATCCTTCGTTCAGTTTACTGAATCGTTCAATTGAGCTAGCGCGGCACAATTCTAATTTAGACTTTCTTTTAATTATTTTGAATAATCTCTTTACCTAAATTTACAATAGGCTTCCAGAAAATCGAAAATTATCGTGATGCCATAAGTGCATAAGGCTCTGCAATTCAAATGGTTGTAATTTAAAATCCAAAACATTTTTTACACACAAATAATATAAATAAGTATTTGCCGCAGAGATTTTAAATATCATATGGAAAAAATGGATTTTTCACATTTGAAATGTACTCAAACATACTTAAAAAAAACTCGCTGTGGCATGCATTACAAATGGAAATAACAATAATAATCACAACGTTCAAGAGGCGTTACGATTGTTTCCCTCAATGACATAAATGCACTTAAGCTCGATGGTAGTATTGTTTTCATTTTTATACATAATGCAGACAAAACAATATAAAATATCTATATACTTACATATGTACATATATAATGTAATATACATGTATTTATATGAATAATAAAATATTGTAGGTGAAAGAATAAAGTGTTTCCAGATCAAAAAGAACAATAACAAAAAGCATACGAGTGTAGTATATTGTACCATAAAAAAGTACCATGATTAATTTAAAAAAAAATCTGAATGCATTCATTCAATATGTACGAGTATATAATGTGCATGTAGCCCTGCCACCATCCGTATATATTAGTATTAAACCGAAAAAAAATTTTAGGCTGTTATATGCAACTGAGCATTTAAGTATGTATGTACTTATGCATATACACGTTTATACAAACATGCATACATCGAAACACTATCATATGTATAAGACACCATCATCATCATGATTATTATATAGGTTAGGTTAGGTTAGGTTGATTGGAAGGGTGTGATAGCAGGATTCGAACCTGGGACCTTCGCACTACGAGTCTAGTACACTACCTACTAGTCTACGAAGGCCAGTTGATTATTATTTACTCTTGGCCAAAAGTTCTTATTACAAATACCATAGAGGAAAAAGAAGTGCAACAGAAATAGTCCCGCAGTAGTTCCCGATTGGTAGCGAATAGTTATTCACACTTTACATTTTGTAAAGAAATTTATATTAAATTAAATTTTTTTGTTACAAATGAATTTATTACTTTTGTAGCATTCTCAAAACACAAGTAAGGGCGCCAGACCTCTTACTTTTTAAGGTATTCCGGATTCCGGAAACCCAGGCTTTACAACACGAATTTAACAAGTCAAAATATATTTGCCTTAATTTTTTTTTAATAAAAATTTAATTTTTTTCGACATTTTTGTTTTAATATATAGAGTATCTTATTTCATAAACGATCCTTAGGTCTTTTTAAAAAAACAAACAACGCCTTTTTGGGCGTCTTCTTCGTTAGTTTTTTTTGCCACATATATTAAAAAAACTTTTCCTGCAGAAAATTCCCTAAGAGTCGTCGAAATATTGAACAAATTCGTTTGTTTTTTATAAAAAGGCCTAAAGATCGTTTATGAAATAAGATATATATGTATTAAATATGTAATTTGTGTAAGAAAAAATTTTTAAAGCAAAATTATCATTACTTTCATTAATTTCTTGGAATTTGTATTTGTAAATGCCAGTAAAAGTAAAGGGTAAATATATTGGAGAAGGATACTTCGATCCAGTCCAGTGGGTAGTCGTTTGTCTAACTTTCTTCGAGAGAAAGATAGTAGCTAGTGTACCATTAGCTAGTGTACTAGACTAGTGGTTAGCAGGTTGCAGGTTCGATACCTGCCGAAGACTCTGAGCACTGAGTTCAAAAAAATTAATTATAAAGATATTAATTTTTTTTAAACAAAGTTAACCAGCACAAACTGCAAAGCTACTTGTCTTGTATGCAGAAACACGCAGTATTCGGCGGGAATCGAACTTGGGACTTTCGGTGTACTAGTCTAGTACTTTTGCTACTAGTCTACGAATGAATTTGGGTATTTCGAGAGTTTCTTAAAGCACGAAGTTAACAAGTGCATACGCGTTTAAAGATGCTATACCTAATACTTTCAATGTCCGTACAAACTCGGTCGACGCACATTGTTAATTCTGTTAGAGCAACTTTTTTTAAAAGGACAACGCAACTTTGATTCAGGGTGCGGTTCTATATGTCGTCCTAATAGGGACGACATGGTAACAAATTCTGTACAGGCTGCAGAACCATATACAGACACCTTGCTAAAGTGCTGGAGTTTTCTAACCTCCTAGCATCCCAATGGCCCAACAGTAAGATGTCCCCTATCTTAATGGGCACTCACCAACCGCAACTACCAGAGCAGCTCTGTCGAACAGCAACAGCACATAGAGATATATGGCCTGACAAGAGCATCTACAACCGGTCACTAGCACTATATTGCAGACACACTCATCCGACCCATAACTCTTCCCGTATATATTTGGGTTTTAACCACAGCCACCACGTGATCCCCGATGGGGCCTCACCAATAATCAATCTAGGACAAGTCCTAGGGGCTACTGGTTCCCGTGGTAGCAGATTGGATCTCTGGTCGCCCTTGTGTTAAAAACACCTCTGATTTTAGGTCCCGTGCACACCTGAGGTATCGGTAGCACCTCTACCCAGACAAGCATAGCCAAAGCTACTATCTTAATTACTTACATGCACGCCCGTTACCCTGTTATTTCAGGGATTGGATAGTAACATATTAAGTTCTATGTGTAACTGGCCAAAGGTCAAGGTCTGGAACAACGAGCGAGCGAACCCACTTTTACCTTTAATTTACTTGCATGCGCGCCCGTTACCCTGATAATTCAGGGATTGGGTAGCAACATACAAGTTTTTAGGGGTTATCAGCAAAAAGGCCTAGATCCGGAAACTTGATAACCCTATACCCAAGGAAGCACAACACCAAGCCACCAACACAAGATGTATAATCCGTGCACCCCGGGGGGATATCAAAGGACAGTAACATTTGACGTCATCTGCAAATTATAACATTACTTTCGCGCTACCTTACGCTAAGCCACTTTTCGTAGGGTGTTGTCGTTACACGTTACCGATTGCCACTATTTATATTCCGTATGATAAGTCCTAGGCTTAATACTATCTAACGTATTTAATACCAGTGTATAATATCACTTAAAATATGTAAAATCAATCAAAAATGTAACCATTTATGTCCTTTAGAAATATAGTGGGATTTACCTCCACAACTAATATTTAACCGATACCAATAAGTTTATTTCGCATTTCACAGGATGAAGTGTTAGAACTCGGATTGGACCTTTCCACTTGGAAACCAGTCACGTGGCCAGCTTTGTTTAATTTCCTTTCTTCCTGGGGAATGAAATATGTATGTGTGTATAAGACTAAACATTTCGTTGCGATATTACAAAAATTTGCTGCAAGGAAATGTTATCCAATATGTGCTTAGAATTTATTCCGAACGAATTCGAATGTAACAAGTGACTGAATTGTATATTTTTTTAACAAACTGAAATTCAACTCAAGATACTTTAAATAAATTATTTTTCATATACAAACTATAAATAAGAAGACCCTCAAGAAAATGTTTCCTTTTCAGGCAGTCAATATTCTTTTGATTAAAACAACTTTTACAACATGAATAAATAGATTTTAAAATGTGTATATGCACAAAAAATAACAACTAAAAGGACACAACAACCTTGATGATTTTATATTTGTAAGAGTGTATATGCCTGTGTGGGTGTAT
This sequence comes from Germaria angustata, assembly GCA_963681545.1. Lineage (NCBI taxonomy): Eukaryota > Metazoa > Arthropoda > Insecta > Diptera > Tachinidae > Germaria > Germaria angustata. Next base: position 117,532,698 of record OY812998.1, on the reverse strand, counting down.
ACTTTTTTTAAATTAAAATCCAATTAATACTAAAAGTAACCAGCATTGGAACCCACAAGAATTTACAATTTATACTGCATAGACAAACAAGCCCATCTACACGCATAGATTTACTTCCTTCCTTCCTTCCTTCCGTTCAACAAAATTTAGAAAGAAAATTGTAACTATGAGCATATTTATCTCTTTGTTACGAGTATTTCATGTAATTTTTATCATAAAGCAATTTAATATACAAAAGGAAAAAGAGGAGAAGAAATAAAATGTAAAGATTAATTACAAACTAACCTCACGTAACTTTGGCACTCTTGCTTGAATGAGGACAAAGTCAGCAGCACACTTTCAATGGAATCCCTTCCCTTTTATTTTTTTTAGTGTTGGCGATGGTGGTGTTGCTGCAAAAGTAGTAGAAGTAAACATTTTCCTACAATAACGATTACGTTACTTTAGTTTTTTTTTTGTCTGTACGTTACCACGTCTAATCGCCCTCACTCGCTGGCAAGATAAAAAGTTAAAGCATGCCAGCAGTATGCTTTTTATTTAACTTTGTGTTTCGGCTTGTCGGCAGTATTCTTGTGTACAGTTTTCAATAAAAATAATGTTACACTTGGTAAAACTAAGGTGTTGAAATTTATATGCTCTTTATATTCTTTAAAGTGCCTGGTTTATATCTTCTAAATTATCTCTTTTGTCACCATCAGGGAGCCATCTCATTTATAGTCAAGCTGTCAACTTTCAAAATTTCTAATTTAATATTCATATTCGTTCTCGCGAATATTGCCAAAGATATTCATATTCACGAATTTCTAAAAAATTTACATATTTACATATTACTGAATGTAAGTTTTTAGAAATTCGCGAATACGAAAGTTGAAGGTTGACAGCTTTGCTCCTTGATGATGCCGGCAAAAGAAAACTTGCTACCTGAAGTTATATGGTTGGTTCTAGAATATAGATATAACCTAATCAATATCAAATCAAAGCTTCACTATTTGTAAAGACGAAGACTGTTTTACTCACAATAGCAATAAGATCCTTTATGAAATAGATATGATCTCTTTATAGGAAATTATAGTGGTAGGTGTTGCATCACGCAAGAACTTGATCTGAAAGCACACGCAATAGCAGAGTTGTAAAAAAGGTTAAGCTTTCTCTTCTCATTTCACCACCTGTCCTCTCTACACCCCTCCCCGCCGGCACGGTTTTATATCTTGTCTTGTGGCGTGGCTTGATGTTGTGCTTCCTGGGGTATAGGGTTATCAGGTTTCCGGACCTAGGCCTTTTTGCTGATAACCCCTAAAAACTTGTATGTTGCTACCCAATTCCTGAATTAACAGGGCAACGGGCGCGCATGCAAGTAAATTAAAGGTGAAAGTGGGTTCGCTCGCTCGTCCGGTAAGTGGGTAATATGGTCTTTCCAGACTTTGACCTTTGGCCAATTACCCCTTGAACTTAATATGTTACTACCCAACCCCTGAAATAACAGGGCAACGGGCGTGCATATAAGAAATTTAAAGAAGTAGCTCTACCTATGCTTGTCTGGGTAGAGGTGCTACCGATACCTCAGGTTTGCATGAGATGTAAAATCGGAGGTGTTTTTAACACGCGGCTGACCAGAGTCCCATCTGGTGCCACGGGAACCAGTAGCCCCTAGGACTTGTCCTAGACTGGTTGTTGGTGAGGCCCCTTCGTGGATCACGTGGTGGCTGTGGTTAGATACGCGGGAAGAGGTATGGGTCAGACGAGTGTGTCTGCAATATGGTGCTTGTGGCCTGCTGTAGATGCTCTCTTCAGGCCATATATTTTTAGGTGTTATTGCTATTCGACAAAGCTGCCCTGATGGCTTCCATTGGGGTGGTAGGAGGTTAGATAGCTCCAACACTCTAGCAAAGTGTCTGTACATGGTTCTGCAGCCTGCACAGAATTTGCTACCATGTCGTCCCTATTAGGGGCACATTTCTCTTTGCCCACACTTGTGCCTCTGGAAGGGACGACAGGGACGGTGGTGAACGGCTTTATTCACCCAGTGCGAAGAGCACCGTCATGTTAGGCCTTCGGGCAGGTACTGACGTGAATCTGTCCTCTCTGCACCATCGCTTTCGCAAACACTTTAAGTAGTATGAGTTAATTGCCTAAGTGTTGCTTCTCTTAAGAAAAAATAAAAAAACTAAAAAGAAATTAAAGGTAACGAAAATGCTGACATAAGAGTTCGGAAGTAGTGTAAATTCGCAAATTCGGATTATTTCCCATGTTTTTGTTGTTGCAGGATGTTGCCTTTATTCCTATTCACCAATTTGGAAGCTAATTTCAATATATTGAGAAAAGTATTTTTTTTATTTTGTTTTTCGTGAGGAAAATAATTTCATATTGGATTGGCATAAGACTTTACATTTCAAAAAAGTATTTGCAAGAGTCACGATTTCTTTATCCTTGTGTGAAAAAAAATTAATCACTTATCGGTAGAAGAAAAATAATGTTTTCATATAGACTTAAGGAAATAAGTATTTTTTTTACTAAGAAAAGTATTTTCAAATTGAATTTCACAGAATTGTAGAAGCAACTTTGTCAACTTAACTTTGAAGTTAAAAAATACATGGTGTTAATGTCATTCCTTGAGAATAAGTTCCATTTTTTATGGGAGTTAATAGTAAAATTTGTCGGATAGGAACCTGGCTTTATTTTCACATTTATGTCTTTGTGGGGACCATTATTATTGCGAAAGTTTTCAAACACACTTAATAACAATAAATTGAAAACAAATTGCCACACTGTTACATATTAAATTATTGGGACATACCAACAATAAATCACTTTCTTATCTTTTTATAGGGTCCTTTGATCTTTAAGGAGCCACAACATTGCATTTGTTTAAAGCACATCCCAACTTCTTGCATTCCCATTTACTGTGATCGAATCGATGAGGTTTTTTCACTTTTTCAGTTTTTCAAAATAAAATTTTGTCTATTATAAATTGTTATTGTTATGTTATGTAATTGTTGTGCCATGTACTTAATGGTTTTTTACACTTTATATACTTTTTTGAACAAAAATATGCGCTCGTATTTGTCGAATACGATTGTCTTGAAATAGGCGAATATTCGAAAATACGAATACGAGTATTCATCACAACACTGATACATATGTTTGTTAATAGTTATTTTCTCCAACAGAAAGTGTTTCATCAATTTTATAAGTCAGTGTTATTTTGTTCGTTCATATATTTCTGGCTATTCATTAAATTTTCTTTAAATTGTACATTGCTGTTTTGTATTTTGTAGTAAAAAGGGGGAATTATATAAAGTTGTGGCAAATGAAGGAAAGTCTTCCCTTTTTGTTGGAAATAAAACATTGTTTATAGTTAATTGATGCCTGTTACTACCAACATTGAAGGTTTAATTTCCGAACAAAATATGGGCAACAGTGATTGCGAGCAATATTATATGAAATCAAACTTCAAAGATCTTATACAATAATATATTAATCAAGCTCTACTTAAAGCGGTCGTCGCAAGTGATCAGGTAGGTGTTAGTTTTTATTAAAAATTTTTCAGAATTTTGCTTTGTATCAAAGACAAAAGCCAATAAATCAGATGTATAAAAAATACCTTGTACGAGTATTTGTACTTTAATATCTAACATTAAAACATGCACCATTTTCTATAATAAACTAAAAAGGAAAGAATTCTCTAAATATGAAATTTTATTTTTGTAATATTCGAATGGAAAGAATGTAATTTTGTTTCTGAGATCAAATAATTGTTAAAAATTATTGTTTTTTTTTTTGGCAGTAGAGTAACTCAATAGTCAACAAGACATAAAATTATTAAATATTATTTTGTACGGGAGTTACTCTAGTCCTATCACATACATATTGGTTCAGATAAGATCACTTCTCGATCCACAAATGACTAAAATTCGCTAAGCATCAGTGATGGAAAATTCAGTACTGTTGTACTATTTTCAGTACTTTTTCACAACAAAAATACCGCAGTACCCCTATGTCATATTTAGAACTCTTTTTTGTTTTGTTTTGTTCCCTGTTTAGAAATCTAGCGTTACTACTTTTATAATCATTGGCAACACTGGCTACAAATGAATACAATTTTAGAAAGAAGATAGTCAATGTTGCCAGTTTTCGCGACGAATGGTGGGAAAAGTTTCCATGGTTAATTAAGGACAAGTTAAATGGCAAGAAGTTCGTCATATGTAATGTTGTTCTAGTTGGTGGATTGAGCCACAAACAACGGCATGCCAGCCGCACAAAGAACACCTCGAAAAAAACAAATAAAATATTTTGAAATCTATGTTTTTATATCAAATTGAATTCATTTTTAGTTTGTTGAAATAGTTTTGTATTTTTTTATATTAAACTTAATTAATTTTTAGTTATATGAATTAATTGTTGACTTTAAATAAAGGTATTCGAGATACAAGTATAATGCCCGCACTTAATGGAGGTTTTTGTAGAAGTAAATAAAGTTTTTTGAGTAAAGTATTTTAAATATTTATTTATTTATAACAAAAAAATTATTTTTTTTCATTTAATTTTTTATTATATATGTAAATAGAACATTAATTTTATTTTTGGATAAAAATATATGTTTCATAAAAAGTACCAAAATGTTAGAAAAAGTACTCTTTTAGTTGCTGGTTAGTACCATTTCAATTTTTCATTTTTCCATCACTGCTAAGCATACAAAAAAAAAAAATTTATTAGCGAATATATATTTTCCCTTCTTTTTGAATCGGCCAAAAAACCAAATAAAGAGGGTTTATACAAACTTCAACCGAAAACAAAGAAGTGTTATACATACAATTCCAAGCTATATTTTGCGACTTTTCGTTAGCTTAGCTTAAATCACAATATCGCCACGTTACTGACAAAAAAGCTTTCGTCGCAATCGATAACCTACGATCACTAAAATTAGATCTTAAAAGTGTCATAATCATTGAAAGTGACTTCACAAATTTGAAGCAAATTCAATTTCACAGTAGACATAAAACTCAGCACAGTGGCAGTTAATAACACCACCTTTCTTTTAAAATTTTGTGTTTGTCCCTTAAGGATAAGGCACGATTTTAGAAACAGAATAAGAGAGGTTCTCGTATCATTGTAGCGATATCAAAAAGTATTATTCAAAAATAATTTTCTTAATTTCAGTTATTCCTGACGTCTTACTTTAGCTTAAATTATTATTTTTCCAAAAAGTTATCCACTTTCTTGCGCAGATTTATTTTAAAGCTCGACGATTTTTTTTATCCTATTTAAAAATTAAAGGCTAAATTTTATCTTTGACCAATTTTCTTCAATGTCTATCAATGTTTTATCAAGAAAGAGAAATGTACATCAGAGATGGAACTCGCAGTGACAATTTCCGCTCATAATTTTCAAGATATCTGAAGACATAAATAAACTCATTTGGCTCATTATTTCTTCTAGCAATTTTTGTTTCAAATTCTCTAATACTTGAATTATTGTAAGATTTTCATATTTCGACATTAGCAAGAGCTCTGAATTGTTTATTTCCGTTATCGAAATTTTTGTAATTTTTCGGAAATAGTTTTTACTAATAATAGGGCTACACTATTATTTTACTATCATTTTGGAGTTTCGATTTGAAAACCGAACTTCGTTCTTAAAGCTTAAAATTTCTTACGATGGTTTAAATTGAATTACTACATAATCATCAATTTCACTTGTCACCAACTTCAATTGCATAGTAAACAATAGTAAAAAGAAAATAATTTGGACTTAACATAGTTTTTTCATATTTCGACAAGTACCCAAAAAGAAACTAACATGTAGCAATGTTGACATCCCTGATACACTATAATGTATTCTGCTGTTTTTGCGATGACCTGTATAAATAGACCTTGATCTTAAATTTAAGAGATATTTATCATAGACTTTTCAATAGAAAATGAGATTTAAAAAATCGGGATGACTATTAAAATAAAGTCTAATTTTCAACAAACACTAGTTCCAGCTCACTTGATGCAAGGAGGTCGTATATAAATAAAAAACAAAAATGAGATCAAAGTTTTAATAAAATAAAATTCTTTTTTGAAGAATTTTTTTTATAAAACATTTGAGTCAAATTTTATACTCGTACTACTGATTCCGCATTTAAATTAAAATCAGAATTTTTTCAATTATGCCACTCTTACAGCGAATGGATATACATACATATGTATGTATTAAATTGTTATTTTTAAAGGAAAAAAAATGAAGTTAGATTAAGTCAGCTTTATCCATAGTCATCATTCTCTTAATCTGGCTCGATTTTAGATATCAACTCGTACTACAACTATTATCTTTAATTTAACGAATGTTTAAAATGAATTTTTCATTTACTCTACCACAAATTTCATTAAGGATATTGAGTATTTTCACCTGTTCCCAGCATACAAATACATAAACAAGTAATTTGCCTTTTAGTTTTTTCCTGAAATTTCTTTAATAAAACACTGTGCATGCCGTGGCTTACTTTTCCAAAAAATTATGTACATTCGTACTACAAAAAGCACGAATCAAATGTTGGCGTACACACTCTGAAATGCACAATTTCCCTTTTAGTTTTTTTTTCACAGCATTTTTTGTATTTTGTATATTAAAATGCTGGGCTGTCGATTTTTGTTAACAGTTTTTTTCTTCTTTTGAGTTCCTTAACTTCTTCATTTTGTTCATTGAAGGGAATCCTATAAGAATGAATGTTTTGTTATTATTGTTCCTTCTAGCCGTTGTTGTTTTGTACATTGGGGTATGAGTGTTCTGCTTGGTTAAGGTTGAATGGTTTCCTCTTTATGAAAAGTTTTTTTCTTTTTTACTTGTTGGTGTGGCAAATGTGTCATTAGGCATGTTTCACGATCCTCTGTCATGCACAAAATAATTATAATTTAATACACTTGATGTTGCTTATTACTGTTGAAGTTGTTGCTATTGCTTTTATTTAGATTCTCCTGTTGTTTGTTTTTTTCTTCTTTTGTTTGCTCTTAATGTTGATGGAAAGAGTTGTTTGTGGTGGTGGTTTAGTATTAATTTTTTTTTTTTTAATTTTAAATAATACCTTTATTAAGGATAAAGTATGTACTACTTGTATATACTTATTTATATAAGCATTTTGTATTATTTTATTGCTGTTGAACACACACGCAAATATATTTTCGTACAGACAGTTTAACAAAAACAACCAGAGAATTTGCATCGATCATCCTTGGAGATCGTACCATACGAGTTGCAATCGATTGCATCAAACGAGTTTAAAATCAATTCAGAGGTAACACAAGTCTCCATTGTATTTTTATTTATTTATTTTATTTTATAATTAATATTATATTTAGAGTACAGGAAAGTAATACCCAAAAGTTAAGTTGAGACGGCAAATATAGATATTAATGCATATTTTAACAAATTAATGTATAACTGACCTTCGTAGACTAGTAAGTGGTGTACTAGACTCGTAGTGCGAAGGTCCCAGGTTCGAATCCTGCCGCAGAACTCTGGCAGTTGTGTTTGATAATTAAAGGGAGAGCACAACAAGCCTTCACTGGCTTAAGTGTATGTCGTATGACATGGGCTATCACACCCCTCCAATTAACCTAACCTAACCTTAACAAAATTAAGTATAAATTATTTATTTATTAATATATATGAATTTCTATTGTAAAAAATAATGAAATAAAAAAGTGTTGCTATTAAGTTGTTGTGTTTGAGGAAAAATGTTTCAAAGGCGGCGCGCATATGTGGAAAACTGCCACCCGGATACAGGAAGACAGTGAAAAGGAATTTGCCCCAACAATGTCCTGAGACGCTGGGGCACCAAAATTATGCAATTAACTATCCTTTAATAAATTTAAAAAAATATATAATATTTTTTCCTCTAATTGATCTGGCAAAGCTGATTTTATGTCCCGGTAATACTAATGCTAATATTAATTATTCTTTTTACACCTTTAAATTCAGCTTTCAACCCTGAGGTTCTAAATCGCTTGCACTTTGAATAAGCACAGTCCCTTTTAGCTATTAGAAGTTTAATATTGGCAGAAAACTAAGGCTTTTCCCTGCCAGATGTTCTCTTAGACTTTATAGACCTTTAATATTGTTTTCATAGAATTCTACTTGATTATCAACTGAGCGCCATGTAATACATTTCCGGCCAATCAATACTCGAGAGTTTTTTGCGGAGCACGTTATAGTTCAAGTCACGCTAGCAGACTGTATATTCTGAAAAAGGCATTTTAAAGTTATACGTTAAATATATTAAATCATGCTTTGAAAAATACGGAGCTTATACTTGATCATCTCCCACCCTATTTTAATCATTTAATCATTTTCTATGTCACATTTCCGGTTCTATCTATTCTTTTGCGGATGGCATTAGCATTTGCAATACATAAACATTTTTTCACCAGAAGGCCAATCCTATCGAAGTTTAGAGCCATGGGTCAAAATATTGATGATACACTTAACCCCGATATGGTAACAACATATGAGTGTGGCCAATGCTCGTAAGACCCAGTATTGTCTACTTATTTATGAACGTATGACCGATTATGATGCTCCATGTGTAAATATTCTTGATATAAATATTGAGTAATCAGAAATTATCGATGTTTTTGGCTTGAAAACCAAATTTTTCATGTCGCTAAAGAAGCATTCAAGTGCCTCGATTTTTTTTAAATCACTCTTTCTAATCTCCTTACTATTCATAGTGCTGAAATCCAACCCAAAATGGATTAAAACTCTTATGTTTGGGCTGGTGCTTGAAAGTCGATTTTAAAGTTGCTCGACCGCGTACAGTAAGGAACAAAGAGGTTAATCGATGACAATAGTGCAGCCAACTTCATTGATTCAAAGGAGTATTGACACAATCTAGGATGTGTTTCATTGTTTTAACTGCACTACTCGTACAATGGAATGTAGTACTCTAATGAAATCAAAGAACTTCTTCCTCAAACCCACTCTTTATTACGAGCAACTAGTTTATCATTAAGAGCACATCCAATCGTGGTGAACCGTACTTCATGTTATAGAGAAAATTATTTCCCATATGTTATTTTTCTAGTTCTAGAGCAATGTTTAGCATTAATAGGGCTCACTCCTGAGTGCTAGTGCAGTTAAAAAATCGCTGCTGTTGTATGTCCTGAAAATCTGTTTGTTGGTGTTAAACAAGCTGTACTTGGGTAAGTTTTTTCCTTGTATGCTTAAAGCCCTCCTCTAAAAATGGTTCGTTGACATGTTCACTTTTGTTGCAGGCTGTAAAAACTTTACATTCGATTTTCGTAATTTTCTTTTGCTTCAAAACATTTTATGTTTTACATATTTATGTACATACATACATCGATACATATGAGTTTCTATACACGAGTATGTATCTATGTACATATATTTTGCGGTTTAGTGTTAAAGTTTGATACTTTTTTAGATTAATGTTGCGGTTTTTGCATTTTTTCCAATCTCTTGAACATGCAGTTGACGTTTGTTTTGTGTGCTTGAGTTTTTTACAATATTTCAATTGATGTTTTTAATGACTTGTTACTTGTCAGATTGTTTTAAATTTTTATTTATTAAGAATTTGTTGTATGAATAGAATATTTCTCTGGCATATGTCTAAATATCATATGCCATTTCAAAAGACTTAATACAAGGGGAGAAAAATGAAAAATATCAGTAAAAACTGACTAACTATTATTATTATTAATTTATTCATTATTCTTTAATTATGTTATCCACTAGTTAATGAACTAATGAAAAGAATAAATGCAAATACTGAGACTTGATGAGTTTTTCATTACCTCGCGGCTTTTTCCTAGTACCATAAAAATTTTTAAAAAAGCTCATTAGTTAAATGTTTAGAAATGATAAAAAAATATCGAAGAAATTTGCAAGAGTTAAATGTTGAAATATCTAAAAAAAATCTCTAATAGTACATTTATTTTTTTATTTCTAAAAAATTTCGAAACATTTGTATATAAAATAATTTTATATTTATATTTTAAATAAATGCATGAGCGAATTTGGTTATTTAATAAATACATGTCTGAGGATATAAACTCAGATTTCAGTTTGTTTATAAAAATACCCTCAAGCGTCGCTAAATGCCGTCAGAGAAAATATCGTGGTTAAGTTAGGAAAGCCTTAACTCGCATAGACCAGAAGTGACCCTTAGCGACACCAGCGGATGGCAATAAACTTATCAGCATGGCATCCCAGTTCGTGGTGCAGGTTTCGAACGACTACTACACAGATTAAGAGATTTAGCAAATGGTAATAGTCTATACAGTCCTATTCTAAATACAAATTCAAGAGTCATGAACCCAATCACATAGTAGGTGATCTATTGTCCCAGTCATCCCTTCTTTCCTACATCTTCCGCAGGTGCTATCGAGCACCTGCTCCATTTTGACAACATACAAAGCTGTCCAAAAGTGTTTAGTCAATACCCCCATAAAAAGTCTACAGTAAATTCTGTGATAAAAAGAAAAATTTAGAGCTCCACATGATCCTAGAAGTTTAAAAAAAAATATGGTTGCAGTCACTATAATCTAAGATTGAACAGAAACATACTTAGACTCTTCCAATCCAATTTTTAATCGCCTTTGGAATGTTCCACTGAATGGTCTGTTGATCTTTGTTAAAAATTTTTGGCAGGTTGCTGATAATACTCTACTCTAAAAAAATATTAATTAAAAAGGTTTATCAAAAAAGACATAAAAACCCTGAGATGGTGAGTGCAATGTTAATTCAGATCAATCCTAATGATTTGAAAATTGGCTTGTCATTGCAAGATGTTTTCTTTTCCAATGGCACCGACGGGGTCAATTGATTCTTCATATCTTGGGAGACAACCGCTTACAAAAAGTAATTGAATATTAAACTACGAGTATCTTCATTATGATGAGAAAAGTAAATTTTTTATGAAAATATGTCATATATTATATCGCTCAAATGGCCACCTTCCGGCACATTGAATTGTTGCTCGCAAAACATCTGGCTCCAAATTGGCAATTTCTTCTTCAATGTTTAGATTTCAAGACTTGCAAGGTTCATGTTTTGTTGCTGTAAGCCCCAAAAGAAGAAGTCTGCTCCTGTTAAGTTCTACGATCTGAACGGTCAGTTCAAATCTTCAGAACGGGCGATCACACAACCTGGAAAATGAGCGTCTCAAAATTTTCATCGTTGCCCGAGCTGTGTGAGCAGTTTGCAATTTGTGGGGAAACATTTTCAAATATTTCACCAAAATCCCATGCAACGCACATCTGCTCATGCGTAATTGTGTGCATCGTCATCTACTTGATGTCTATGGATTCTCTCAAACGGCGTCGGTAACAGCAGCAATTTTCTCAGTCGAACCAGCAATACGAGGCCGACTGTCTCTTGCGACGAGGAGCTTAATTACTCGAGCTCATGGAACCAGACGTTAAGGAAAACGACGACGAATCCAGGTTGCGTTAAAACAACAGACTCAAAATTTGTCATATACGCAATTACAATAATTCCATATAAGTATGTACTTGAGGTGTGCATCGCTCCTTGTTGAGACAACTAATTCTCTTTACATCTACATCATAAATGTCAAAGCACATTGACATTTGGCGTCATCTGCAAAAATGGCAGCCAATAGAAATTGTGACATTACTTTTGCTCCACTTTGTATACAAATTCGGTCACCATCTTGAAAAGTAATGCCAACTTAAAGTTCTATACCTCTATAAAAAACACCCTTTACAAGTATATTTTTTTAGGAAAAAGCATTTTGAATTTCTTAATTTTGACTATTTTTGTTTTATTTTGTGTATTAAAATTATTAAAATTATAAATTTAGATGTTTTTTCGTCAATTAAATATTACTAGAATCTAATTTCCCTCGAAGGAGATGTCCAAAGAGTATTGAAATAATGGTTTAATAATAAATATAATACAAAAATTGTTGTTTATACAAAATTTTTAACAAAAAACTTAACCGACTTTAAAACTAGCCTATAAAAAGTTGGAAATAAAATGAATATTATTATATGTGTTACATACTAAGACCTAAAAGGCCAATGCCGAGATGGCAGAAGTTATAAATTAAAATTTTCGTTTAAATGTTAGGTTTCTTGTCATCAGCTTCAGGGATCTCAGTAATTAACGATATAACAATAATTAAATTTTTTTCCACACTTTTTAGATACTACGAAAGCAGATCAATAAGTTAGTACATTTTGAATTTCCGCCTCTTAACTAAAACGACAACACTGCTCCTAACAAAAGGCATATGTCAGTTGACTCCCATCAAAATTTTGACATGCTGCGTTATATAGTTTGTGTTTGACAACACCAATTTCAATGGCAAATAAGTATTTGCTGAATTTCGTTGTGGCCCTACAAGCACGGAAGATGACGAACGCCCAGTTGAGGCATCTACAGCCGAAAATTAAAAAAAAATTAACGTTATGGTGTTGGCCGATGGGAGAATGAAAGTGCGAGAGATTGTGGAAGCCATAGGCATATCACAATTTTTAAATTTAGAATGATCACTTGTGTATGAGAAGGCTTTTCGCAAAATGGGTGCCTCTTTTGTTCACAATCGACCACAAATGCAATCATGTGATAATTTGGCAGTAGTGTTTCTTGTTGTTCAACTGCAATATACGCGATTTTTGCGCCGTCTCGTAAGTGTGTAGGAAACATCGCATTAAAAACCATATATTTCTGGGTGTGAATCGGTCCCAAAGAGGCCAAGGTTGCTTTATCAGCCAATAAAGCCATGGAGGCCGTTTTTTGAGATGCACGCCGTATAATAAAATAATAAAAGAGTAAAACAATCAATGGCGAATATGACGTCAATTTATTGGGTCGATTTAATAAGAATTTAAGCAAAACTACTGTATTTGGCCAAGAGAAAAGTTCTTTTCCACCAGGGCAATGCTAAGGTGCACACATGCGCAGTTTTCATAGCAAAATGCCATGAATAAGGCTGCGAATTGCTCCCTTATTCGCCCTATTCTCTAGAATTAGTCCCAAGTAACTATTTCTTGTTTCCAAACCTGAAGAAAAGGCTCGGCGGAAAAAGATTTGACTCTAACAATGAAATCATCTCACTAATAAATACCTTGACGAATTTTATTTCATTTTTTTTTTTTTTTTTTTTTTGGAAGAGATTAAGAAATTGGAGAAACGTTGGATAAGGTGTATGAAGTTCAAAGGAGTTTATGTTGTAAAACAAAATTACTTTTTATGGAAAAAACTGTACCCTTGTATTTTTGGAGTTGATTAAATAGGGACTGTTTATTAAAGACGTTTTTCAAAACATGATTAAATTAAATTTAATTAAATTTGATCAAATATAAATTTGAGTGGGATGTACACTTTCCCATGCTAATTTCAAATGAGTCCAAATGAGTCTACCTCTCGAGATTTATGCCCATTCACATAAAAATAATTTTTTTTTTAAATCGGTCTCCAATTGACGGAAAAATCACTGAGCATAAAAAAGAACATACCAGGTCCTTTTTTAAGTGGTTCGAAAACTAAATTAGATCTAAACGAACATACATACATATATAAGTATGTAATTAAAATTTGTAATAATTAACTTAACATTGCAGAAAGTCTAAAAATGCACTAATTGGTACTTTAGAAGTAATGAAAATACTATTCCTTAAGAACGATTTCCAATTAACTAGATTTACTTAAGATAAGCTCAAGTGACCATACAATGAATAAATCTTGTACACATACAAATTTTAATTTTCCAAATGACATACATATTAAGACATGTCATATTTATGTTCATTAAAATTTGAAATGAAATACAGTGGGATACTGTTAATTTCTCTTTCCTTCATTTCACAGTTTTTTGTTCTATTTGAGAAATATTCAAATTCACAGGGCTCACAGTAATTCCCTGGTAGAACACCTTGACATGAAACAAATTACCCTCCTGCGTAGAATGTAGTATCTTTATAAAGGTAACAAATAGCGTGAGTGTTTTGCCGACACCATCTTCCTGTTTAATTTACCGTTCATTCGGGGCATGAGACCCTAAAGGATAAATTTTTTTTTTTTGTATCCGAGTTCATTTTTGTTTACAAGACAACATTTTACTTGAAGGTAAATGAATTTAAATGCAACTGCTTGCATTAGCAGAACTGTGTGATTTATTTTTTTAATTCATGCGTTTGGGTCACAAGTGGAAGATAATCACTGACAGACGCCTTCAGATTTGTATATGTTGTACTTATGTAAGTGTGTATGTATATGCTTTTCGTAAACTGTTGCTTTTGTTGTTTATCAAACAGGATGTTTGCACCTTTTCCCCTTCTACATTCCCGTATTCTCTGTGGAGTGCGGGAATTTCTTTTAGTTTAACATTTTTGTAAGATACACAATGGCATTGAGTGCGTGAGTACAATTGAAGGAAACTGAGGATGAGAAAAGGTTGCATTTTATAGTTTCATTGCCCTACCACTTGCTGTATCTTAGTCTATCTGTTCCAAAAAATATTGCAAAAATAACTTGAGTAAATGTGTAAAATATTTTTGCGTGTTTGTTTGAAATAAATTTTGTAGAAAAAAATCATGCCCAAGTTCATCCATATAAAAAAGTGGATCTCTTTTGCATATGTTTGCAGGCAGTTATTTGTTTTAAATTGTTGGAATACGAAACAATTATGCCAACGGTAAAAAGAACGTTACGTTCGTTCGTTTTTACCCTGTTGTTGGAAAAAAGTTCATTCTTGAGGTGCAAAAACAGCTGTTATAATAACGATGATTAAAATCTCATGTCAGACTGTTTATGTGATGGCCTGCCTGTCTAGAGATATTCAAGTTAAGGTGGTAATTACTTTTTTTCCCATATTGTTTTATAGACATTGTTTTAAAAATTTGTGAAATAAAAGGAAATTTTACATTTCGATTGTATGTTTAATTATGAAAACTGCAAATTCTTTTCCGTAAGGGATTTCAGCATGATTTTGTTTTGTATTAACTTCGTCTCTACTTTTTTATATCATTCTTTTGCGTTTTAAATATAAGATTTCAATAAAAGTTAATTTATGTCTTAGACAAAAATATCATGAGATAAAAGCAACTGCTGAACAGTGGCACCGACCGGCAAAAAAAGTGCCAATAAATTATTGATACGACATCAAAACGATGTAAGCGGAACAATCTTGAATATTTGTTTAGACTGAGTTTTCATTTATTAGCTTTTGTTGAAGCGATTTCTTTTCTTTTTTCTTAAAATATCATTTACGTTCACATTCGTCAATTTTTGTTGATGAAATTCTTGGAATTTTTAATTTTTTTTGGTGTATATATGAGTGAATATAGACGAATGGGAGAACATTACGAAATGAAAGTACATGCATATGTACGTGTACAAGTTTTTCCTCGTCTTGCCCTCTTTGCCAACAAACTAAGAATTAATACAAAGAAAGTTGACAAGTATAAACTCACACTAAAGGTGAATTCACCCATTCGTTCTGAACGTTCAGAACGATTTTTTTATATGTAGTTTGAAGTCTCTCTTTTTGAGAAAGAGAGTAAATTTAATGCGGAACAACAACAATAATTTCGTTCAGAACGAATGGGTGAATTCACCTTAAGTGTGCTTAAGTGTGATTAATAAGTCAGAGTCCGTTCAGAGTGGCGTATGGTTATTAATCAAAAACTTTGCTCAAGTACCACAAAAAAAGCTAAAAAAATCGTAACACATGCTGGCTGCAGATATTGACGAAGCTGCAACCAAGTCCAGAAATTGCGAATGTTTATAATGCTGCAATAGCTTAGCATATATAAGGACAAGGCTGGTTCTCTAATGGCGATTTCTTTTCTGAAAAAGTGTAACATTTTGTTGAATAATTTATGAAAAAAATATATTTATCGTTCTAATTGAAAAACGTTGGCTCCCTTACTGAATTGAAAGCTCTTTCCTGATACATATGTTTGCACTTTTTAAAGGGCGATTTCGTGTCTGCAAAAATATGTTGGATTAAAAATGAGAACCACGGTTTACACGTTAATGACATCCTCGCAAAGTGATGCGAGTATGTAGACATTAAATGCTTGCAGCATTTAATGTCCATATATTAAAATTTTTTGAACAACAACCGATTAACGAAACTGATACGAGACAAAAAAAAAAAAAAAAAAAAAAAAACAATGCGGAAACAACTGCAACAACTCGTGTGAGACGGAAGATGCTTTGTAGAAGCCAAATGCTCCCAAGAGGGGTAATGGAGAATGAAAAAATATTAAAATTTTTTTATATTTTTTGTGTGTGAAAAATTTCACATAAAACTAAATTAAAACACAACAATCCCCTTATCCGTATAAACAAAATAGTTAATACATTCCAAAAAAGAGTTTAGTCGAACCCTAAAAAATGCAGCATATTTGGAAAAGAACATATTCGCATTTGCAGTGCTACTTATTTTATTATAGAGCAGAACAAACACCAGTAGGAGAGGCAAAATATATAATATTTTTGTCAGAAACGAAAACGCATTAAATTCCCTTTATTCTTGGAAAGGCAAACTTTTACTCTTTAAAAGGTATTAAAAAATTAAAAAGTTTTCTTAAAAAAGAAAAGGACAAGAGTTTTGTTTTCTCTCTCTCTAGAACAGATGCCGATAATATTTCTTATGTAGTTACATCTTAGTCTGAAGAAATGCTAGAATCCTACTGGATTTACTATTTTCGCCCAGTGTTAGAATGCCGTTCGATAAAGTAGTAATGGCGGCATTAGACTAAATTATGGGGGCATATCCAAAAATGCTGCCCAATATATTAAGAGCTTTCTATAAATTTAAATAATTGCTGAGGGTTTAATATGAGAATGTCTTTACACATTTTTTTATTCTTGGTTTGTAAAGAAATTAATTTTCCACTGTAGCGGTGGAATTTCGATACATTATTTATTTCTCTTTGCATCGACGCTTCATCTTTAATCAAAGTAATAGTTCATAAAAGAATTTTAAATACACAAATCTATCTATAAGTTTTTAAAGAAAAAGTGTTTTGGAAAAACTATACAAGAATTACAAACCTTTTTTTTTATCAAATTAACTTCTTAGGAACGTGCAAAAACAAACCGTATTGATACCTCGAGAGCAAATTAAAAAGTAATTCCTTAAGAATGGACTGCTCCTCTTACAAATACTTATTTCCATAGCTGCAAAAGGACTTTAGAAGTAGGAACTATTTAAGTATTGCCTTGGTTAATTATCTGTTTTAAAAAACTCAGGCTTAGGAAGTTGCAAGAAGAGAGTTAAATCAATTATTAAATTCAATTGTGCAATTCAAAAAAGTGTCACTTTAGTCTTCAAGTTTTTCTTAGAAACATTTGGTGTAAATTTAACTCTTTTGAACTATATAGTTCACCGAAAATAAATTAAAGTTAAATTTAATGACGTATTCTTTACAATTAGTTTATAACGAACAGTGAGTCCGCTGTAATCGGTGTAAATACTTCTATCCTCTTGTAAATATGAGTAAGCAACATCGAAATAGATCATATCTGTTCCTTATTTTTCGATATGTTTAGACAATATATCATATACCCGCATGACCGCTTCCGGAAATAAAACCTATCTAAGTAATTAAGATAAACATACAGCGCTTAACACTCTTGAGCACCCGTTGGAGGTCTCAAATGAGTCGCTACAGCTTTCAGTGTTTAACAAAGGGACGTATCAATTGGAAATTGCAGACTCTTAAATGCAAATTGCAAGTTCTTAGAAGATAATTCACCACTAATTCTCTGTCCTCACTGGGTGACAAAAATCGTTGGTAAATTAAATTTATCTCTACTCCTTGCAGACCCATTTTGATTTCAAGCAGCTTCGAAATGTTAAACACGTGTGTTGCACGTAAAGTGAAACTTTTCTACCTTTGACCACAGTTACAATGCCTCAGCCACGCATGCAACTCATATACCGAAACGGATCAGCGGCTGAATTTTTTACCAGTTCACACATATAAAAAGGTTTGTTTTAAAATTTTCTAGATTGGGAACCGAAAAATATCCCTGTAAAACAAAGTGATAAAATTTCTTAGAATGGCATTATTGTACCAACATGGGTTACGCCTCGCCTTTTATGGAGATAAAAAATATTCTATGGGTGCTAAAGTGTATCAAATCCATTCATTCGATTATACCCCATTAAAAAGAAAATATAAATTACTTTATATCTAGAGCAGTGTTGCTGGAATTCCTTTTTTAAGAGAAGTTACACTACGCCAATTAACGCCTACTACTTCCTTAAGGTGTTACTTTTTTGTAAAAGGGATAGAAAGGACAGGCGGTGAAATTAGAAGACAGGGAGAGGGAGAGAGACAGAGAGCTTAATATCTTTTTTACAACTCAACTATTCGGCGTTGTTTATTTTTATTTTATAGCAGATTTGCAGCGTCTCTTAAGCCATTTTATTAATTGTTTTACTTCGTTGACAATTCTGCTTGCATTACCGACGAAGGAGGGCGTTTTGATGCAGTAGACATTAGCGTAGAAGAGTATCCAATCACTTTTACTGTTCAGTGACCAGTGTTATGCCTTCATTACTTACACAGTCCAACAACAATGTTCTTTTTTTTCTTTTCTTTTAATGACTTGTATTGAACAGGAATCGAACCCATGTGGTTTCAACAGGACGGCCTACGTACAACACACACATATCGCGCCGTATTGGGCATTCTGATATGGAGGTGATGTGAACTAGCCATCGACCCTGTTAGCGTTTTTCCTATGGAGTTTTCTCAAGTCGAAAGTCTATGCGAATAAGCCTCAAATCACAGCGACCCTCAAATTCAGTCTCATTTATGCCCCAATCATAAATGCCGCGGCGGAAATTCTCACGATTTTATAGTTCGTACAAAGCTGCTTCGCAGGTTTTGAATAACAAATTGAATAACAAAAGACTAAATAATATTTCATTGCATGGGGGCCAGGAGTATACTGATAAGGTAAAACTTCTGATTGGTTCTACCTGGTGAATCCAGAGTGATTCTTATCAATTTCAATCCAAGTAGACTCACAAACCTTCACGTGGTGGTCCCTGGGCGATGTCCTTGACACCTGTCAAACATCGGCGAATTGTGGGAGACATCTACAGCGTCTCTACTCCTAGTTGGGGCGGCCGCAAGCGGACGTCTGTTCTTATACTAAGCGGTTCGCTGTATAAATGTATTTTACACTCAGCCAGTGTGTTGGCTTAGATGGCGGCCCCATCATTAGACTAGGATGCAGTAGACTAATCATTTGCTCAACCGAGATAGAATAATTAAAGAAATCTCAAACAACATAAATAAACTAGAGGCCCTTTGCTAAAATTAGTGACAATATTTATTATAAAAGACATAAGAGACTACGTGTGGAAACTTGAACAAAAACAGACAAATAATTGCCATCTCTAGTAATGATTCTAAAATATTATAATATCGTCTACGAACATCAGATGCAGGAACTGTAGCACCTGTTATTTCACTCATTTCAGGGAGTTGTTACAACAACAACAAAAAAAACACTAGTATTATAAATATGTATTACTAAAAGAAATATTTCTTTCTAAATCAATCGTTAAAATGAATTAATATTTCATTATGATTGATGTTAATGGTGGAAAAACATAATTTATAATAGATTAATGGCCGCTGTGCTGGGCTAAAGTGTCAGATGACAGACTTTTAATTGACTAGTTGTCTGCCTGTCTCACCAAGCAACATGATACTTACACTTACTTATGTACTTACAGCTACATGGTGCATTCCTCAAAATAGCAGCTGGTTGTGCGAGGATATCAGCTAATGGCCTGGAGTAATTGTCGGTTAGTTCAGGCAGGATTGATAATTTACCTTGACTCAAATTAAAGACTATGAGGAGCAACAACATTTGCTTAAATGTGTAAAAAAGAGATTTTGTTGACACAGAGGAATATCAATGTCATTGAAATGAAGATATATTAGGGCGTTTTAAGAATTTCCACAGTATGTGTGCAAGAATATAAATTTAAGGTTCTGTAAGGAAGACTAAAAGATTAAATAAGTTCCTTGTTGTCACTAAAACGTTGTTTTAATGTGATTTATAAAGAGTGTAATAGCATGAGGTATGTATTCGTATACGTTGGTGCAACATTAAAAAATACCTAAATAAATAAGATTTAATATTAACATGAAGATACCACCACAAGCAGAGAAAAGATATGGTTACATTTTGGTAGTTGAAACTATTTTATGATCTCTGTAATAGTATATGATGGTGGAAAATAATATATTATTGGCTTTAAATTAATATTGGAAACATCACATTGGTTTTGGATAAACAAATTTTGGCTTTAATTTGATTACAAAATTACCACCAGGCATAGAATTTGTAAAGGAATAGTACAATTTGTTAAATAACAATTTACGAAAATTTCCAATTTTCTTACCATTTGAATCTGATACTAGAGTTAAAAGTATTTAAGCAGGAAATTAAACAAAGTTGCACCGTTTTGCTGGGACATTTTTTTCAGATTTTTAATCATCTCTAAAGTAAAAAAAATGTAAACACTAATTAATTACATTTTCGAAAATTCATTGATATAATCTTTATATAATTTTTATCTTTTCATTCTTTATTATATCCTGCGTCCATTTTTGATCAAATATATATCATTTTACTTCATTGTAGTTCAATTTTACTTAATTTTTCGAACTCTGTTGGTTAAATTGAAATTAATTAATCTGGATCAAATTCGACTACTGAACTTGTCAATCTACATTAATGATTTTTTCAAATTCTTTTCATTTAGGAAGAAGTAAGGGGAAGCCAATTACATAAGCAGAACGGAACAAGCACCTATTTTCGATGGTCGCCACAGCATCATCATTAGAGTTCATGTGCCTGTTCCTTCATACCAAAATGCCTTAAATATTTAATATTCCGCAGTAACTGCAGTCACCTAGAAAGTGAAGGAAAATCAAACTCATGAAAGCTGATGATGATGATTATGCGGCGAGCATCTTCTAATAATTTTTTTATTATTATTCTAAATTGACAATTTCAATAATGGTAATATGTTTCGACGTAACTCTTTACGTCATTATATATTTATAAATATCTCTTTAGTGTTTGCGACAAATTTTTGTCATAGACGTTCTTATGTTTTGTACATATTCATTATGAATGGGGGTTTCTACCACCCGGTTCACAACAATTATTTAATTATTATTCTAAATTGACAAATTCAATAATCGTAATATGTTTCGACGTAACTTTTGACGTCATTATGTATTTATAAATATCTCTATAGTGTTTGTGACAAATTTTTGTCATATACGTTCTTATGTTTGGTACATATTCATTACGAATGGGGGTTTCAACCACCCGGTACAGACACAGCAACTTTCGTCGTGCAACTTTTAATTCGGCTGTGAGAAGGATAGAGAAGGTAGTATATATGTTCTCTATCTTGCTCACAGATGAATTGAAAGTTGCGCGACAAATGTTTCGGTGTGTGAACCAGGTGTGTTTGGGAATTGTTGGCAAATATTGGAAAAACTATGAGTTATTACGGGTCGAGACGTACCTCATTTTAAAGGTCATTCATACTACATTTATGTTTCATTAAATCTTTTCACCAAAATCGATTAGGTCTATAGGAGAAATTCTTTTTAATTGCCTTTAAAATGAAGTTTGTATCATCCCGTAAGAAATAATAATTTTTTCAAAGAATAAAAAAAAAAAATTAAAATAATTTTTTTTCTACAGACCAAATCGTCTTTGGTAACAAGTCTTTATGAAGCAAAAAATAGCATGAGTTACGTCGAAACATACATATTTAGTTTGGCATATTTATATTCAATCACTTTGATTTCATATTCACTGAAACATTAACATAAAATGTAGTTTAATTTATTTTTTTAAATTTATTTTTTCAATATTTCGCCAGAACTTCCACCGGCATCGTCAGGAAATTTTTGCTGAAAGAATAAAATTTAAAAACATTCTTTTAATTAAAAAGACCTTCTGCTAAAAGTAGGGAAGGAAATATAAATATAGAAATTACTGGGTTGCTGTAAAACGTTATTAATTGACTTTCATCGCAACCAATTGGAAAACTCACGTATGCAAACAATTTTCTTCCAGACTTAATAAATAATTCCTTATACAGAAGATTTTCTTTTGAGGAGAATTAGAAAACAAGTCAAACCAATTCCAAATTTAAGTTTTTCCTTTTACTTTCAACAAAAATTGTGTTTAGAAACTTAAATCTTCTTGGTACTTAAATTTTTAAGCACAATCTCTGTTTAATTTTTACATCAAGTAGAAAAACTTACAGCCGTGAGTACTTTCAAATTGAGCTGTCGATATTATAACTATGATTATGACTGGGCAATAGAAGGCTTAGGTCTTAGGACCAAAGAAAAAAAAAATAAAGAAAACAATTATGACATCCACAACTAAAATATAACTACTTTACATTAAAAGAAGAACTTGCAACGAAGCCAATAAGATCCAGAACTTGTAACCCGGAAGTAGTGAAAATGTGGATCTTTTCCAATGGTTACACTATAGTCTTGTCATTGCAAGATATTGGCTTTTTTGCCCCCAATTCACTCACTTCGAATCCATGTTCAAGCTGTTACGAAGAAGCACTTCAAAACTACTGCTTTCAATAGCATATTCCAATAACTTAAGCAGATTGGAACCAATGAAAGCCATAATTATAAAAACTATAAAAAATGCATTAATGAAAATGATTTTCAATGGAATTCTAAGAAATTTCCTCATTAACGCCTATTTTTGAAAACTTTAAAAAATACTTTTACAAAATGTTATGGCTTCATTTTGTTCTGAATTGCTTTTTATTTTTAGAATATGTACATTTGAAAAGAGTGATTTTGTACGACTTGTGGTTTTGAAATTAAAAGAAAACAGAAAATTTTGCATAATTTAATAAAATATGTAAATGAATGCCAGCCGTTTAATTTTTAAAAATTATTTCACGTAAATGTCTCCCACGGATGGACTGCCTACAGCAAGGCGGTCCATTCGCGAGCCCCAATTTTGGCATAATTTTTCCAGCACAGCAATGTTGTCTTCCAGGGCTGGGATCACCACGACTGGCTTGCACTTGTACACGAGAGACTTCACGTATCCCCATACAAAAAATTAGTATAGTGGAGTCAAATCGCATGATCTTGCGGTGCAATAGACTGCTGCAAAATGTGAAATTAATTTTTCATCAAACTCGCTTTTCAATATTTTCATGGTATCGCGTTACGTGTAGTATGTGACACCGTCATGTCAACCCAGTCCAATTGTTTCATTTTAGTCACGGGATCTTGCTCCGTTGACTGTAACATTACGATTTTCATTGTTCTTAGAGAAGTACGCCCCATGATACCAGCGGCTCACCAACTGCACCAAACAGTGTATCTGTCAGGGTGCATTGCCAGCTCTTCAACTGCCTCTGCCTGCTCTTCACACCAAATTCGGCAATTGTGTTTCTCAACGTACACATTGAGCAAAAAATGAGCTTCATCGCTAAAGACATTTTTTCGATAGAAAAATGGATTTTCATCCAACTTTCCTAAGGCCCATTCGCAAAAGAAAGGAGATTGTGGTACATCACCTGGCTTTAGTTCTTGCAGCACCCAGCACCCATATTTTGTATGGTTTAATACCGAGATTGGGTTTAATACCGAGATTCGTAGCCATTGGGTTAAATGGCTACGAATTGACATACCGCCTTCTTCAATGGCCGGTACAGCAGTAATATTTTGCTCGGTCCACACCCTTTGCATACGGGTTCGTGGATTAATGTTCAATAAAGTGAAACTAGAGTGAAATTTGGTCACAACAGTTTGAATAACCTGTTCGGTAATGGATGTAATTTTCGAAACAAATTTCTCACAGAACACCAGCTTTGATAATAAAATCCACTGACTGGTACGAGCGGTTCCTTTGTTAGTCTGTACATGGAGAAATGGCAAACCGTACTGAATCTTTTTTTACGAATCTTTTCTTTACACTGAAAAAAATTTACATTAAAAAAAACAAATAGCAAAAAAATCGCCCTTTGATGAAAAGAAAAAAATTTTATGACTGTTTTAAATTTCTTTTTTAACTAATTTTCCTTAGAAAACGGAACTAAAAATGTAAAAAAAAATATTTCTGCTTTTTTTCAAATGACAATAAAAAATATTGTGTTTTTAAGACATCTAAACGTTTTCTACATTTACATATCTTTAGCACATTTTTGGCACAGTCAATACTCGACTGCAAGGAAATGTAAAAAAAAGACTTGTATAAAATTTTTTAATGAACTAAATTCACACACACCTGTATACTCTTCATCTCTATAGATAATATTCTGAAAGCTAAGCTCCTCCTTTCTACTCAAATTCAAAATTTTAATCGAGCTTGCTTAGTATTTTGGAAATTGTATTCTTATTATCATCTGCACCACTGTGCACTGTTGCGTAAAAACATTGTTCAATATAAATTTCTACGATCACATTTCACTTTTATTCAATGACAAATTTCCTTGTTTCTACTCCATATAAAATATACGCCTGTAACATGAGAAATTTTATTAATTTACATGAAAAATATATTCAACAGAATCATTTAAATTTTACAATCTACTCAACGCTCTTAATTGTATGAAAAACTAAAGAAATGGAAGGATGCATTAACGGCTGAATGAGTGCCGCTCCATACAATAAATTATATTTACACACTAGATGAATTTTATATAAGAAAGCTGGCAAGCAGGAGTTTTGTCCTCTATACGGTTATACCCCCCTCAGGCGATTCGTTTTGTTTGCTCTAAAATTTTGTTGTAGTTGTTTGCCTGCACACCCTGTGCCTGTTACATAACGTTTGCTACGATTCTGTTTGTTTTCTCGCCATGGATCATAATGATTAAGAGGATGACGTCGTTCATATTATTGATGCGTGAAAAATGAGCACAGCATGCATGGAACAACGATTGGATAGGGAAGGTTTATTTTTATACTCGTGATATTTAAAAAAAAATTTTTATTCTTATTTTTATTACAAGAACTAAACATAATTGCTGGGAGGTTAAGATTTTTAAGCTTAATAAGAAATATTAATTCGTTGTTTCATCCTTAAATAAATTATGTTTGTTTGTAGGGGAATAAAAGCCATTGTTTTAGGGGAAAAAAATCTTAATAATCACGCGTGACAAAAGCAGCGGCAGAATGCCTTGCATTAGCATAAATCGGAATATTAATTTAACTAAAAATATATGAAATAAGAAAGAGGGATTTTGTTCCTTGAGCAAACATATATATATATATATATATATATATATATATATATATATATATATATATATATATATATATATATATATATATATATATATATCGTTCCTAAACTTTAAAAAATTTGCAATTGGCACAGTGTTTAATCGAGCACTATTGACATAGAATGATAGTCATGTCAAACCATTACAAAATTCTTATCAACACCCTTCGTTTAACAATAAAACCTAAACGGCTTGAAGTATCAAAAGAACCGTCCTTATTTTTTGTGGCATTTTATCTTTACATTTTACCTTCACTGTATACACAGGTCGGCACAAAATAAAAATAACAACAGCAACAACAACAAAAAACATTCCAATACGTTGTCTATGACTATAAATTTATGGCAACTATTATATGACCGATAAATAAAAACCGTATCGAAATAAATCAATACAGATTAAATCTCATTTATAATCCTTAGGAAGCCAACCATACATATGCACACTCAGTTAGACACACACACACACACACACACACATTCATACAACTATGTACAATGTATAACACATTGTGGGCTACAACTTGAAAAACAAAGGGTCTTGAATAAACTACAATATTCCAAAACGTTGTCGTCGTCGTCGTATGTAGTCATTATCATACATGCTGCCATAAAATGTACATTAAATCGAAATAATTTCTTCAATATTTGAAGATTTATCAATAATATCTTACAACAATTTTCAGTGTGAGTTTGTTCGCATGGATGTATTGTATGTAGGTGCTGGCTGGGTGCTTAGAAGTATAATTTATTTTATTTTTATGGACATTTTTCTTAAGCTTAATAATAATTTTACATTTAATAACCAGATACCAATCAGCCAGGTATGTCTGACATATATTATAAATTTAAATTTATAAAATACATGATGAAAAACCTTAAAAATTGTTGCTGGAGTGCTCGATCACTGATGTGTTATTGATTAGTCTAGAACGATTTATTGTTCTGCGGTATTCAAATAAAATAAAATGAAACACGACAATGTAGAAATAAGCAAAAAAAAGTTTAAAATAAGATAATGTTAAAAAAAGTAAAGGATAATAAAAAAAAATTAAATTAAACAATATACAGTAGACTGATGAAAACGTAAACTTGAACACATTTTTACAAATTGCACTACAACGTGAACGAAATTTTCAAAAGTTTTTCATTTTACTGTTGTGTTCAATTTGAAATATTACGATTTGATTATTTATAGTCAAAAAGTTATCAAGAGTTTAATACTCTTGAATTTATCCATAATAGTTTTTGCTTGTTTTCAAACGTTAAAGTTTACGTGTTTACGTCCCTTAGATTTGGAAGTGCCTCTAAACTATTTATGTAGGAGGGCGGACCAATAAGTCCGTGACCCTCTAAATAAAACACAGTTTTTAGATTTAAAAAAAACAGAGTTTTCTCGAGGTCAATGAAAGAGGTATTTGTTCGTGAGATGATTTCATCGTTTGCGTGAAATTTCTTTCAGCCGAGTCATTTCTTGAGGTTTAGAAATAAGAAATAGTTACAAAGTTTGGGCTAGATAAGGGAGCCTACGTCCTTTAGATTTGGAAGTGCCACCAAACTATTTATGTAAGAGGGCGAGCCAATAAGTCCGTGACCCTCTGAATGAAACACAGATTTTTGGATTAAAAAAAAAAAACAGAGATTTCTCGAGGTCATCAAAAGCGGTATTTGTTTGTGAGATCATTTCATCGTTTGAGTCAAATCTCTTTCCGCCGAGTCATTTCTTCAGGTTTGGGAATAAGAAATAGTTACACATTACATTCGTAGCCTAATTCCTGGCATTTTGCCATATAAACTGCACATGTAAGCACTTTAGCATTGTCCTAGTGGAAAGGAACTTTTTTCTTGGACAAATGCAGCCGTTTTTTTTTTAATTTCATAAAATCGACCGTTTTTAATGTAGACAATGTTGATTATACCGCGTGCATCGATAAAAACGGTCGCCGCGACTTTATTGGCTGAAAAACTCACCTTGACCTGCCTTGGCGCCGATTCATCCCAAGAAATTCACGATTTTGACTGCTGTTTGTTCTCTGGTAAGTTGGTGGTGGATCCATGTTTCATCCACGATTACGAAACGGCGTCCATATTGTGGTTTAGCAATGCCCAACAATCCTGCGAACTTGTCACACCATCGAGTTTGTGGTCGATTGTGAGCAAACACTTCACCCATCTTACGAAAAGGTTTCTAATACACCAGTATTCATTAAAAGTTGAAACCACTGAGCCATATGACATGCCTACGACCTTCAGAATCTCTCGCACTTTAAATTTTTGATCGGCCAACAAGCATATCGTGGATTTTTTTAATTTTTTTCAGGTGTATACACCTCAAATGGGCGTTCAGAACGTTCGACATCGTCCATGCTTTTACTGCCACTTTTTTTCCTCTAGTATTTATCAAGCTTAGACTTGGTTTGAGTGTTAGCTTTTTTCCTCAAATCATGCGAAAGACTGCTATCAATGGATTTCAGTTTGTTTAAATTTTGACAGGAACTAAAGGGCTTAATAGAAAATTAAAAAATGACAGGTGCTTGTTGCCCTTTCAGTTAAGAGGTGGGAAAGTCAATAAATCGTGGACTTATTGACCTACCCCCTTATTTAATTAATTATACGATTTTGAAAGCGTAATGCTGATTAAAAATCAACTTTCAAGTAAATGTGCTTATTATTGTAAATAACATAAAAATTCTACGAAAACGAGAATTTCTTTTCTTTCGCGAAACTAGCACAGAATTATAAGGGTAAATTTAACTTGCTAAGAAGTCAAGTCATATAACTGATGCTTTGGAAGCAATGAAAATGTCATTCTTTAGGAACCTACAGTAGTGATTCTACAGTTAGAAGCAAATAAAATCTTTTCTTATTAAAAATTTTTAATAAATCTTACAATATATTAATTAGTTTTGTTAAAATGTTGTGGAAGTAACAGTTTCCAGCCGAATTTTTTTTTCTGTGTACGAGTACAATAAAATTTGATCGTCTCTATAAAACAGAAGGTACTGGTATAATAATAAGTTTTCGTGGCACATACAGACTTTTCATTTAAATTCCTTACACAATCATTTAATTACAATCACTTCAAGTATTGCATGCGTTAAGGAAAACAAACATCTTTTAGTGCCTGTCATTTCATCTAACATCACAAAATTAAATGAAAATTCCCCATAGACTACATTATTTATTCAGTAAACGGCATTTGTCACAATCTTGTATATGGTCATTCAAGAATTAATTCCTTGCCTTATCTGCTTGATAATCTATAAATGATGACAGACAGTCAGTCAGAGTCAGGCCTTTTAAGTGAAATAAATGAATGAATTGAATTTACAATAAATGCAATTCCACATTGAACCATTCCTGCAGTGATGAAGGTAAAAATGCAAAGCACGTTCTGTATCTTTTTTTCTTTCTTTTTCTTGGCCTCCACATTTCCATCAGCAAATGGCACGAAAAGGGTTTCTAGAATGCGACCGAATATGATTAAGTGTGATTATAGAGAACCAATAGACTCAAAAGAAGAAGATACAGAACAAACTACGACTGTAGAGAATGTCAACGATGATGATGATGACGATGTTGAGATGTTGACTGTTGTGGCGGTGAGTGGTTGACTTCAGTCAACATAAATACAAATTGTTAAAATAAGTCTAAATGGCATTGTGGGTCTAATTTATATGGTATGCCTTGAAAAATGAATAAGTTGGAAATGTATCAATACCATATAAGAGTAGATTTTGACTTCTTACACAAATAGTATTGCAATACTTGTAGTTATTAAGAATGCCTGCCTGTCCGCCTTATTTAATTTAGATTTCATGAATAAACTACTTGTACAATGAAAGGATACTCGTATGAAAAGCAAAGGCAACATTAAAAATGCGAAATTTTTAAAATATTTATAAGATTGACTGTATAGCAGGTGAAGTTAAGAAGTTTTATTTATGTAAAATTTTTAGTTTAAATTAATTTCATTATTTGACTTGAAGAGTTGGTGTAATAATGACATTATGTTTATAAAAAAAAACGACTACAAGTACCAGGAAATGAATAAATTTAATATATCTTGGCAATAATTTTGTTCAATGGCAAGTGACATCAAAGCAGAAAATGTAATGAAGGATAATTTTCAATATTTTTTCTTTTAGCAATTGAATGATACTTGTAACTACTCATTTTCCCAAGTGGTTGGCGGTAGTTTTTCTCAATAAATTTCATAATATTTATTTTAAGCCTTTTAATGCTTCAATGACAAATTTTATTCCTGTTAATTATTTTTAACGGATATAATATAAAAAATTTCATACTGGTCAAGGTACGGATTTCATTGATTAATGAAAGCCATTTAAAGTGTAGCTGATCTAATAGTGTTTTTGTTTCTAAAAAAAGTGTAACATTTTTTTGATCAATTTATTTTAAAATATATATATCTGTTGCTCTAATACAAGAAAAATTTTACCTCCTTACGAGAATATTTTTCTAAATAAATTTGTTCTTTCTAAAAAGCACTTACATAATTCAATTTTTTCTTTGAGAGGGCAACAAATGTTACACTTTTTTCAGAAAAGAAAAAGCTTATGGGACAGACAAAAAAAATTTACAGCAAAAGTGTTTTTATTAACGGTCTTTGCATTAAGTTGTATGGCAATTGCGAAATTGGTTTTGCTCGAAATTTTTGCTGCTTTGAGATTTGATCTTAGTGATCGTAGATTATGATGAAAAAGTGAAAAGTGATTGTGATGAAAAAGTGAAAGTCACTTGCGCTTTTTCCTCGTTAAGGGCACGATATCATTAGTAGAAGATTTGACAATTGTTACAATAAATTAAATTTCGTTCGAAAAAAGCATTGAACTGCTAAAAACCCAGTGTGAAGATGGTGGATTCGTAGAAGCTACACTTCGTAAATTTTGCAATAATTTCGTTCCACATAATTGTTATTCTAAAAGACTGTTATTGAGAATTCGGTCGATAAATTTGAATCGACTGACTCCCTAAATATTATGCCAATACGAACGCTTAATCGACCGGGTCGTTCAAGTTGAAAAATCACAGACGTGATCCGCAGTGTTGAACAAGATCCGTATTTGTCAGTGCCTACAAGTTTTCGTTATGGAATTGATTTTGAAGTCATAAAAGATGCAAGTAGTGCATGAATTAAAGCCGGCGATCATCCACTTCGCTGTAGATTCGCTGAGTTTCTGTAAAAATTTTCGCACTTGTCTGGACACTAAGTGGTCAACAAGCAAAATGGTCGCATTTGGGCTGTAGAAAATAAAACAGCAATTGTTGAGAAGCCTGTTCACTGCAGGTTGCGTTTTATAGTCTCGGACGTGATTGGGTTTTTTTTGTTGCAAAAATGCAGTTGGAAATACTGTTATGGTGAATGGATCACGTCATCGAGAGATGTAAACAACTGAATTTCGGCATATTATTGATGATATCGATATCACTGACCTGTCGACGATGCCACTAAAACAATAAATTTATTGCAAACAGAGTTTGCCGAATGCATAATTTGACGAAATTCAGCTATTAATTGGGTCGGTCAGATCTAGCGATTTAATAGATAGAAGCTCCTTTTCTGGAGTATCACTGCCTGATCTGTGCTAACTAAATAAAAAAATTTGAAGACAGGGTCTTTAAAGATGTGATCGAATCGATTACAGCCTTAAAACTCAAAATTCGTGACATAATTAACGAAAGAGAATCAACATTTTTCAAAAATTTGATTGAAAATTTTAATAAAATAATCGAGATCTGTATGCGTGCTCGTGATCGTGGTGGACTTCTGTCTGGTGTAAGTTATCATTTATAATTGCCAAAACTTGCCCTTCCCAACACAATAATTTTCTTTTCAATTTCCCGGGAATCTTTTTCCGACGCTTCCTGAGAATGAAAATCTAGTTGCATATTAAATCTTCTGCTTAAAATTTTAAATTTTTGCAACAATTTGCACAAATTCTCGAACAGAGTATTAGCCTTAAGCAATAAGCTTTTAGAAACATTTTAAGCTAATTTTAATTTAAATAAAATTTTGAAGTTGTCTTAATACAGGATCTTGTAGTAGAATCTTTTGGCAAGAATTTTTATGAAAAGTTTTAACTCATTAAAACTCTATTTCAAGAGCATTTTCCACCTTTTTTCAAAGGAATACAAAAGACCCGTTCATTCGAATGTCAAGGAGATAAAATGTTCCTTGTAGTATTTTACATTAATATGCTGAATAGCTCCTATATATAAAGGGCAAAGTAGCGAGGGAGGTATAGCTTTTATTTTCGCTGAAATCAAAACCAAGATACACATATAGATTTTTTGGTCCCTCCTATCAGAAACCGTCATCGGCATCTTGTTATCTTAAAAAAGTTTGATTTCCTTATATATGTATATAGTTTTAATATTATTATTTTTTTAATTCAATTTGATGAACTCAATTGCTAGAATTTACTCCCTATTCCCCAGCAGTGAAAAAAGTCATTAAATACAATTAAATTTTGTTTCTATTAACAGAAGAGTTTTTCACACAATTAAAAAAAAAACGACAAAAAACCTTTTTTGTGTTAATTTTATTTTTATTGTCATTTAAAATCTGTTGTTTTATTAATATGAATAGCAAAAGGAAAAAACAAAAGCCCTTCCCCCCACCACTCGGCGACAAATAGAACATACAACAGTTAGACTATGCATTGAATATGCATTGATGGTGAACAAATGTCGTGTCCCATAGTCTGCTCTCTATTACACCATTTGACAAACGTGCGGCACAACTACAGCAACACATTGTCATACGAGTAAGCGGAGATATAAAACTAAAAACAGCCAGTGGCAAAGGAAGCGTTTCCCGTTACAACCCACATTTTTCCAACTTTTTGTTTTCTTTTGTTCGACTGTGCACATTCTGTAGTAGCAGCAGTGCACCATTCTAATAAAACGATATATGTGTGTATGTACGTGTGTATGATTGTGTGTGTGTCTTTACGGGCTGCCAGGCAAAATTTATATGAGTTTGAAAAGTAGTATTATGGGTATTAAATTTTGATTTCAAAATAATTCTCAGGGTGCATACTCGTACATATTTTTGCTGTTATTTTTGTGTTACTTTTTTTTTAACGCCGAATTATTACAGAAAAAAATTTTATATTAAAAAAGAGGAAATATTTTTTTTCTAATCGTGAAGGGAGTTTCATTATACTGTTTTTTTTATTATTTCGGCGTGTGAGTGTCAATGAGTTCGAGTTGAATTGAGTTCTTATGATCAATGGCAAATGCACTCATTTGTTATGAACCACTTCTCAGACATACAAATTTCAATAAAACTTTTAAGCCCCTAGATTAAAACAGTCAATGTCTGTCTGTCCGTTGGTTCTCCTCCGTCTTTCCTTTTTCAATTCTACATTCAATGACAATTGATTGTTTGCCAAATACTTAAAAACCCATACGGCACACTCAGACATGTATTTTTAAGGTACTTTATATATCAATGAACAAATAAGTGAAACTGGCGTCAGCATTTACTGAATATAAAGACCCGGAATAAATAAATAATTTTGAAAAGTAATGCAGACACACTCTTAAATATAAATAAGTTTTGAAAGCCACTCTTGTGTATATCAAATTCGTAATGCAAAGATATATTGACATATAAGTTTATGATGAAAAAATATGCATCTCAATTGAGTTAAATACCTACACATACATACATATACATTTGTACATACTTAAAAATATATATGTAAATATGTGTACATATGTTTCTATTTATATTTCAGGGTATTCAATCGGTTAATATAAAATTGGCTATTTCCGATTAACGATTAAATCGGTTAATTCCGGCCGAATACCCGATTAAGCATTATTTTTATATACACGTTATTTAAATTATCATCGAACTTTAGGTGATATTTTATATTATTTTCAATATTTGGACGCCTCTTTGGGCGTCTTGTTCAGGAACAATTTTTTTAGATGACAATAACAATTGAAAAATTGTAAAATGTTTTTAAATACATACATTTATAAATTGACGAAAAAATTTGCAAATCAAATTGAGATAAATTTTTTTTTAAGAAACATCCAAAAATTTTAATTTTTGAAGAGATAAAATTTTTTGTAATTTCGAAACAATAGCAAAATATTTTATTTATATTCCTATTGATAGGTTTTCAGCAAGATTTTTTTCTAATTTTTTTTTTTTACTTTCTTTTGATGTGTTAAAACTTTTTCAATTGGCATATGTGAGTATGTATATATGTGCGAGAGCTGGCCAGTAAGTCCGTGACTTTACGAATTTCCCGCCCCTTAACTGAAAGGACAACACTCTTCCAGTAAGCAGACTTCTGTCAGTTGACTCCTGTCGAAAGTTTAACACCAGCGTCATTTAGTTTGTGTTTGACAGCTATTTATAGCGGGCTACCACGTGATTTGAGGAGAAAATGGAAAAAAGTGGGTTTTGTATGCTTATTAAGCATTATTTTTTTGCGGGAGAAAAACCATTTTTTATCGTAGAAGGAAGAGCTACAACACTTTTTTTAAGATCAGAATGTAGCTTTTATTTTATTACAAAATTAAAGATTGAAATGTAATCTTTTACAGAGAAGGATAATGTGTGTTTTATTAAAATTTGTTCAGTATTTTATCAAAACAAACACAAAACAAATATACATTATTTGGGATAGTGGCCAAAATATTTATTTAAAAACAATATTCTTTGTTGGATGAAATGCAGGATTATACTCAGCTAAACCAATAAAAAACAATACATTTTTTAAGTTAAAAAATTTTTTTTTAACTCAAAATAATGGCGGACATCTGTGCGAGAAGAGGGGCTGAGGGGAAATTCATTGGACCCACCCCTTCTTCTGGGTTCAACAAAAGTCTCCTTAAGAGGGAGATTTCGAAATGGACATCGTCCAGGATTGCACAACATTACATTACATTACATTAAGTTAAAATAATTGAAACCAAATTTTGAGCTTTTGAATATGTTTGTTTTTGGTTAAAACTTGCCAAAATTGTAAAAAGGATAAAGTTTGTTAAGAGTCCCTCCTATCGCCTAAATTTTAGAGAATTACAAAGATTTAAACAATCACTAATATTAATTACAGGATAATTATAAGAATACCAAGAAATCGGAAAATCGGTGAACATTTATATTGGAAAAAAGTGGTCGAATTTCTCTCTATAGGCAACATGTTGTATAAATACATGTTCCTGAGCTTTAGTTCATTATTATTATTTTTTTTTTATAGTGTTGTTTGTATACATAGTTAATTAGCTGTAGAGATAATGTGATAATCACTAGTGAATGAACAAAATCAAGGACAATTTACTAAACATTTGTGTGGAATTATTATTTTTTTGGCAAATAAAAATTGTCATGTCCACATAATGCATAAATAGCAACCCTCGTATTTTTCATATTAAAAAAGAGTTTTATAAAATTTTCATTACAGTCTGTGTTAATATTTTTTAACCATGTAACGTGTTCTAAAGCCACGTCACAACAATTATTTGCAATGCCAAAATCTGTGAAGACAATTTCTACAGACTGACGCAAACGTGAAAAACAAAATGCAAACTTCCCGCAATTTTAGATGAGAATTTATTTCAAAAATATATATGTACATATATATGTACAAACATATATAGTATATGTACATACATACATATGTACAGTGGATCAAAGTTATAATAGAACAGATGGAATTTTTAAATGTCGACTCTTAATACCAAATGAACCAGAAAACTTTTAAGAAAGATTATAGATTATAGATTTTGAAAGCTGATTTTATACTTATTTCCATCAAAGAATTAGCTTTATTTGCAACAGTAACAAAAATAAAGTAGAAGTAAAAAAATACACCTGTTTTACCCTCAAAATAATAATGAAACAATTTTGCAAAATAATGCAACTTCATTATTGCAACCAAGTCCAACTTCATTTGATTATCAATTTGTTTTTTTTTTGTTTTTTTTTTTTGAGACGCAACAAGAACAATGGCACCAAGACCTAAGTAGACATCGGTTGAACACAGGGAAATCATTATTTGGTAAATCTATATGTGACATTAGTGAAATCGCTAATCGAGCACCAGAGATTATATTTGACATCGTCAAGCGATACAAAAATGTTACAAACCTTGAAATTTAAGGGCAAAATTTTTTCAGAGTCGGCTGTCTTTGTTTCCCGCAAGCCATCAAGAAAAACTCTCGCACCAGTGCTCCAAAACTATCATCAGAAGCAGAGAAGTATGTATCTTGGAAAAAGAGCCAACCCTGAAACAGTTCGGAGTCTACTTAGAAAACATCAATCAAATATTATTTACTGATGAGAGTAAATTTAATATTTTTTCGATCAGATGGACAATCATACGTGTGGCGCAGAGCTAATGAAGAGTTAAATAAAGAATCCGGGCTACAGTTAAGCACGGTGTAGGTTCAGTAATGGTATGGGGTGCAATGTTAGCTGCTGGGCTAGCTAATTTACATGTCATCGAGAGAAATATGGACAAAATATATTATTTAATCTTCTAAAAATCAAATGTAAAAGAGAACGTTCGAAAGTTCGGAATAGTAAGCAGTTATATTTTTCTCAGGAGAATGACCTAAAACTGAAGCTCAAGGCTCATGCAGCGCGCACTTAGTTACTCTACAATTGTCCTCATGTCCTTGATACTCCACCCCAGTCACCTGATCTGCATGCTATCGAGCAGTCAAGGAATTACTTACTTGGAGCAAAAATTAAAAAGTCTCCGCATTAAATAATAGAGTAAAAAGTTGGTGGTAACTATGAACAGTGGAACAAAATACCAGTTACGTTCTGTTAAAAATTGGTTGAATCGATGCCAAATCGTTTGGAAGCAGTAATAAAATAAAAAGGTCTCAAAACTAAATATTAAATATACGATAAGTAGACTTTGGCGGAAAACTTTTTATGAGTTCCATAAGGTGTTACATTATAACTTCGATGTGTTTTGTTAATATTTAATAAAATTTATTACCTCATGTAAATATTTTAATTTTTTTTATTTTTATAATATATGTATATTGAATAGTCCTGGTAAAAAAACCCGGTTGCTAATAAGTGTAGTTAATTTGGTATCATCGTCGAAATTTACACTTCCAAACTGTTCCATTATAGCTTTGAGCCACTGTATATATACATACATATATATTTCCAAATAACTTATAATTAAGTTTTCTCACACGTTTTAGAAACAATTTAGTCAACCCAATGAATTTCTATTTTTTTGTTGAAATTTTCCACTTTTCTTTTTTAATTATTCACATTCCCAAAAATTACTACACTTATCGTTCCTTTTTTTCTTCTCTTTCCCATGCATAGAACAACGATAATAACAAATAAAAATTTTACATGCTACAAAAGTTTTGCAACATTTTATATTCAAATAACTCAAAGTCACACTTGAAATATAATTGAAACTTAAAAACAGTGCTACACATAAAGCAATAGAATGATTTTTAAGCAGGGGGAGCAAAAACAAAGAAGTGAACACAATAGCAACAACTAAAACAACAACAATGGCAACGGAAACTGTGAACAAATAAAATACATCACACTTTAGTTAAGTTTTCATCATCAGCATCATCATCCTACTCATGCACACATGCTTGTTTTACACTTCACATGCAATTTGTACGCTTTTATAAGGATAGATGTGCTACACATTAAAACTAGTTATGCTGGATTGGAAGGGCGATATGCATCACAGATGAGAGCTTTTAGCAGAATTAAAAAAAAAACCCCCCCTCAGAGTCGTATACACTTTCTTCTGGTCGAAATTTAGTTCCTGGCTGCATACGGCATGGGGGTAAAAAATATTGGTAAAAAGAGTAAAAAATCTTCTGTAAGCCCAGAGAAAAATTTGCTTAATACAATCACAATTGCAAACTAGAATTAATATCTGCCCTAATGATTCTATCAAACATATTATTTCGTTCATTACAACTATTTTGAAAATAACCTCATAAGCAAATTGTGATGTTTGTCAAATCTATGTTAATACTTTCTTTACGATAATATAGAGGAAATAAATGTTTGACTTTGTATTTACACTAGTATTTTTTTATGGTAATTTGTTGCATGCAACTTTATCTATTTGCCAATGTTAGGTAGAGTAAAACAGTTGGTAAAAGTAATGTGGCAAAATATCCATGAAATTTTCTATACTGCCAACTTTGCTATACCATTTACTTCAATATCCTTCATATCAGAGAACAAAAGAAGTTGCATGCAACAAATTTCATGCACTTATAAATAAAAATCAAAATTTTTTATTCATCAAATTAAAGTTTTTAAAAATAAAATTCACACTTTTCTACATTGAATTCAAGATTTTAAAAACCAAACTCAGATTTTTTCATTCATTTAAATTCAGGACTTAAAAAAATCGGACTGTTCCATATCAAATTCAAAACGCTGGCACAAGTATATTATATCTAAGAGTAATACTATGAATAGGACAAAATAGAAATTGATAAATAAATAATTTTTGAGAAAAATTAAAATTTACCTTTTCCATTGAACACACCTCGCATATATGTTCATATGTATATAAAATAGGTGTCATAATTTATTACAAATGAACGTTTATAGAAGATCTGTCATTCAAGATAAAATAACTATAGATGCACTTATGGAAGATGATATTGGAATTAACCAACAAAAAATTCAAATATTAACTGCTGCAGAAGATCTTCAAATTGTATTTAATAATAATCTGACTTGGTCAAGTCATACTAATGCAGTGGTTGCAAAATTATATGCTAAATTAAGCACATTATGGACTTTTCAATATTTCACTCCATTGAGAGTAGGAATGTTACTTGCTAAAGGCTACCTGGTTCCAAGTCTTACTTATGAATGCATAGTGTTAGTAAGAGAAAATTTGTATACAATACTATAATAAAATATGTTTATAATCTCGATCATGTCTCGTTGTATTTCAAAACATTATATGATGTATTATTTGAAAATCTCCTAAAGATAAGAATATCAATTTATTAATATAGAGTCAAGAGCGGAAATATCTATTTAAAAAAATTTGATATGCTAGATCTTTAAGAGGCAAAAATATAATAATTCCTAAATATCAATGCCTTATTTCAGAATACCACTTCTTTTTTGCATGCTGTCCGTCTAGGGGATGCTCTTCCACAATGCAAAATATTTCAAAAAATTTCATTTTTAATACGACTACTTAAATGAATTGATTAAATGTTTTATAATATACACGTACATATTTATAATATTGTTAAATCATGTTTGCATGCAGCTTTTAAAAAATCGCGAATTTAATGTGCACTAAACAATCCTGCATTATAATTATAAGATTAGGTTAGGTTAGGTTGATTGGAGGGGTGTGATAGCCCATGTCATACGACATACACTTAAGCCTGTGAAGGCTTGTTGTGCGCTCCCTTTAATTATCAAACACAAACTGCCAAAGTGCTGTGGCAGGATTCGAACCTGCGACCTTCGCACCACGAGTGTCTAGTACACTACCTACTAGTCTACAAAGGTCAGTTGTAAGGTTAAGTCTTGCTATACAAGAAGATTCGTTAAATAAAATATATAAAATACCTTGAAAAAATGTTTGTTGTGGCTTTAGCTCTTCATATGCCGACATTTCATTGGTTGCTAAAACCAAATCGTCAGTGAAGTTTAAGCAGTTTGATAACATTCAACCTCGGATGTTTATGCCACATAGAGAAAAATAAACTAGACTCACGTTGAGTAACTTGTTTGTTGTGTTGGTTTGTATAGAAACATTCTAAACCTACTATGATTATGTATTTGTTGTAATTCATATGCAATATTGAAATTCTCATATTGTATTTGTTTTATGTGGCATAAACATACGAGGTTGAATGTTATCAAACTGCTTAAACTTCACTGACGATTTGGTTTTAGCAACCAATGAAATGTCGGCATATGAAGAGCTAAAGCCACAACAAACATTTTTTCAATGCATTTTGCAAAAAAACTAATTGTTTTCTAACGATTGGTCGGGATATTCTCCCGAATAATAAATTTCAATATTATATATAAAATACCATAATCTTACTGAGATTAAAAAAGGGTTATACAAAGTCATAGCAGTATATTCGAGATTGAATTTAGATTTTGAGGAAAATATATAACACATGCATGATTTACTAATAAATCCTAAGGTTTGACTTGAAAAAGTCTGATCTCGATTTTTGTAATGGAAAAGTCGAATTTGGAATTTTAAAACACTATATTTAATATGAAATATTTTGAACTTTATTTTTAATATCTTAAATACGAAGTGGAAAAATCCGAATTTTAAGTTAAAAACCTATAAGTATTAGAAAATCTCTAATGTGCTCGTACATACATATGTAAATATTTATTTTCTTTGCATTATTACTTTTATTTGGTTCTTTATTAGTTTTTTAGTTTTACAATTTCAGTTTAATAAATTTTTGTAAAAATTTTTTTGTCACTTTCAAATGTCAAAAAAAAATAAAATAATTTTAAATAGAAACATGCGCTTTAATGTAACAACATTTAAATTCCTAAAATATTGTTGAAACAATCATATTACAGTAGTAACGACAATATAATGGTGTAAAGTCATACATCTCAAGAAATTCATGTTCAAACACTATTTTAGTAAAAATAATTTTACTGTCTCAATTATACTTATATATCTGGAGTGAACATAAAACGATCGTAATGAGCAGTTATTAGTCATATTTTTTTTACATGTACAAAATATAAATAACGACACAATCATTTATTTCAGGTTTTATTTTATTCCCAGGGCAGGTTGAAATATCTTCTTATATACAAATTTGTAAAATCGGTCCATATATGCCGGAGTTATGTGGTAATAAATTTGTCGGACGACTGCATTATCCGCCTAGCTTCTACCCAAATTTCTATGGGACCAAATTGCAAGCATACACTTTCAACCCGAAAAAAAATTATTATAAATTTTATACATTCTCACTATTACAATCAGCCATAAATTCGATTAATTGGGTATTACTTTGTATTGGAAGTACACTTCCCCTTCATCCTACCCAGTCAGTGTTTCTTGGGAGTGCATGCTTTGGGGGCACAATAAACCACATCGATTTTGAATATTCTCACTGCTATAGTCAGCA
The DNA here is from genome assembly GCA_963681545.1 of Germaria angustata. Classification (NCBI taxonomy): domain Eukaryota; kingdom Metazoa; phylum Arthropoda; class Insecta; order Diptera; family Tachinidae; genus Germaria; species Germaria angustata. Next base: position 117,492,243 of record OY812998.1, on the reverse strand, counting down.
AGATATAAGATAATTATCTGGTACTTTGTATGGGAAGTAGCCTTCTCTTTAGTCCTATTCAGTAAGCTTTTTCTTAAAACAACGTGTATTAGATGCCGAGCAACCTATACCAATTTTGAATGCTCTTACTATTATTGTCAGTCAAATAAATGAAAGTTGTGCATTTCCTTTATTGGGAGGTATCCTCTCCCCTAGTCCTATCCAGTCAGCTTTTCTTAGGACTGCGTTAACTGGATGCGGAGTAACCTAAGCCAATTTTGAACCCTCTTACTATTATAGTCAGCCAAATTAACGGAAGTTGTGTATTTCGTTTAATGGGAAGTATCCAGTGAGTTTTTCTTGGGACCGCGTGCATTAGATGCAGATTAGCCCATGCCAATTTTAAATATAACATTATATATAGTCAGCCAATCATACGTTAGTTATGTATTTCCTTTTACTCCTAGTCTTATCCAGTCAGTTTTTCTTCGCATCCTGCTTGCAGAGTAACGCACGCCTATTTGGAATACTCTCATTGTTATAAAAAGTCCGATATTCGATAATTATATATTATTTTCTATTGGGGCCAACCTTCCTCTTATCCCATCAACTTAATTTTTCTTGGGACTGCGTGCCATAAAGTAAGCCATATATACGATAATTACATGGGAGTTAGTCTTCTCCTTTATCCTACCCGGTAAATTTTTATAGAGATTACGTGCATTTGATGCAGATCAGACCACGTCAAGAGATTACGTCTATGCGCATAGGGAAAGGGACCTAAGGGTAAAAAAAATAAATTTTAATTTTTGATGTGGACAACATCTGAGCATCGAATGAGACCGATCCCATGCCCTAAAAGTGTTCCCTCCCAGAGATATGCGCGTTTTATGAAAGTGATGGTACACCAAAGATACACGTATTTAAATCTTAAAAATGGCTCTCCTGAACAAAACCGGTTTTTACCCTTAGGTCGCTTTCCATTTTGCGCGTCACATATTGCTTTGTGTGAAAGGTATCCTTTCCTCTGTTGGTATCAAAATGACATCAAAATCACAAGCGTACCCTTTCAAGTAAAAAAAGTTTTTTTGAAAACCGCTGCACAAACATTAATAAAAATACAGACGAGTTGATAACCTCCCCCTTTTGTAAAGCCGGTTAAAAATTAGCGAATGGTCCTCCTTCTACCCTTTACAAGTGTTGACTACGTTCTCTTTTCTTAGTGCAGATGAACCGATTTTGTTTTATGTTTGAGAGTTGACTAGACCGAAAGTGTGCTTGAATATATTAGAAATGAACTAGTTTATGTTTTCCAAAGGTCTGACCGCATCGAAATTAGGAACGAGTACATATTCTGCTATTTGAGTGAGCAGCTCGAAGAACTTGATCTGATCTGATGCTGATCGATTCGGACGTTGCCTTAAATTCCCATTTTAATTTTACTTAAAAAAATATTAATTTCTTGATATTTGCTTCAGTAAAGGATTTATAGGATTCGGCATAGCGGAATATTACTTTCCCATTTGTGTTCTATAACACTTCCATACAACTTAAGAAAGTATGTACTTGTTTATCATGAAAGTTCTTTTCGAAAGATGCTCAGGGATACGAAGAAAAACACAATTTGCAACTTACGAGTATATTTTTTTTCTCTCAAGACTAAAACAACAAGAAAAAGCAACAAAAGTAAAAATGAAATATGAAGAAACCCTATGGCTGAGATTTAAAAGTACACATGAGCACGTTTGGATGCCCAAGAAAAAACAACAACAACAATAAAACCAGAATACGCAATGATTTTTACCGGCCTTTAGGACTTCAAAGTGAATGTTGTTCGCCAGCATCATCATTTAGATGAAAAACAAAAAAAAAAAAAAAACAGTGAAAATTATTACAAAAGTTTCCTTTTATAATTCAAGTGTAACAGAGGGAGATTTTTTTCCTTCAATATGATGGATTTGGAAAAAAAATTATTGTGATTCATTCTTTTGAATTTGTTGTCGTTGTTATTGTCATTGATTCAAACTAAAAAAATGAAACCTTATACAGGACAACAGATGATGTTGATGATAATGGGCTTCATTTTTCAGTGTTGTTTGTTTAACGCTTGAATTGTCACAATTATTTGTAATTTTATTGTGTTTGTTTTTTTTTTTCTTCTTGAGGGGTAGCAGAGATTTTTTAAAACGTTATTAAAAATAAGTGTTAATGTCAAACGCCGATTATCAAGTGCTTCAGTATTTTGAGAAACATTTTATATAATCGCAAGAGTATGAGAAAAAAAGGAACATGAAGCGATCGCAAAAGGAGACATTATTTATAAATTTATTTGGGAAATTCAATTATAATGCTAAAATGAAATTTTTAAAATTCATATAATGAGTAATTTTAAGTTCTGAAAATTTTACAGCTTCATATACTTATACAGGACAGTACAGTCCGTTTAATTACCCCAGACTTCTTTGCCTCACTTTTTTAATAACTGGTCTTTTATACTGCTTTTTTTATAAGAAAACACCACGGTTGATTATTTTTCGCTTAATAACCCAATTATGTATGTCAAATAGTTTGTAATGAAAATCGAATTTCTCCTAAACTTCCTTCGTTTAATTACCCAAAGTACTTACCGGTTATACTTTTTACTTTTCATGTAAAATGAATTTTTACGAGTACTTTCTGATAAAATATTTTAATTAATTTTTTGTTTTCATTAAATAAGGATGATGTATATTCTCATAAACGGTTAATTGCTCTCCCCGTATAATTACCCAAAAATCTTTTTAATTTTAACGATTGTTATTGTACATACAAATATGTATATCAGTAAAATAATAACTGCTTCCTTTGAAGGAGAACCGCGCCACAATGCCGCATTCCCCACATATTAAATCGGCACATATGGAATCCCTAATTGACGAACACCCAGTTTAACGAATTCGCGATTTAACGCATGCACAATTTTTTCTCATTGAGTACCTTCTAATGAGTCTTCCAATAGGGAGTTTTACAACTGTTAGCGGCCATATTGATGAAGCTGCATCTGTCGAATTAGCTGTTGTTTATTACGTCTGTTTTGCCAAATTAACATGGACGGATATGACATTCAGCATAATGTGCAAATGATAAAGTTGTTTTATCAAAATGGGTGTTCTGTTTGGGAAACTCTAAACGAGCTTCGCCCATCATCACTAAGATGAGCCTTTGTAGATCAATGGGGGCATCAACAAACAAAACTATCGAATTTGGGACGATACCAATCCACGTGAGATTTATGTGTGACTAATATATCCCCAAAAATTCTGTGTTTGAAGTGGATTTAGGGTCTGCCGCTGTCATCGGTTCATTTTTCTCGACTAAACATTTTTTTATTATTTATCCTTAAACATTGTTTAATTACATTAATTTCATGTTTATTGTAATGGGTGTTTTTTTTATAGAGGTATAGAACTTTAAGTTGCAATAAAACAACGATGGATTATTCGATTGACATGAATTTTATTTATCCGAAAGATAATCTTGTGGCATTACATTTTATATATGATTTCTGGCATATGATCGCCACGGCTGGCGCGGATGTAGTCCAATCTCGACGTCCAATTTTCGATGACTTTTTCCAACATTTGTAGCCGTATATCGGCAATAACACGGCGAATGTTGTCTTCCAAATGGTCAAGCGTTTGTGGCTTATCCGCATAGACCAATGACTTTACATAGCCCCACAGAAAGTAGTCTAGCGGTGTTAAATCACAAGATCTTGGAGGCCAATTCACAGGTCCAAAACGTGAAATTAGGCGGTCATCAAACGTTTCTTTCAATAAATCTTTTGTGGCACGAGCTGTGTGCAAGCGTTGTTCAGGCGTGAGTCTATTCATGATGAGTTGGCAAACCAAACTGAGAATAAATCACTTGACAGCTGTTAAATCGGTCGCCATTTTGAAAAGTAATGCCAACTTAAAGTTCTATACCTCTATAAAAACATCCCTTTACATGGCACTATTTTTTGCACTTAAAATTCCTGCTCTAGTTGTAGGACATTAGCCTTGTTGAATAAGGAGAAAATTCTACAGATGACGCCGAATGTCACTGTGCTTTGACATTTATTATGTAGATATATAGGAATAAGTTATCAACAAGTCATGGAGTGATATACACCTCAAGAACCTGGAATTAACTTACGGCCATACTCGGCTAAACTTAGAGCAAGAAGTGTATGATTTCGTATCAAAAGTCATAATGAGCAACGTAGGCTATTCCCACTTAAGTGGTTGTGTTAACGAAATCATATTTTATATAGAGAATGACAGTTTGATGTGGATGGCTTAATTCAGCCACTTCTTTCTGAAATTCGAAAGTTAATAAACACGAACTACGAAGATACTTGGCTTGTCTGCCGAAACACCCAGAGTGTTCGGCAAGAATCGAACCTGCGACCTTCGGGCTACCAATTTAGTACACTAGCAACTAGCCAACGAAGGCTAGGTATACATTGGAAAAACCAAATAAAAGCTTAAAAAGGGGAATTAAATGTTTTCTAATAAGTGCAAACTTCTTAGGAATGAAAAAGCGTTCCTGTAAGCGAGTTAGATTTTTTTTTGATTAGAACGATAATTCGAGTTTTATTGTAAATTCATAGAGAAAACGTTTCACCTTCTTCAGAAAAGAAAACCTCATTAGTTTAGAATGTAAAACAATCATGAGATTTTGTAAGTAAATTTTTTTCTTAAAATGCTTAGACATATAAGCGTTATATACTATGTTTATACGCACGTCTTATTTGCAAATAGAACTATTTGCAAAATAACTAATTCACTGTTTATACGGGAAATTGCATACAGAATTTGTGTTATTGTTAGTGATGCCATGTGACGAAAATATGATTGTTTGGTAAAGGTGAATTCACCCATTAGTCCAGAACGTTCCGAACGCTTTTTTTATATGTAGTTTGACGTCTCTATTTTTTGAGAGTGAGAAAAAGAGAGTAAATTTAATGCGGAACAACAACAAAAATTTCGTTCAGAACGAATGGGTGAAACACAAAAAACGTTCATGAAGTGGCAACGTCTTACTTTTTATTTGCAAATAGTGTCGTTATTCACGACTTGTTAAGTGAGTTAATAAGTTACAAAAAAAGTTATACGGCAACATTATTCTTTTTTATTTGCAAATAAGACGTGCGTATAAACGTAGTAATAGAAAAATTTTAGATGTAATGCAATTCAACTCACAAAATTCGTCTTTATTAACACCAACACAAATTATGGTAATTAATTCTTAATTAAAAAGTTCTCCTCTACTAAACATTTCCCGCTGCATTATCTCCGCACTGGTTTATAAGACTCCCTTACACACTCTCCTCATGGTTAGTAAAATTATCACAGAGTATAGAGTAGATTGTAGAAATTTATTACATTCCATTGGCATATGCCAACGTCACAATGGTGTGTCCTTGTATGGCATTAACACAAGAAAATAAGATAATTATTATAATCCTATCAAATGCAATTTTATCTTGTTGCTATACGTTATTTAAAGTTCTCATTAGAATTGCAAAAAAAGGACGAAGATGAAAAAAAATAGAAAAATAAAATCTAAAATATAAATTGATTACATATCAAAATCCTTGATTATATCGGCATCATATGCCAAAGCAACAACTATAGCAACGGCATTCAAAAACGAGTATGTGTTTGGAGGAGACAGGACCAGTGATGTCAACTAGATGGAAAGCAGCTTGATATATACACATATAAAATAGTGTAGCTTATCACATTTTCTTCTATGGCCAATGCAGTACAATGGTATATTTTTTTAATCAGGTTCGCCCATGATAAAGAATGTTTTCAGACACTATTTGGTAATATAAAAAAGTCACCATCGAAGTGGCAAAAATTGATCATAAGTGCTAAACTATTTTATAAAAATCAGATAGACTGGTGCAACCCCCATTATACAAGAGAAGGGAGCTGTTGGCTGACTTCAAGGAATTTATGACCGAGAACGTTAATTCGATCCCTGTTCAGTACAAGTCATTAACATTATGAGTTTTTCTGATGTACACTAGCGAGGCATTGTGTTAGTTGTTGTTGGACTGTTTAAGTGATGAAGGCATAGAACTGGTCACTGAACACTCTCCCATGTTAATTTAGATCACAACGCTCTTCTTTTCTTAAGCATCTTAAGAAAATTAATGCATCTACTCAACACCAGAGGCGCTGCAACGTTGCTATAAAAATTATTAACACGCCCATTGGCAGAGTTGGATAAGAATCAAGTCTTCTCGTTTTACCACCGGTAACACTTTAAGCAGTATGCGTTAATTGCCTGAATATTACTTCTCTTTATAGAAGAAATAAATAAAAAATAAAATACATTTTAGCATGGTTCCCTAAGCCTAATGACAAATATGTAATGGACAAATAAAAAGTTAGAAATATGTAGCTGGGCATGAATATCACTTAATTTGCAACTATTGTTAATCGGCACGTGTATCATGTGTATCTTGGATTGTTCTATAACATCAGATAAATCATTGTAGTAAAGGTTAAAGAATTGATCCTTGTGAAACACCTTTGTCGCTACTTGAGATCCTTCAGTTAGATAGGCTGTCGATGGAAAATCAAGAGGTTTCTCTAGTTTTCTTCTTACTATTGGACGGTCAACTGTAAAAAGTCGTTGCTATGATCCGGAAGTGTTATTATTAATATCATACTCTTGTACAGGTCAGCTCTTAAAATCTCATTGTCGTCAGTAAAAGCTGTAATACAACTTCTCTCGTTCACAAAGCCGGATTGTTTCTCAGACACAATATTCTGCGTTTTTTGATGCTCATTAATTCGTTTGCTCATTATACTTTTCATAACTTTAGACAAAAAGGGAAGCACAGCTATGGGCCTATGGCCCTTGTTTTGCTTACGAATAGGAATAATTTTAGCCGGTTTCCATTTATCAGGGAATATAGATTTTGTATATAATTGAATATAGATTTTGTAAATAATTGAGTGATTTATTCCATCAACACTAATGGCCTTTGAAGCTGTCTTCATTTTGTTAATAAAATTGTGTTTTATGTTTGGAAAGACTATAAACTTGCCAACAGCCAAGATTTATTTATTTTTTTAAAGTAATTGTGTCAATTATTGATTGAGGAAAATGTATGTTTTCATATAGATTTAAGTAAGTTTTTTTTATGAAAAAAAAAACTGTTTAAAAAACGAGAGAAAGAGAGAGAGAGAGAAATAGTTCAGATTTTTAATAGATTTCTTGATCTTGACTTTCTACGAAATTTGAAAATATGGAGCAGCGGATTTTTGGAAGCAATTTTTCTTTTGCTAATGCTTCTTTCTACATTCCAATTTAATAGATTCACCTTTTTTATTTTTATTTCCACATAAAATTAAATAAAAATACATTCGCATCATTGTCAACACTCTTTGAATACATGGATGTAAGACTCTTTTATGGCACCAGGAGATATTTTAAGCATCTATGGCATGGAAAAGTTATGCAGGCCGACAGACAGACATGCCCATATATCGTGCACAGTAACAATAACAAAAACATTGGTTTAAAAAAAATATATGTAACTTATGTTGAACCATATTTAAGATCAAATTACTTGTGTGACTTAAATTTGAAAAACAATCCCGACAGACGCAATGACGCATTCGCAAATACGTTAACAGCAACAACAAACAAGAAGGCAACTTTGTGCAAAATGTAGATTGATGGACGGAGAAATGGACAGACATGGAAACGGATAAACTGTGATTGAATAAGGAACAACACAAAAAAATAAACTCATGTTAAAATAAAGTCAGTTTCAGCTCGTAAGACAGACTGGCTTAATATTGCATGGTTCAATTAGTTGCCTTAGTATGTCTGGACAGACAGACTGACTGACAGACTGGCTGGCTGGCTGGCTCGCAATCCTGTGGTGCTTTGTCAACTTTTTCGTCATGAGATTTTGCGGTTTAGTTTAGCACTCGTTCTCATATTGTTGGAGGCTGTTTGAGTTTCAGCAACTTTTAACAGTCACATTTAAAAACAGTAGTAGTGGCAGACAGCAACAAATAAAGCCACAGCAGCAACATTAGCAATTTGTGATGAATGTTACTTAATACACCGATATACAATTTATTTGTAGAATAACAAAATGTGTAGCAAAAAATAAAAATATGTGTATATCTAAACTAATTTAATACGTATGTATTGCCAAAGCAACTGCTTCTGTATCATTTACTGCCACATTTTTTTTATCTCTCATCTCTTTATTTAGTCATTAAGATTAAGTTGGACATTGTTCGTTGGCAGTTTCCGTCAAAAGAAATATGTATAAACTTCATTTATATATTTAACAAGGTCCATCCATCTACATACTGGTACATACTTATATACGACTGAATGCTTATATGATCAGCACTTGTATGGTCATGAATAAATATCAACAAAAATGAGTTTAAATTACATATTTACTATATTTGTAACAACAACTACAACTTGGTATGGATCTACACATGAGAATCGGAATTCAATAAAACTTGAGGGAAAAATAAATGAAAATTTCTAAATAATTACAAGCGGATATTTCACAGACTGCAGGTAGTAAGAGAATAATATATGGCGGTTTTGTTTCATTTGCAATAACAGATTAGGTTAAATAGAAGAAAACACGCCATAAGCCAATTATAAAAAGTGGCAACAGAGAATATTATTGAATGTTGTTATTGTGGCTTGTTAAACGGTTTGAATAGAAAGACAGCGGCTACGCCTGGAAGTGCCATTATGGTAAACATATTATCCTCTTCGACATTTTTCTTTTTATTAACAATTTTTCTGGTTCAGGCTAGAATTAACTTAAGCTGAAAAATATTTTCTATTGTATTTCTTTTTCGGAATTCCCACCTACAAGAAGGTAAACTTGCAATTTTCACCCTGATAATCGAAAATGGAGTTTTCTTCAGATCTTCGCATTTTGAGTTCCTAAAAAGCTCTTCATACTATTGTTTTTCCCAGATGTTCTTATGGCTGTATAATTGTATGCATGTGTATTTATAGGACTATGATAATTACTGAACGACCTTATCGGTCGTTAGGGTTTTTGACTTCATTTAAATAGGAAGATTTCGAAATTTTTCGAAAATAACTTTTTGAATTAAACGTGTTTTTGAAAAAAAAATCTAAAACTACTGTTTCAATCGAACCAAAAATTCAATCAGCTGTTAATCTATAAAATCAATTTCATTAAGATCAATTCATTCGCTCGATGTGATTGTGGAAAATTTTCAGAAAAAATTTTCAATTGAAATTTATTATTTGGGATAGTCTCCTCAACTAATCGTTAGAAACAATTAGAGCTTTTGCAAAATGCATAGAAAAAATAAAATAGACTCACGTTGAGTAAATTGTTTGTTCTATAGAAACATTCTAAACCTACTATGATTATGTATTTGTTGTAATTCATATGCAATATTGAAATTCTCATATTGTATTTGATTTATGTGGCATAAACATCCGAGGTTGAGTGTTTTCAAACTGCTTAAACTTCACTGACGATTTGGTTTTAGCAACCAATGAAATGTCGGCATATGAAGAGCTAAAGCCACAACAAACATTTTTTTATTTTCAATTTAAGTTTATATTTAAAATTCGAGTTTATAGATTCGGTATTTTGTCAAAGCCTGTAGCAGCGCCGCGGCAAGTCGAAAATTTAATAATAAAACTTATTTCATTCGTTCGACAGATATCGTTACCGACAATATTTAAAAACATTTTTTTTAATACTTTGCTATTTCGAAAGGTCTGAATTTTTTTCTTTTGAAGTTGCGACGAATGTCGTAAATTTTCTCTTAATAGCTATAGAAAATTTCGAAAACATTCATTATATGTATTTTAATGCATATTAAAAATTATTCTCAAAGCCAACTTGATATTAGCGGAAGTTCTTGAAATAGTTTGCAAAGTGAAGCATACTGGTTAAATAACACTGAATCTTAATATTTACTACGCAAAAAAAAAAAAAGAAACGTGATTGAAGTGACCATAATATGATTAAACTTATAGAAATATGTTTTAGTCCTGTTAAAAACACTTCATTATATTACTAGAATATGGTAATAAAATATAATTGTAATAAAACATTTGAAAGATGTATTAACACAAAACATGAAATAATATAATTTATGATCATAATATGGTTAAAGACTCAAGAAAACTCAAAATATTTATATTAAAATAAATTTAATATGTAACGTTGCATTCTAAAACATATCTATATATATAAAACAGCGATACGCAAACATACATATAAACATTTTGTTTGCCCTCACAAACACACATAAAGAATCACTATTGCCAGATCTGACATTTTCATGTCATACCTAAATTTGAAATCTTAAATCTCCATTTTCTCATAAAAATTTTGTTCATAAGAACTAGTATTTCCTAAGGTGAATTTCTGGGGATCTCACTTTTTGCATATGGCAACGCTAATTTCTAACAAGAAGCGTAACACGTCCATCGTCTTTGAGTGCTCGAGTGAGACTGATTTATGTTTTTTATTTCTCTGCAATACGTGTGCACATGTACACGATGTAAGAGCGTAAGCATTGGCGCCGCGCCCTTGTTTTGCCTATCGCTGATATAAAATAGGATGTTTGTATGTATGTAACGTAATGGCTCCAAAACGGCTGGGCCGATTTTGACGAAATTTTCAGGGAACCTTCAGAATACTCGGGCGGGTGACACTGTGAAGTCCGATTTTTTATTTTCGGTCTGTGGGCGGAGGGGCGTGGCAAAATCAAATAATTCATAAAATGAGAACGGCTTGACCGATTTCTGTAAAACTTTTTGTCAGTTGTTCGTATTTTCGAGGAGAAGGTTTTTATGGAAGAAAATCCCTCCGGAAAAGTCGGAAAATTGGAAAAATCGAGTTTTTGTATGAAATTTTGTTTGAAATTATTCCTTAATGGCTTTTCAAATGAAAAAATCAAAAGTTTGTCTGAAGGTTTAAAATTGGGGCGAGGCGAAGTTCGCCTGGTCCGCTAGTTTAAAATAAAAAGAAAGCTTAAAGATATAGTTGCATTTACACGTTTCTTCTATTTTCTTCATTTATTGTTGAAATACGTTCACTTTTTGACAATTTTCGCCGACTAATAAAAAGTCTTCTATTGTAAATTTCTTATCGCTTGCAAGATCCCAAAATTATAGTATTTTGGAAAGTTTTTATTTATGAGTCTGTTGATTAAAACATTAGTTATCATCTTAGATGATCACTAATAATACGTTACATTTTTTGAAGTAAATGGAAAACCAAAACAAAAAATTAGGAAAAAAATTATGAATTATTTCCAAACTTTCTATTTGAACAGGAGATGCCAACAGTTTTTTCTTTTAATTTTTATAACAAAGCAACTCGCTTTCATATTAGATTGATCTAAAGAAAAAACATATTTAACTTTCATTGAAATTCAAATATTGAATTTAAGCCTCAAAGCAAATCAGAGAAAATTACAGGTAGACGAAAAACAGCACATGCAGAGCTGAAGATTTATTGAAACCGCAACTGAGACTTAAGATATGAATTTCATCTAATACGGGCCTAGATACGAAAAGTTCATAACAATTCAGATTACTTATCCTTTTGTGGCATCTTAGAGTTTAGAGTTTGTCTTGAAATTCTTAACAGAAATTAGCTTTTGTTTTGTATATTCTTAATATTAACATTGTTCTTTCAATAAGTGCTTATTGAAAAATCATTAAATTCATAATATTTTCCTAGCAGTTATAGCAAAGAAAAAAATATCGATTTCAATAAAACTCATGATCAAAATTAAATAATCGCTTATATTTGCAATAGCAAACAAATTAATACACTCTGCGACATACGAGTAAATACGCAACATTCGTAATGGATTAATAAAAACAAAAAGCTTTATTGTTTCTATATTTTTTATTATTTCGATATTCGCAAATTACGAATAGATATAAAACTAATACATTTAAAGTTAAAAAAAAAAAATAATAATAATAAAATCTAGATTTTCAAAGCCAATAGAACAAAATATAGTATAAAAATTTTCAGAGAATTTATATAAAACTCTGTCTAAAAGGTCCATTTGTAAATCTACATCCATTTTATGGCAAATAAACCGGAGTTGGTCCGTTGTAGGTGAGTGCTGCCCCTATCATGAGAGTACTACGGTGGAAACTTCTGTAAATACGGGATCCTCTTTTCGGCGAACATCAGTCTAATATTTTTTAATTTCATTAATATCATTTAAACTAAATTTCTTTTTGCCGTTAAGCAGCACAGATTACCCATTCATTACCAGAAAATTTATGATTTTCCTTTAACCTTTAACGAGTATTTTTAAGCCGCTGCTGCAATTCTGGTTGACAGATGTGCTTAATTACCCTTCATCGTTCCTTAAATAAAATCTGTTATATTCTGCGTTTGGACACTTGATGATTTAATCAACATTTAATATTTGGTGGTGATGCGAGTATATATTTATCTACAGGCATATATATTTATCTCCTTCTTAGTCCTTTCACACACCAGAGGCTTTCGTCCTGATCTTTTCGAACATTCATAATTGTCCGAGTTTGAAAAAGTAATATGTTTTTTGTGTCTGTGTACTTTTCTTTTTGGCGATGTCCCTTATGGTTATTCCGCATTATTCGCTCTTCGCTTCCTAAATTAAAGGAAAACACTGCTCCTGTTAACAGGCAATTTTCAGTTAACTCCTGTCGAAATTTTAACATTCTTCATGATTTAGTTTGTGTTTGACAGCCATTGATAGCAGACTTATGAGTGATTTGAGGAGAAAATGAAAGAAAGTGAATTCCGTTTGTTCATTAAGCATTATTTTTTAAGCGAAAACAACCATCATTCAAACCAAGGCCAAGCTTGAAAACATTTTGGGAATTCTGCATCATCGTTTTAAATAGTAAAAAAGTGTTTTAATGAAGTTCGTTGTGGCGGTGCAAGCACGGAAGATGTCGAACGTTCTGGACTCCCAGTTGAAATCTATATACCCGAAGCAATTGAAACAATTCACGACGTGGTGTTGACCGATCGGAGAATGAAAGAGTAAGAGATTGTGGAAGCCATTGTTTGCTAACAATCGACTACAAACGCAATCGTGTGACAACTTCGCGTAAAGTTGAAGATAAAATTTGAAATGATATGTTGTGTTATATAGTAAAAACCTTTAACAACAACAAAATTAAAGAGACATGAATAAACACATGCTGTCTCAAAACAATACTGATTTTCTCTTTGTATGATACGTTTATTTTGTTGAGTGTAGTCCGCACTGATGAAGCTTTTTCAATTTAATGAATTAACTTACGGAAATTCTCGTTAGTAAATTTTTTAAGCAATTTTTTTATTTGCTGGTATTCAATTCAGAAGGAATAATACACGAAATTATTGACATACATATATTGCCCATTACAAGGGATCTCATAAGCATTAGTGGAGGCTTTTCTCCGTCAACTGAAACAAAAATTAATGTTCAAAATACTTTATTATAATTTTGACAAAATTAACTGATTCTAAGGAAACAACTATTTAAAAAACTCTCGTACATAAAACAATTAAATTGGTACATGCTTGATTCGATTTCAGAAAACAAGTCAGTCTTAATTTTAAAGTGAAGTTGGACTTAAAGTTAGTATAAGAGTTTTAGCAATAATTTCCCAACCCTACAAACTTATGAATAAATAAGAAAATTCAAAATTTTTATTATTATTTTTTGTTTTCTTTTCTATAATAATTTATATTCAATTGAAATGAAGACGATTTTTTGGGTTTCTTAGGCTTCAGTTAATCGGAAGTACTGCAAGTTTGTGGGTGGGACACCTGAAGGCGCCATTTTTAGTTCTCACTTCTACTACCCGTACTCAGTCGTCATGACCTCGAAAAACGGCTGTTATCCAATGCATTAGCGGAAGTATGTCTTTGTAGACGACGACGATTTTTCCTACACCTACATCGGGCATTTTTTAGATCACCGACTCTGGACGTAGAACGTCCGGTGACCCAGGATCGCCAGAACGTCTGCTTGAGTGCGTAAATTATTTGGTCATGGAATTTTGTTACATTTTTTATTTATTACGCCTTTTAATTGGTTTAAAGATTATCTTGTTTTTATTCAAAAATTAATACACTTGTGTATATACAAATAAATTTTTACACAAAAATTGCTCAAGATTATTTCTCACTGAAAGTGAAGTTCAGCCTGAAATATCAAATCAATTAAAGCTCTAATAATTAAAGTTCAACAACTAATTTTCTAACTAAATCTTTGGTCTAATTTGATGGTTTCTTCGAAATATTATGAAAAGTTAAAATCTTTTAGGATTATACGAATATGTATTATAGTTTTCAAATAATAAATGAGAATTATAACAAGCAATGGCTTCTGTGAAACAGCTTAAATAGATTATTTTAGTCTATAGTGCATACAAAACTTGAACAGTGTTGCATACTCATAATAAAGATATCAAAAATAAGCGTTTATTTAATATAAGTTCAAAAGTTTGCACAACTGATTGCTTGATTAATTTAAAAACTATTCTTCCCCCGCTTAAAGAGTTTAATTGGAAATTATTTTATCATTTAGTTTTCTTAAATCAAACTATAGATCATAAATGAAAGTAAAATAGGATAAAAGAAAATTTTATAAATTAAAATTATACAATAATATAAACAAATTTAAGAATTGAATCAATTAAAATTATTAATGGATTTTTTTTGATGGACTATTTAAGTTTTTTATTGAAAAACAAATGATAATAATATTTTCTTTGCAGTTTTCTTATTCAAAAAATTTTATTGAGTACAAGTTGGAAAGATATTTGAAATTATTTCCCTTCTTTCATCACAAATAACCATTAAAATTCAAGTTTGCCTTTCCATTGATTGAACTCTTTTATTTGGTCGTGAAGGTACATAGGAACGTGAGATTTTTGGATTTCCTGAGTTTACTTTCGTTTCTTTTAAAAAATTGTAGTTTTACCTTGTTGCCTCCATACAAAATCAGCAGCATGTACACAAATAACACAAACATTGATTACGGCAACAATAGCGATATGCAGCAGAAAATACTGCAATAAATTTGCCACATTTATCGTCACCCAAGGAAAAGTTGAACAAACGGACAGAAGAAGATAGTGGTAGGACTTATTCCTAAGAGAGCTTTCCCTTCTATTCATACACAATTTTTAAATATTTTTTAGCTTTTTTGACAACACTGTTTTTGGCATTTTTTTGCGAAAAATAGAAGAAGTGGACTTGGTTGACATGTAATTTCAACATGACGGTACCACATGCCACACAGCATGAGAAACAAAGGCCCAATTGAGAGGCGAGTTCGGTGAAGATTTTATTTTACGTTTGGGGCCAGTCAACTGGCCTCCTAAATCGTGCGATTTAACGCCTTTATACTATTTTTTGTGGGGCTGTAGCTAATGTCTATAGGGACAAGCCAGGAACGTTTAACGCACTGGATGCCAATATTGAAGAATTTATTCGTGAGATAGCGGGCGATATGTTGGAGAAAAAATTGAACCCAGTATATGAACCATTTGTGACGTAGCCGCGGTCAACATTTACATGAAACCATCTTTAAACATTGCATTTTACAAAATGTTCTATCAACTCAAATAAAGATCTCATACATTTTTTTAAATCAAATTCGAAAGCTCTTAAAAAGTCAAGCTGTTGACTTTACACATTTTTTAGTTCTTTTTTTCATATATTATGGAACGAATTGAATGCAATTGTTACCAATTTTCCCGAGAAAAAGACTGGATTCAGTAACGGCTTGCTTTCTTTCCACAAGTGCAATAGAAGTCCTTTGGACAATTTAAATTCGATTCCGTGCAAAAATGTGGAGGGATACAATTTGCTGTACCGAACTTTTGTGGCAACTTAAGGAAAGTTACGTCGACTAGTTTAAAATTTTGATTATTGTTCACTGTGGGAAAACAAATTTTCGGCTTTTAGTTTGTTTGGAAGATCGGTGTCAAATATCTAAATGATTCTTTGATTAAAAAGAGCCAAGAAATGCAAATTTCATTACATTGTTTAGAAAACTGCAATTTTCTCAAGAAGAGCGACTCAGGGAAAAAACCTGAAATGTAATAACTGGTTAATCGTAGATTATTTATCAGGGAGTTTCATACAAAATCATATTAAATGCGATTTGGTATATGTTTTAATTTTAATGCCAATTTTAAATTCCTCAAAAGTGTATTTTACCCTCGTTGATTTATAAAATTATTAAATTGAAGCCCAGAGGTTATTTTATTAAAAGGTTTCATCAGAACCCAAATATCGATAACACAAGTATTGAAGTTTGTTTATTGGATAATTTATTGAGCAAGGTTTTAATCTGAACTCGAGGTATTTAAATTAATTCAAGTTTTCGAAATATATCGTTTAGGTCAAAATTAAGGCAGTAGCGCGATATATATTAGCATAACTGGAGAATAGTTCGTTTTATTCAATTAAATAAAAACTTCGAAATAATATTAGCAGTAGCTTTTGAATACAGAAAATTTTGAAAAATTGTTTCAGAGAAAACGTGGAAGTTGTGCAAAGAGAAATAACATTCATGAAAAATTTATGCAATATTTTATTACTTATCAATTCATTAAAAATTAAAATACCAGCAAAATCCAATTGATTTTGGTCACAACTAAGCGACAGTAATGCATTTTAATAAAAATTGCGCTGTGCATACAGAAGTGAGTGGCACAACTGCATTTTATGGCAAGAATTTTAGATAAAAAATAATCATACAATGCAACGAAAACTAATTTTAAAAAATATACTAATGCCACCACATCTGTTTGTTCATACAACAAAAAGAGTTCGTGGGATGGGCGTTAAAAGGTAGGGAACAGCAAAAATGTTAAAAATTCAAAGAATTGCCTCATTTAACAAACGCAGTGGCATTCCTAAGATCATTTTTTATTTACAGATAGATCGATGGATATGTGTTGTTTCGTTTACTTCCATCATTTTGATATTTTTTATGACTCATCACCCAAAAAATGCATTTAAAGAATTCTCAGAATTGCTTCAGTTATGATTCTCATGTTTACTATTTAAGATAAACTTTTGTTGATTGAATTCAAATAAATAAGATTTCCTAAAATCTAACAGAAATTTCATCATAATGTCGATTCCAAGTGTTTTTGTTCAGTTTGCTGACGTTATATGTTCAGAGCATTGCAGACAGTTACCCTGATCAATGTGAACACTTATAAAAGGCTGAGAGGACCGAGTTGCAAAATTGGGCGAAACTTTTCCACGCCATGGAATATAGGAACTGTGAGTAATGCGATCAAGGTCTTACGAAACGACCCTGACGAGGATAAGACGAAGGGCTTGATGAGACTAAGAAAACCCGATTTAAGTAAGTTGTTTGCCGTCGTGACGAGAGCACATCCCCATCAAATTGGCGCGATGGAGAAGGTTGAGTGCTGGCACGTAGAGAGGACACTAATACAGTTTTTTGCTCAGCTTTCGTATAGGAGAGATCCTGATTTTTTGTGGGTAATTTTTTGGTGGTGGTGAAAATTTTTTGTCCTCTGCCAGGGACCGTAACTGGGATACTTGGTTTTGTAGGCATTTCATTGATTTCATTGATTTCCATAATACCCCAGCGTAGAAGAGATCATTATCATTGTGTTATATGTTGTATAAATAAGTAAGAAGGACTTCATATTAAATGAGAGTGATCGTAAAGGAGATCGTCACTCGTGGTTTTTGGAAGATGATTAAAAATGCTTTCGAAACGATAAAATATTGTTCTGCTCTCTTTCATTTACATTTTCCAGGCACAAAAAATATTTTATAATTATCAAAACTATGTAGAATAAAGGTCATGGAGAAAAAATGTGTCCATAATACGTTTACATTGCGCAGAAATACTTGCCCGATTACTCACATCAATAGCCAAATTATACCGATATATTAAATATGAAGATTTTCAAGCTGCCTAAAGTTTACTGAAAATTTAGTTTGGCGACCAATGAAATATCGATATAAGAACAGATAAAACCACAACAACAAAATTTGAAAAACTTGCTACATTTATATATTTTCTGTAAATTTTTTTTAAGTGTTTCATTGTTTGAAAAATTTATTGTTTATTGCTGGCTAAGCTGAGTATATGCCTGCATTTTATTGGCGCTAGTCAAACCATTCAGGTAAAACATGTTTGAAAAGCACTCAAAGTCATAGATTTATACAAAAATCAACAAATACCATATGAGAATTCTGTAGAATTAAACAATATTTTTCTACTTGTGTTTTTCAAACATGAAAATTCAGTATGATGTTCAATGGACTGAGCACATTTTTCATATCGCTAAAGAAGCATTCAAGCGCCCCGGTTTTTAAGACGGTGTAAACGATACTTCACCCCTTCTCATACCCAACTCTATTGACTCACTGGAGCATCGTCGCAATATGGGACGTGTTACGCTTTTTTTATCGTTACTACAATGGAATGTGCTCTAATGAAATGAGGGAATATATTCCCGAGACTCGCTCTTATTTGCAAATAACACGTTCCCGTTATTAAGAGCACATCCATTTGTGGTCGCTATAACAGCGAATTGCACTGCGCATTACGGAAACAATTTATTCTTTGATCGAACGGCTCGTATGTGGAACGAGCTCCCTACAGATGTCTTTCTTGTCATACACTACTCACGCTATCTTCCTTGACCTATCCTATTTCCCCAGTTCTAGCACAATGCACTGCATAAATAGGTTTCTTTCCCTAAGTACTGGCCCAATCGAAAAAAAGCATGTTTCGCAGGCATATACTGAGCTAAACCAACAACAAACAATATATATTTTAAAGAAATATTTTGGAGTATATCTCGAATAATGAATTCAATAAATATGAATTTTATTGAGGATTTTGATTTAATTGTATAATGTATTAAAATTTTCCATTACATGAAAGAAATAATACGTTCCCACTAAGAGCTGAAATTTGAAAGCTTCATTCTAAAATGTAGTTAGAATTCCGGTGCTACAATAACAAAGATATTTAAAGACAAAATTGAAATTCTTACAACATTTCTTAAAAATTTCCATACAAGGTACTTTTTTCTGTTTTAATTTTTTATGAATCACAACGTCAATAATTAAAAAAAAAAAAAAAATAACCGTCAATATTTAATGCTAAATCTATTCCCACTGGCCAACTTCTATAGTGTCTATGCGATACGAATTTTTCATCTCACTCTCTTCGTGAACGAAAGCCATGAGATTTTTCATTTAAAATTATTTTGAAAATAATGATCACGATTCATTGCCATCTGTGAAGTGATTAAATTCTCTTTGAATAAGACATGATAAAATTATCACTTCCGTACATCTTTAATGCTTGTATTTATAAATTTTTTTTTAAATTTAAATGCACTCGTTGCTCTTAAGTATTTTAATATCTTTAATACGTTATTGCATGTGTGTATTTAATATTTCATTGTGAATTTTCATAAAATCACTGCATCTTATAAGTATTTATAATTCATATTCAATAATTTTATATAAATTCATGAATGGCTTAACGTGAACAGCATTTATATTCATGTCAAGTGTGAAAAAGAAACAGATACAGACGTGTGCTGGTTGGCATTAAAAAAATATACGTTTTTATTTTTTCTTAAGACTTTGTAAGACCGAAAAGTTCTAAGAACTGCTAGTGCTAGTGGAATTAATTTTGCAGTCCTGAGAACTTTATCTAGATTATAAGGATTTTTTTTTGCAATTCCCCAGGTAAACTACTAAATTGTACATAAAATATAAGCATTAACAACAAGTTAAAGTGTTTTATTTGGAAAAATAATAATCTTTTTTTTAATAAAATAATAATAAATTAGAATGTTGCCTTATAAATGGGCGGTGTTTTTTACACGGCACTAATGTTGCGAATTCAGCCATTTTTTTGGCTTAACTTAGCCAGGCAAAAAAAGAAAAGTTAATTTATCTATTGGCCATTTTTTAATAACTTTTATTTCAGTTTAGCTATTTTTTCGACATCAACTTATTAAACAATTTGTTTCAAGCATCTTCAGTAATATAAGCCCAGTATTGTGATGCTCAATATATACACTGGAATAAAAAAAAACAACACAATTGGTATTTGGGCAGAACTTTTTGCGTAGAGAGATGTTAATGGAACTTAGAAATTCAAGGAAATTTATGATTTTGTTTTAAAGCTAAACTCTTTATTAGAGTCGAATGCTGAAGTGGATAGAGTTTTCAACTAGAAGGTGTTGTTGACTGAAGTAGTTACCGCATTGACTTCCAAGCGATTTATGTCTATGAACGTGAGTTAGATCCCTATTCAGGACAAGTCATCAACATCATAAATTTTCTGATGTACACTAGCGAGGCATTGTATTAATTGCTGTTTAATTGATGAGGGCATAGCACTGGTCGCTGAACAGTACCGGCAACGATTAATTGTTTAACCATTAAATAAGACCTTGAGCTTAAATAATATTTCAATTAAAATTAACAATTAAGGCCGTAATTATAAGAAACTAATACACAAATTTATATTAAATTAGTCTGTATTTTCTGCGACATAAAATTAAAACTATTAGACGGCAATTAATTTTGGTCATCCGTCCTTTACATTAAAAAAGTGGAATAAAACACATACAAACGTTGATGGTGGTGGTGCAGCGGCCTTTGAAAAAAGCATGTCATTGTGTTCTGCCTGTATTTTGGTTCCTCACAAATACAAATTTTTCCTCGATTATGTACTTATCAATATGCACTAAAAATTCCCACTCCTTCAGTAACGAAATCCATTCTCAATATTCAAATAAAAATCAGGATTGACAAAAATTAATTCTGTGTATCTGATTTAAATGAAATAATCGTATTTAAAAAATTACTTTTAGTCTTTTATCTCAAAAAATTATTTCCAAATGCACCTTTTATTTCGAATAAAGAATGTAACAGTTTTTCTTAATACATATGCCACATTTTATAAGCCTCAAACGATTTATTGAAAAATATTTATGAAATTAATTACAATCCTTTTCGTAAATAAAAAATCACTATTTAAGAAAAAGCCAACTTTATTAACGTTTTTTCAACAATTTTAGCACATGCTTGGCCAATGGGATAATTAACAAAGTTTTTATTTTTATTTATTTCCTGATACCCAGAGGGCAAATTTAATTGAGGAAATTTCGATTTTTGTTATGTTTTATTTTTTTTTAATGTTTCTCAGTCTCATGCCACTGTGTACAATAATGTAATATATCGTTTCAGGCATGTATGTGTGATGTTTAAAAAAATATATATATGGTAGGTTAATGCAACAAGAGCGGGCCAATTTAACTGAATATACTGAGGGACATTTAAGGACTAAAGTTCGTTCAAGTTCATATAAAAAATTACGATTCCACAATGATGTCCAACTACTATCATTTATATGATTTAGATGGCTAATAGTTGCATCTGAACTAAAATTAGCGAAATGAGTTTTCGAATTATTCGAAAACCCGGTTTTTAGGTTAAGCGAAAACCCGGTTTTTAGGTTAAGCGAAAAAGCGGTTTTTAGCTTTCGCATTATTTGACACTTTCGAATGTTTTTCGTTTATAAGGCATATCACATTTATTACACTCGTGTCAGAATTAGGCACACACTGGCTCTTGACCGTACAGGAGTAGACGATGATTACAAATTCTTTTTTGCCCAAAATAGAAGAGCTGTACTTGGCTGACATGTGGTTTCATGGTTTCAACAAGACGGTCCCACACAGCATGCGAAACAATGGCCCAATTAAGAGACGAGTTGAGTGAAAAGTTTATTTCACGTTTGGGGCCGGTCAATTGGCCGCCTAGATCGGGCGATTTAACGCCTATAGACTATCCTTTGTGGGACCATGTTAAGGCTCATATCTATGGGGACAAGAAACGCAAAGGTTGACTCAATGGAAGAGTTTATTCGTGAGTTACCAGCTAATATATTGCAGGGAGTATGCCAAAATTGGACTCAGCATATGAACCATTTGAGGAGTAGCCGCGGTCATCATTTACATGAAATTATCTTTAAACATTGAATTATATAGATCGTTTTATCGAGTCAAATAAATATTTTATATATTTCTCCAAATTTATTTAATCAAATACGAAATCTCACTTTTTGTTTATTAACAATGTTTTAAGAATTAAATTTTTATTCTTGGGATTAAAATGTGCGCTAAAGAAATTATCAAATATAAAAAATATTTAGAAAAATTTACTCAATATGAGTTCAAAATGGTTGTCATTGACAATATCAATAAACATTTTCTTATCTGCTAGAAAAATTTACTTAATTTATTAAAATTTAGATTTAATTTTGAAAATTTCTTTCTGTAAATATTTTGTAATTTTTAAAAATATGTATTTAGGAAAATTTTCGCAATTTTTCGATGTAAGGTGAACATGTAAATTCTAGTTCAAGAATTCCTTAATATTTATCAAGCATTTTTTTGAAGTAAAATTGGATGAACAAACAAGGAACCAATGCTTTTATTAGTATTTTAAATCCACAATACGATGAAGAGGTACTTCTAATAAAAATTCTTTAAATTACGACTTATATTCGTATTCAGTATTGTTTTTCTTTAGTTCTAGTTCATAAATTTTCTTAATTTATTATCCCTAGTGAACTAGTGTTTCAATGCAAGAAGGAGGTATCACGGGAATGATGTTTTCATTATCTTTTTAAATCTACAACCTATTATTAAGGCATGAAAGACCCTACGTATCCCCAAATTTAAATAAAACAGTGTATAAGACGTCATTAAAATTGTTTGTTCATTTAAAAGGCCTATTAGTGGCATTATTTAATAAATATCACATTGACCTCCGCAGCTTTGCTGGGTGGCGCGCACTCAAAATCTTAAATTTTGCCCGACTCTGCCATATAAATCAGTACTAGGACATAGTTAAATTGCCTTTGAAGGCCACTGTGGTTAGTGGCTTATTCGCATAGACTTGCAACTTAAGAAAACACCACAAAAATAAGTCTAATGCGATAAATCGCAAATATCTCGAGGCCAGTGTATGTCACACCTCCAAGTGAGATGACCCAGCCCTAAAATATTTCGTGAAGAATGTCCAATGTGGCATGAGCTGTGTGGCACGTAGCGTCGTCTTATTGAAACTACATGTCGTTCGTGTCCATATCATTCAATTCAGAAAGAATTTG
Source organism: Germaria angustata (assembly GCA_963681545.1). Lineage (NCBI taxonomy): Eukaryota > Metazoa > Arthropoda > Insecta > Diptera > Tachinidae > Germaria > Germaria angustata. The sequence continues at coordinate 117,469,012 of OY812998.1, read as the reverse complement.
ATAATCATCGACTTCCTGTCGCTCGCCATTGACAGTGATGGCCTGGCCAACGTCAGAAAAAAAGCGTGGAGAGATGACACCGCCAGCCCAAAATCCATGCCAAACCGTAACCTTTTCGATACGCATTGGACGCTCTTGGATCTCATGTGCATCGGTATTGTCTCAAATTCGACCACGTTATTTGTTGATATGCTCATCCATTTAGAAGTGGACCTCAGGCGTGAGTTTTTGATGAAAATCAGGCTCAGTTTCCAACTGATAAAACACCATTTTGATAAAACAATTTTATCATTTGCCCGTGTTGTTGAACACTATAACCGTCCAAGGTGACTGAATCAATGACGGCCAATTTGACAATTTATAATAAAAATGTTTGCTCCTCTATATAAGATGTGTCATTGAAAACCTGCTGTTGCTCTTTCCAAGATGTGAGATAAGTAGAAACACTGATGCCTTATACACTCATACTGTGCTTTTCTTGTTTTTACTCTGGTTGAACTCCTATTCAGATTTAATGGCCACAAAGCCAGCAATCTCTTCCTCTAGCAGTTGCACTTGCTTAGGGCCTCTATTTGTAGTTGCGCACCCCAGCCCGTCGTTGAAGCTTTTTTGTTATATCCTTTATTGAATATCATATCGGCTGATTCAGTCTTTTGAAATGTCCACGGAAGATATTTTTTTATTGGAGCTAACGCTGGTGTGATGTAGTGCTTGCCTACAAAACCATGTACCCCTGGTTCATTCGCTAGTAGAAGACAAAATATTTTTTACCATGTTTATTCGACTGTGGAAAGTTAAGTGGCTTCAACCCCCCTGAAAATTCTTCGAAGAAGCCCCCTGACCTGCCTCTCCCCCTTGGAAAAGAGGATAACATCATGACAAAGGTCAGGCAACCACAACACCCTGGGAAAAAAGGTAGGTATAAAAGATTAGCAAGGTTCCTCACCACCAAACCAAATGCACAGAGGGCGTTGTTTCTAGGTAACGACAGGTGGCAGGTGGTAGATGCTTTGCTCCCAAGAGGGGCAAAGGAGAAAAAAATTGTTTTATTATACGAAGCGATACTGTGAAAAATACTAAATTTATTGCATGTGTGCCACAGTTTTCTCTACTCTGCATCATAAATTGGTATGAACAAAGTGACTGTCTATTCGCCAGGGAATTTTTCTTATAATTTTTTTTTCTTATATTTGCTGTTTCTGCTCAAGCATTTCGATATATTGATGATACATCACAAATACGAGTAAAATGTAATATATTTTTTTATAATTTTTTTTTGTTCAGCTTTATGATCTTGATGACCCATCACGACTCCTTTTTTTATTGTGCTGTATCTTCTTCTGATGCAGTCACTTGAAAAAGAAATGAAACAAGAAACTATGCTGCATGTATTTCCCCCCCTTCAAGTTGATGTTTTTTATGTTTTTTGTTTCTTCTTCCTTTTTTGCATTATTCTGTGTATCGCCCTCAAGAGGGCAGTTTTCTTATGTCTGACTTTTTTCTTCTTGACTCCTTGTTTTACTGTTCGTTGTCTTCGCTTGTGGTTTTTCTTAAACTCAAATAGAAAAGTTTAGCTTCTTTCTATTCGAACTATTTATTGCAATTTCATGTTTAACTTTAAATTGTGTGTTTGAGGATTCTGATAAAGTAGTTCTGTTTCGACTCCTCTATAAAACAAGGAGTGGTCTGGAGTGCTATAGAAGTTTTTAGCAAACAGAAACGTTGATACGGTTTCTTTTCATTTATTTAAATAATATTTCTTAAAAAACTAACTATATCACTAAAAAAACTTTTTTTTTAGAAATTAAGACTTGTTTGAATCTGCATATTAAAGTATTGAAAATAGCTTTCAAGCATGATTTGATACATTATTTTCTACTGTATTTATTTTTGTCAATCAAAAGTAGGGTATCGAAGTCTCGTCTTCTCTATTTCTATTCCTCTTTTATTTAGCTGTTGCCTTAACAAAAAGAAGTCAATAACTTTAATGCTGATTCTGCTATTGGCAATAACAATTATCAGTTACCACAACTGTCCTCGCAAGGAGTGTTATGGACTTTGTCACGGTAATCAAGCAAATTTAGTTGGTTTTTTTCGTTGAGTCAAATAATTTCTAGCAGATGCTTTTATTGATGAATTGATCGCAAATGAATTTTTTTATTATCGTCATCATTATTATGATTATTCATTGTGAAGAAAGATATTGTATAAAAAGTTGTTGGCAGTTGGTAGGAAATTTTATAAAATTTCTCACTATTGCCAAGTTTTGCATAAGGAAAGGGGAAAAACATTTCTCATAATTTTCTTCGTCATGAATTGTGAAATTTACAAAAAAAAAAAACCTGAATCAATAAACAAAGTCTTTAACAAACCTAAAAATAAAGATGAATTTAATCGACCCAATAAGTTGGCATAATATTCGCCTTTGACTGTTTTACCCCTTTTGAAGGTAATCAATCAATGTGGATTATACCTCGAAATTACTGACACGTCCTCGGAGTATTTGCTAGTCTGGTGTTCTTTCTTCTTAAGAATGTGTGCCATTTCATTGTATACCAAATCAGTCAGTTCGAAAACAATTTTTAAAGGTTTAAAATTTAAATAATTTCTTTTTTTTTTAAATTCAAAGACTTTAGTAATTAAACTCAGTTTTGTCTTTTTATTCTCGAAAATTTATTTCGTTAAAAGAGTTGGCTTGAAATTTAAATAATTCTTTTTTATAATCAAATCAACAACTTTTGTAATTTTCTTTGCAAAAAGAAAATTAATTTCATACACTTTTTTTTTGTAAAATGCTGCTCCATGCTGTAAATTTCCATGGCAGACAAACCGTGAATATCGGCCATTTTAAAATTTTTAATTTTCAATTTTTTTTCTTTCTTTTGGCAAATGTATTTTTTTAGAATACTGGAAGTATATTTTAATACCAATTGCCGCATCTAGAAGGTAATTTTCTGTTAAACGGAAATTGAATTTAAGTAAACCAAAACGGATATGGAAATTTATAGCTTTAAGAAAAATTTGTTGCTTTCTTTTTAAAAAAAGCAACATTCCGTTAAATGTAAAACATAAATTTCCTTCTACCAATTTCTCGTATTTTATTAAGCCATAAAAATTTATTGTTTTGTAGGAAGTCAAAAATTTTTAACACCTGGTAAAACAAATAAGCTTAAAATAAATGAATTTACAATTAAGGTTGGAGTTGTTCTTTTTCCTTTTTGTTCTTCTAAAAATTAATCTAAAAAGCCGCGAATTTCATACAAAAGACAGCTGATGCCACATAAAAATAAATATATAGCCATTAATGGGCAAATGTTACCACGAAAAAAAAAGTATAGAGAACTTTTGCACAAGACCAAGATATAAAATCTAAAATTACTGCACACATTGTGTGGCATTAAAATACAAAAGCAATATTGTTGCTTTTATTTCTTAAAAGGGCTTTACTCGAACACATAGAACCCATGCAGACATACATAAATGACCATAAAACAATTTTAAATCCATAAAAGCCGACATAAACAAGAAGTAACTGTAAAGAATATTTTAATAGTACAACAATTTTATGGGTTCGCTCTCTCTCTATTCCATTTTTGTTTTTTGTTACAAGTGAAAGAAATTTATATTTATTTATGCTATACATAAAATTTTAATTCAGTTCCTAATAGACAAATTTATGGCAATATTATAAGTATATGGCTCTGGCTTTTTTCTTACTGGCCTTTTTTTTTGTTTAAGGCCAAAAATATAAAATTTTAGCCCGAAAAGTTTAAAATGTAGAAGTCTATAAAATAAAGCAAATGAAATTAATATTTAAACAACATTTAATATCTTTCAACTCAAAAGTTCGCTGCACACTACCAGCATTTCAAAAGAAACAACATTAAGTACATCTACAAAGGCTAAAACCTTTAAGCTTTAAAAGAAAACGACTTCAGTAATGGGCACAACATGCAGTCATGTTCATGTTAATCCTGAAATTTAAAACTAAACTTTAGCTTTTTTTTAGCAAGAAATTACTTTTCATGTAATAAAAGCTATTGTAAAGGGCTGAAGTGTAATTAAAAAAAAAACACAGCTTTAGAGGCTTAAGGTTGGACAAAAAACAAAATACTCATAATAAATGCAAGAACACTCAACAGTTTAAGAAAAGGAAAAAGAAAAACAGATCTATTTAAAAATTTTAAAGAATTCGATTTTATGTTCAATTCAGCTGGGACGAAATAAAAATTAAAATTAAAAAAATCGAACGTTTTTTTGCGTTTTAAAGGCGACACAAATTTTTTTTAGGGATTTAGTATGGCGTTTAAATTATTTACCACCATATTTGTCTCTAAATCAACTCACGTAAATTAAAAAAAAATCAAAAATTTCTTAGAATGCATTTGAAGGAGATACCGCCCGCACAGTGGCCCGAATTAGTTGCTTTTGACCTCATTAGCATATGAATTTAGTTTATTCCGAAAATGACAACTCTACATAAATATAATTTTATAGCGTGTTGCACTTATCAAAATAGAATTTTGTGTAATGAATAATGCTTTGCAAAATGCTTTAGTTCGACATAAACTTACAATTGAGCAGCTGGCCGGCCATACGCATTCACCATTAAGGAGCCTTGAAAAAAATAGAATGATTAACATTGCGACCGACTACATTGATATTTTGTATACTCTCATATTTTGTCTAGAATAAATACTAAAACAATACGAATATGATGGAACTCATCTCATCATTAAAATTAAACCGAAACATTTCAAAATCCTTAATTGATTGATTGAACAAATGCTACACAATACGACAAGGAAAATACATTTTATCTTATGCATTAAACACATTCGAGACAGCAGGCTACACGACTACAAATGTCGCTGGCTACAAAGGTCGCCCTGTAGCCAGCTACTGAATTATTTTGAAAACGACAGCTACATAGTAAACAGCTGTTGCAATAATTCATTTATGTATATTATAGTGGTGCATATTTAGCGCTTTTAATTTTTAAAAGTTCCCTTTTTCCAAGGGAGAAGTCCCGTCCAACTCTCAAAAAAAAAATATCTTATGATCAGTAATATATTAAAGTTTTGAATGCCGTGACTCCGGAATCAAGAGAGAGCACCGAAAGAATTTACACTACAATTTTTATGTTAAAAAAGGCTATTAACCTTGTGATTTTTTTTAATCTTCAACAATGTTGGTATTTTTGGCTCAAGTCAATATGATATATAACAATAAAACAAATAAATTTATTTATTTAAAAATTCTTGATGCATATTAATTATAATATATAAATTTTGGAATTTTCTTTTGTATTTTGCAATAAAAAAATATTTCTAATCGGTAATTTGCTTTACATATTTTGTTATATTGTCAACACTGTGCACACATGTATTTTATTTTTGACAGGTTGTAGTCGGTAGCCTGCTGTCTCGAATGTGTTTAATGCATTAAAAGTTTAATCTGTGGCACTATTTCCTTATTTATTTTGATTCGTTATAGAAAAAAATAATATATTTTTATACACAAGACTTTCTGTAAACCAAATATGTATTACATATACTCATATAAATACCTTTTGTAGCATTGGCTTTTTCTGTTTAAGCCAGTTAAATGTTTGATTTCAAAACAAACATTTTAACACCATTTTTTACATTTTTTCACTCGTACATTTCATATGTGTGTTATTATGCATTCTTTTCTTTTTTTTAAACGCTTTCCTTTCCTAAAAATGTAACTCATGCTTTAGATCCGGTGAAAAATAAAAGTAATTCAAACAACTAGAATTTATTTTCCAAACATCAAGCCATACACGCAATCTTGTTTTTTTTTTTTATTTTTTATTCATATGCTTTGGATTTTCTTTGTAAGTGGACATTTTTTTCACAAATATTGCGAGGCATGCACTAAGCGAAGTGACGACGACTTTGAGGTATGAAAAGCAGTGCCGAAAAGTACAGTGAGCGCAAAAAAGCCTTGAAATGTTTAAAAATGGGATTTTGTTGAAAGAGAAAAATGGTTCAGATGTCTCATGGGAAGCATATATTTTATTTCTTTATTTGGTTTGTCTAGAAGGTGATCTACATATTATAGTGGATAAATAATTCGAAATATGAATATCGGGTTGTCCATTTAGTGTTTTTAAAACCGCCTGTCTAAGAAGGCTGTCATCTCAAATATTATTTATTTAATAAAATATTTCCCATTTACAAATAAGGATCGCTCAATAACCGAAAAAATATGTAAAAATAGTTAAAACTCACTACAAAACTGGTGGTTCAAATTTGGCCACTTTTCCAGTATTATGAGGTGATTATGGTCATCATAATCGACCTACTGTGAAAGGAATTGGTAAAATTATAAAAAATTTAAGAGACTAAAAGCGTTGCATATGTTTTTAAGCCTCTGCATCATCGCAATGTGCATATTGCAAAAAATACAGCTTCTGTAAGTGAAAATGTGGCGGATATTCCGAATTTTTCGATACCGCGACGTTCTCTGCAAATGGTCCTATTTGCGGTTTATTATGGTGTATTTCGCATTTTGATTTGCAACTCTATACATATATAAAATCCCGCTCTCGCAACAGTTACAATCGTCTGACCATTCACAATACTGTAGATATGCTGAGTGGTGGTTGCTGCAACAGCAACAGGGTTTCAACTCTGATTTTTCGAACAAAACTTTCTTCAGCGATGAAGCTCATTCCCCACTCTGTGGCTCGGAGAATCCAGAAGTGATTGTGGAAAAGCCATTGCATACCAAAAAAGTGACTATTTGGTGCACATTATGGTTTGGAGGTGTCATTGAACCATATTTGTACGAAAACTACGATGGAGGATCACTTACCGTTAATTTAGAGCGCTATGGCGGTATGCTAACCTACTTTTTTTATCCTACAATTGAAGATTATGAACTGGACGATATGTGATTTCAACAAGACGGTGCCACGAGCCACACAATACAACCGATTTCGGCTTTATTACATGGGAAGTTTCTAGAACGCGTAATTTCATGTTTTGGCGACGTCAATTGGACTCCAATATCATGCGATTTGACGCAATTAGAATTTATTGTGGAGCTGCGTTTAAGATCGTGTCTACTTGGAGCATTTGAAAACCAACATTCGTTAAGTTATCGCCGAGATACCGTCTGAAATGTGCGAAAAAGTGGTCGAAAACTACCTCAAAAGGACCCGCTGCCGCAACCGATCTAAATGCGTCCATTTAAATTACATTGCATTTCGTACGTAATGGCAATTTCCAAACATTATAATGAAATACAACTTTCATATAAAAAAAGAAGACCTCAAACTCAATAAAATAATTCAATTAAATACTTAATATGGGATATTCTCCACCAACTAATCAATTAATTTAATATGACACAATTTTTTTGGTCAAAAATAAAAAGATAAGAATCAAAAAATATTCAGAAACAAAACATTAGATAAATTGTTCGTTTATTCGAATTCGATTTTATTGTAAGTCAACGGACTTTTTTTAATGCAGTGTACTGTCTGTCTGTACTTGAGTGTTACAAGTACATATTTCCAAGATCCCCTTAAGTATCAAGTCGTGCCGGTATATTTGTAAACGTACGTGTATATTTCATTTCGCTGAAAAAAATCGTGGTGTAAATTTTCTTGTACATTCTTGTTATGTTCACCATTTATGTCCAATATAACTATGTGTATATGTATGTATATATGTGCTTTCCATCTAACTGCTATTTATCTCCTACCGCCAGTCCGTTCTCTCGTTCGTCCTTGCGTACGAGTATGTCTTTCAGCTGCTTAAGGAAGAAAGAATGAAGCAAACAAAAAAAAAAAAAAAAACAGCAGAAGTAAAAACATTATAGAAACATTTTATAGGTTTAATACTTATGAGCACTTTATGGTTTAGTTGCGTATTTATGCGGACTTATCATGTTAAATTTACAAAACAAGCGGAATACAAAAACAAGTTACAAAAAAAAAAGCTAAAACAACATTAAAGTGAACTACATATTTTTTTCTATTCGTAATCGCATGTTGTATTTGGAGTATTTAAATATCTATGTCGAGTACATGTTTAATGTACATTTGCACACTTGGACGGGGAGATAGACATTCATTTTACATTGCAGACTTTAGAATTCAGAGCTTCTCATGGGGGTATGAAGGCGGCAGCAGCTTAAGTTTTATACGAGTAGGTCAGCTGTTGTTTTAGGTATGTTTGCTGAACTCATACGAGGTACATATTTACGTAGAATATGTTACCAATGCGGATTATAAAGACAAACATTGATATATGAACACACAGTCCTGTTGTTCAAATATGTTACCGTATGGGGGGTAAAAAGCAAATATCTCTTCTAACGAATGTTAAAATGTAAATCAAACTTGTGTTTTTTTTTCTGTGTTGCAAATGTGTTCTGTAACACTTTTTATGGATGAAAAAAATGCTTAGCTTATGCATATTATGCATTTGAAAGAGCTTCTCGTTGCCGGCCACCAGATCCCAAAAGTGAACAAAAGCTTTAAAAAGACTCCATGACACTTTTTTGCATTTTATTGTTAGTTCTTGTGAAATTGTTTTTTATTTTATACAATAATTATATGGACAAGGGATATGTAAAGTTTATTGAAATTTCCACGGGGGGAGAGGCAACAGACCTATTTTGGCCTGGCCAAAGCAACCACCTGTCAACGCATATGAGAGTAGGGCTATGCAATTTTTCCCAGGCTACCAGTTAATAAGATGGCTGCTCATTTCTGTAAGATTTGCTCACCATGTAACACATAAATCGGGCACGTAGGAATTCATACGATATCGAATAATAAGTGATCATTAACTCTGGTCCCTTAACCATGTTCAAAAATAAAGTACGATCATCAATCATATTATACTAAAATTAAAGGTCACTTAAAGACAAAGCCTTGTCAAACTATACCAGTAATTTTGAAAAACCCCAATTAAGTCGATAAGATCCACAACTTGTGATCCACAAGTAGTGAAAATTCTATTCTCTTCCAATGATTTCAGCAAAGGCTTGTCACAGCAATATATTTTCTTTCTTCTGGATCTTGTTAATCGGATCTGAAGTAATGTTGTCAAGTTGTGGTCAAAAACCAATTCGGAAGTACTTCAAATGCTATTCGTCCCAGAGTATGTTAAATGTTGTGAAGTGTATGAAAAATATCTCTTTACAGATCTAATTAATTAATTTTTTCTTATGCCGAATCATGTGTGAAAAACAATCAAACAGGGTCTTTTTATTGATATTTTTTCTATTGGATTTGAACTCGAACTTGGGAATATTACTTCATTATGACTTGTTTTACGAGAGCAGTTCAATAAGTCCGTAACATTTTGAATAAGCACAAGCTTTTGGATAACATTTTTTGTTTTATTTTTTTAATAGTTACTTTGAGCTCTATATACTTTGTCCAACGTTTCTCCGTTTTTTTAACTCTTTCAAAAAAATTATATTTATCAAGGTCATCAAAACAAATATTTATTTGTGATGTGATTTAAATATTGGAGTCAAATCTCTTTCCGCCGCCCCATTTCCTCAGGTTTGAAAACTAAAAGTGGTTAATCGGGCCTAAGTCCGAAAAATAGGTCGATTGAAGCAGCGATTCGCAGCCCAATTCATGGAATTTTTACATGGAAACTGCACATGTATACATCCTTGCATTGTCCTAGTGGAAAAAAATTTTTCTTCCACAAATGCGGTCGTTTTCTTTTTTAAATACTCGTTAAATCCACCCAATTAGTTGGCATAATATTCGCCATTCATTGTTTCACTCTGTTGAAGGTAGTCAATGTAGATTAGACCGCGTGCTTCAAAAAAAAAAGATCTTTGCCTTCGTTGGCGCCGATTTACCATGAAAAACCCATGGTTTTTAGTGCTGTTTGGTCTCTGGTGTGTTGTGGTACAAACACATTTTGTCCACGTTTGTGAAGCGGCGCAAAAACTCATCCACATTGCTGTTGAACAACGCCAAACACTCCCTCGAAGTTGTAACTCTATTGCTTTTCTGCTCGATTGCGAGCAAACGCGGTACAAACCATCTTGCGGAAAGTGATCGTTCGAAATTGAAGCCACTGAGCCTACGCACTTTCAATCTCCGATTAAAAAACATCATGTCGCGAATTTCTTTTATTTATTTCGAGTGTAGAGAACTCAACGGTGTGTCCAGAACGTACACAACGAAATTCAGCAAACCTTTTTACCATTGAAATTGATGGTACAGAATTTTTATAGTATATAAAGCTTAACCTTGGATTGAGTGACGTTTTCTTTTCAACAACAAATAATGATTAATGAGCACAGGAAGTTGAATTTTTACAATTTCTCATTAAATTACGCGGAAGTCTGCTGTCAATGGCTGTCAAAAAAAGGCTAAATGACGCAGTTTGTTAAAATTTTGACAGGAGTCAACTGACAGTTTTCTGTTGACAGAAGAATGTTGTCCTTTCAGTTAAGAGACGTGATATTAAAAAATTACTCACATATTGACCTGCCCTCGTAACAGCCAACGCGCATACCACTTCAGCCACATCAGCGGTTAAAACAGCAACGCCGCCACTAAGTTCATTTATGCAGGAAGTCGACAAAATATACTAATGGAGAAATGAAAATGTAATTTCTTAAGAGCAGCTCAGAATTTTCACTGAGATTTTAAATATTGACTGCGAGACTTCGTATTTGATTTATAGATTTCTGGATAGAGTTGAAATTATTTGTACTTGAAGTAAGAAAAACAAAACTTAGAACGAGTTTTTTCTTTCTGTGTATCTATAAAAGGTCTAATCACTCCTGCGTACATACATGTTTCACATATCATACTCTTTGACATAGTAAAAACTCTAAAGGCATGTAATCTTAGTGACGTGTACCCACTTGAGAGATCAGCCGATTTCAAGGTGTTTACAAGACAACTTGTTCTTTTGCCGTAAGTCATCATGATAGTTGCTTATATAAGGACATCCGCACTTGTCGCGTTATTATCAAACTTTTAATTTTTTTATGCAAACTTTCGTTATACTCTCATTTAAATTTAATACGGCTGCATTGGAGCATAAAGCTTTTTTTAAGAAATTTTCAATTAACCTTATTTCACTTCTCTTGAATATATTTTGCTTCAAAAGCAAAAATAATAAACATAAAAAATATTAACTACGTCAATGAACAATACAACGATTACAATTTCTTTGAATTTATGGCCATCATGGGAATTTCAGTTCAGAAAATAAGAAAAATTGAGAAGAATCAATGGCAGCAAAATGTACGAATATTTTATTTATTTGTACAGACGCTATAAAAAACTTAAAGAATTAGAAACATCTAACATCAAGTACAATAAAAAACGTAACACAGAAACTGCTTCGTAAAATTAAATATTTTTTTTTTATCGCCAACTACTCGTACATACAAAAAGACACAATAAAATATTTCTAATGACGTCAATAGTGATGATGATCAACAACCTCCTACCATCATCAATACAGCTTTTCATTTTTATTAGATGACAATAAAAAACATTTTTTTGTCATACTCAAAACATTAGAAAAATTGTTTATTTAGTTACTTTTTGTGTTACTTTTTTCTATATTTTTATTGAATCTCTAAATTTTTATGAACACGACATAAATCATGTTAAAATACTATAAACAGAAATGGACACTATGAATCTTCTCTATTGTATCAAATTAGAAAAAAGAGTCCAGTAAGTACCCGTAAATCTATATATAATGGGTCTTTCATTAAGCGCTTCCTGTCTTTAAATTTAAATAATGGGAAATATAACATCGACAGTGTCCGCCGCTGCTTCGCGCATAAACAAATAGCAATTCGATCAATGGCATGAATTATGTTGGCTTTGGTTTATTCGTATAGACCTGCGTCTTAAGAACACTCCACAAGAAAGAATCTAACATGGTCAAATCGCAATATCTCGGTGGCAAGTTCACTTCACCTTCACGTGAGATTACTATGAAATAAAATCGCTAGTGCAGAATATCCAATGTGGCATTGAATGTCCATATAATCCAATTCTGGCTAAAAGAAGTTGTTAACCATAGATTTATAACCCTCACAATCACTGATTGGTGATGGTTGGCCCAACGTTGTTCCCAAAGGAATATAGACCAATGATGCTGCCAGCCCAAAATCGATACCAAACAGTGTATTTTTCGGACAACTTTGTTTGCTGTCGTACCCTTTCCATTCCAGAAATGAACCTTATCGCTGTAGATGATTATTTAATGAAAATTAGGGTCAGGCCTCTTTCAGCGAGCAATTATTATTGTTATTTATGGTTGTTTTACCTTCAGCTTCTGCATTAGTTGAATTAAGCACGAGTGCAAGCCCAAGTCACGACACAAAATCCCCCAAGTTGTGGTCTGCGTCAGGCCGAAATCGTGTAAGGAACGTGAAATCGGATTATTCTGCACATTCTCATGGACAGCGGCGATGTTTTCGCCAAATCTTGCTTTTCGTCAGGTGTTGGTTTATTGTTTAATGAGCCAGTGGACTCTAATTTCTCCACTAATTTGTAAATATTCCTCTTGGTAGGACGATTATGGCGACCGTAAAATAGGCAAAGCGCGCGAAACAAGCACTTTGATAAAACAATTTTATCCTTTGCACGTGTTATTGAACGCTATATCCGTCCACGGTAAAATAAATAACAGCCAATTTGACATATGTAGCTTCAGCAATAAGGCCGCTATCAACTGGCAAAGTACGAAAGTCCCTATCAGCAGACACGATACCTCAGCCAGAATTCAGTTAAGGATTCCAGGATAACAAAATACAATTCTTATTGAGAGCAGGAAGAAAAAAATTTTAATTTAGAAAGAGTTCTTTTCTTCTGCCCATTCGATATCGATTGGAGTTTGTAAAAAAATTCTATTGAAATTCCGGTCCTTAAAAATTAACAGAATGGAACACTCCTTTAGGACAATAATCACGGTGCTTTTACTTTTCATATATGAGTGAAAGGATTTTTTTTTTTTATATGAATTTCAAATTTGTTTTTTATTTAAGTGAAATAATATTGAAGAAAAAAAAATAGTTTCAATACCACAAAATTAGATTATTTTTTTATATTGTGCACGTGGCATATTTTGAGGTCAAATGCTCAAAACACTAAAAATTTTCAGCCCCTTGAAAACGATTAACAATCTAGATAATCTTAATTTTACAAATGAACATTTATTGGTAACATCAGTCACTTTTACTTCTAATAGGATTTTCGAATTATTTTTATTTGCCTGACTGATGGACTGGATGACTATTAGACAATTTCCATAAACATTAAACGACCAAAATGTGAATTGTATGTTGTATTTATAATATCATAGCAGTTATTCGAATCAATATTAATTACATATATTTTATTGGTGGACTTCCTTTTGGAATTAGTTTTAATCGATTTTCCTTTGTACGACCAATAGATAGACGACTCAGACCAAATGTAGTCTCTATAACTGACGTTTTACTTCATTTTTTCAATATGGATATTAAATAATTCAAAATTATTAATTTAAGCTTCCCTTTCAGTTATTTCGACAATACTATTGAAATTATTTTGTGACGTTAACTTTTTTTCGATAATTTCATAGACTTTAATTTGAACAACTTTGCTGCACTTCCACAATTTATGTCAGCAACCCACCTGAATGAAATTTTCTGTACTCATGCTTTGAGGAATTTGTAATCGCGTCTTTTGTTGAACTAAAATTCTATATCTGTTTACTTCTCCACTAGTTTTATTGTCATTCTACTCATGTATTCATATTCTAGTCATTATTATAGTTCATAGCTAATATTTACAATTCGTTTTATTATTTAATGTCAACAATACACAATATTAAATTGTTTGTTTTGCTATCTGGAGTACATAAATTTATTTCCAATATTATTAGTAAAATTTTTTTCTTTAATTACTACGAGGGTTGCTAAATAAGTGTGCTCTTGTTGTTACTATTTTTCTGTGAACCCGAAACCACCAGCTCGTGAAAAATAATGTCAATAGATGAAGTAACTAACACAAATTCCGGTCAACCCTCTTTAAAGGTCATAAGGTACCAGTACAATATTTATGAAAATTATTCGAGTTAAATCTCTCAACAAGGACCTTCAAACTTTGGCAGTCGATAGCGGCCATATTTTTGCATCTACATTCGGCAAATAGACCGTCATTTATTGACTCTAAATTGTCAAAGCATTAATTTCGGTTATAGCGTTCAAAAAGACCTGCAAATGATGAAATTTTTTAATCAAAATAAATGTCCGAGTATTGTTGAACCTTCGTAGTGAACAGACGTGTTAGCGGAGTTTTTTTTTTACATACTAAACAAACAACAATACAAAAAAAAAATATTCCGGCAATTTTCCGCTGGCTTCGATAATTTTACGGTCGCCTTAATCGTCTGTTAAATTTAGTCTGCTAGTTCACTAAATAATGAATCAAACACATGTATCACAACGAAACTTAAGATTCCGCCTCGGTAAGAAGAACTCGGACTTTGGAACGATTTTCCGTCATCCCACGTCAAATTTGGTTTTGGTTCATAAACCAAATTTGACGTGGGATGACGGAAAATCGTTCCAAATTCAAACAAACCCCGTCGGAAGAATATCACAAAAAAAGAACTCGGACCTTTGCAGATCACAACTTGGGGAATTTTGCGTATTGAATGGGCTTGCAACCGTACAAAATTCAATTGACCCAGGGTAATTGAAGATAAACGGCCATAGACAACAACAATTTTTGCTTACTGAATGGGAACTGGAACAGTTGAAAACTGATCCTCTTTTGCATTAAAAAAGATCATCTTCGGCGATGAGGTTCATTTCTGAATGAATGGGTGTGCCAACAAATAAAATTGTCGAATTTGTGATATCCCAGAGCGTACAATGAATTCCCAACAAGTCCCTATTTAAAGTGGATTTTGGGTTAACGGCGTCATCGGTCCATATTTCTTAGAGAATGACGCTGGTAAGGCGAGCGCTATAGGTCAATGATTACCAACATCTTTTGGCCTGAATTATATGGTATGGACATTAGCGACATGTGCTTCTAACAGAACAGTGCTACGTGTTACACAGCTCATGCCATTTCGAACAAACTGCAAATGCCATTTGAGGGCATGTTAATCTCACATGAAAGTGATGTGAACTGGCCACCGAGATCTGGCGATTTAAACACATAAGAGTTTTTTTAAGTAGCAGATTTACAACGGCTCTAAAAGCCAACACAACTCATGCCATCAGTCAAATTCAGTCTGATTTATGCGTCAAACTCACGGAAAATTTAATATTTCGGTTGCATACCAACGTGGCAGACATTTTATAATTTCAACAGAGTGGCATTTCTAGATATTTCAAATAAAGAAAAAAATGTAATATTATCCCTCACACACTTTGTTTAATTTAAATTTAAGTATAGAAGGCGCTTAGTGAAACACTCTTCATATATAAAATCGTATTAATAAAAATTATTGAAAGTTGTTGCAAATATTATTAAAAAAATGAAAAACTTCTGAAATCATTATGAGGCAAAACTAAATTTAAAGCAATTATTTTATGAACATTTTACCAAAAACCATTTTCTTCAATTACTACGAGGGTTGCTCAATAAATTTGTTGCATATTATTGCTCTTATTGCTTCTGTTTTCTGTGAATTGGTCAACGATGAGGAATAAGATCAATAGATGAATTAACTAAAACCACTCCTGTTAAGCGTTATTAAAGTAGCAGGACAATATTTATTAAGTTTATTCGGGATATTTCTGCCAACAAGGAAATATATTTTTATTTATAACTATTTAATTATTTTTTTGTAACTATTTTTTTAAATATCATGTTGCATCTTAAATTAAAAATGAAAATTTTAGCTCCTAAAAAGGAAGTTTAATATTTTTTTTTCAAACAGTGGAAATTATACAATTGAAGCAATTGATAAATAAAATTACTAAAGGAAAATTATAAATATAAAAAAGAGTGTTAGTGATATAAATGGTTAGGTTAGGATAGGATGGTTGGAGGGGTGTGATAGCCCATGCCATACGACATACACTTAAGCCAGTGAAGGCTTGTTGTGCGCTTTCTTTTAATTATCAGACACAAACCGCCATAGTTCTGCGGCAGGATTCGAACCTGGGACCTTCGCACTACGAGTCTAGTACACTACCTACTAGTCTACGAAGATCAGTTTAGTGATATAAATACTCGTGTCTACAATCAAAACAAATTTTAAAAAATCGATATTCAAATATCCTGTTCATTCGATCATCTTTATTCATTAAATTTGTATTGGTTTCATATCATTTCGATGAAAACTTATGATTTTTGAAAATTATTTTTATAAGTTCTATCCTGTTGATCGATTTACTGGAATTAATCAATTTTAATTAATTTTTTAAGCTTAAAATCTCCCTTATTTTATTTTAAATCAATGTTTCGGTTACTCTTTATGTATCAACCTGAAGATCGATAAATTTAATATAAGAAGAATGTCCATAAATTCCTTAAAAAATAAATTAAAATGTAATAATTTAATTAACTGCAACATATTAAATAATTTTGTACATTTTTGTATATTCGATTGAAATTTTAATCACTTTTGTACATCACGAACTATTACCAGCGATTCGAAAATGGCTGATTGGCTTGAAACTAAAATTAATTTAATCATGAAATGGTTAAAAAAGCATATTGAATGCGATTTCTTAAAATATGCTTTTTAGTTTTAAAATATTTATTTTTTAAACTAATTTCCATAGAAGAGGGTAGTGCACTAATTTTTAAGTTTCCACTAATATTTAGTGATGGTGCGAAATTTGTTCTGTTGATGTTTAGTGATGAATTAAAAATTATAAGCTTCAACTTAATATTAGTGATAATGATGTTAAAAAACTTTACACTAAAATTTAATTATTTTAGCTCATAAAAAGCCATCTTCAACTTACATATTGCAACTTTTTGCTCTTCAATAATTTCAGTGCAACGTAGAAAGTTTGCAGTAAATTTCAAACTCAAATTGATTTATGTTTATTTTCATACACTAATTACGAACTTAAGACTAATAGCTCATTAGTGAAGGCAAAAACTAATAAAAGGATATAGTATTTTAAAAATAAAAAAAAAAACCAATAATAATAAATATACAAGGTGGCGCCACAGTAATGTCATAGTTTAAATTGGCTGCCATTTTGGTTGCGAGCAACAATTGAAATGCCGTAAAACGAGCGCAATTATATATAAATTCGGGAGGTGGATATAAGAAGGATAAAATTTTTTCCAATTTATGTCCTCAGTTTTACACTTTCAAATAAACTTTTTATGAAAACAAAGCTCGTTTTTTACTTGTAACAAAATGACAGCCACTTCAAATTATGACATCACTCTGGCACCACCTTGTATATTTATTTCATTTTTCTTTGGGCCATCTTATATAAGCGTTATCTATTGAGAAATTTGAAGCTGGTATCAGGAAGACTAAAACGTATAAATTAATTTTTTTACATTAATGTATAAATATTTTAAAATTTTATTTCAAAGTTGTTATGTCCTGCTTAATTTTGTTTTCAAGTTTTTATTAAAAGTCTCTTGTACGATCTTTGCCCTTGTAATAAATTACGGAAATAATTCAATGTTATGGGAGCAAGCTGCTTGAAAGGAAACCTTTATTCCCCTTCCCAACACCAATCGATATCGTGAAAATCTTGGTAGTAAAAATATCTGTTGTGAATTATTTGTCAGTGCTTTATAAATAATTTGCTTGATTAAAGATGGAAAATATACAAATTTTAAAATAAACTAATGGCAATTATCTGATTTTTTCTGGTGCGGGAAGAGGAGGAGTCATCCATAGAGAGATTGCAGCAAAGATATTTGCGGGCTGAATCAGTTGTGTTGCATCAGTTATGTATTCCTAACTTTTTCCACTTCGTTATAGATTAAATTGGTGGGCCACGGCTGTTCAAGGTCATATATAGGATTCGTGTACAAACATAGCTTCTACCAGACAATTGATTTGCTCTTTAATAAGACCTGCACTCCTATGAAAGAAAAAAATTCTACCTTGAAATACAAACTACAACTAATTGGTGCCCATCTTGTTGCCAATTGTTGGACAGTTGTGAATTTGTTGAGTGAATTAATTCGTAGGATTAAACACATTTTTGAAGTTGGTAAATTCATCATGCGAATAGTTATTCGCGATAGGTGTGATTGATTCTCATATATGAGCAATCGAATGAAAAACAATTTTTTTACTTTTAATTATGTATATGAACGAATAAAAACCAAATGGGCCCAGATCGTACTCGCACACAAAATTTGATTTGATTTAAATTTAAAACATATTATTATTTATTTTATCAAATATTAACAATGTTCTAAGTTTAATCGTGTGGGTGACTAGTCAAATGTAGAAAATAGTTTGCATACAATGGTGTTGCAAGTGCCACCTCTGAACAGCCGACTGCTCATATTCACCCCTATAGTGATATTCTTCGAAATGTTTCCCTATTTCTTGATCTATCAATCAATATAATTTCACTTTTACTTTTGATTTCTTGCCTTTTCTAAAAAAGTGTTGTGAAGTTGATAGTAAATAACGAAGCAACAATCTGAATTGAACTTTGAATACTTTTTGTTAAAAAAAACACACATTTATAAATGTAATACAAAAAATTTGTTTATAAAAAATTTAATATTTTTCATAACGTGTTGGATATTTTTTTAAAAAGGAATGAATGCATTGAGTTGTAGTCGGACATACTCTATATGTATGTACTATCGAGCCTTTGCTGCAATAACGTAATAATTCAAAAAAGGTTGTTTTGCAGAAATTGAGTTTAAAGCTTTGAATTTACACACAACTTAATGGTAAAAGAAAATTTTATTCTTTTCTCAAGAGCTGAGTATACAAAATATTTTTATGAAACTTTTACAGAATATGAAAAACGACATGGCGAATAATTTCGTAATATAACCTTAAAAACGACATATTTTGAGTTATGACGCTATTGCAGCAAAGGCTTGATATGTGCATACATACATACAGATGCACATACATGTCGTTTTCAATTGAATCTACAAGGCCTTCTAGAGCGAGGACTTCAACTTTTTTCTTACTATATATAATATTACTATTATAATAAATTATTTTAATGCTGGATTGAAACGAACAACTTTTTGTGATGAATACTTAATGAATAAATCAAAAATTTCGAAAATTACAAAAACATTACGTGAGATGTGGTCCGAATTCAGGAGGCAGACCAACGAAAAATAATTTAATAGCAAAAGAGTTTGAAATAGACCCGCAAATAGCATCAAGAGAAGTAAAAAATATTCTTCGCTCGGATATTAGTTCCCGTACAGTTAGCCGTAGGGCCCGCGAGGATAGTCTCGGTTGCTTTCGCCCTCCGAAAAAAAAAACCTCTAATATCTGCTGCTCATTTGAATTTAACCAAATAATACAAAAATTGGTTTAAAGACAAATGGAACACTGTCCTTGTTTCAGACGGGTCCAAAGGGTAATAATGGACGATCTTTTGTGAGGCGGCCAAAGGGAAAGGGTCTGGACCCAATATACGATATTATATGGACACAATATTGTATGTACTCAAAAATTTTATGATTTCAAGTGCAGATATTTATTGTTATGCTTTCGACGTGTATTGTGGGAAATGAGTAGGAGAAGTGTGTAATAATCCTTTGGGATCGAAAGTGGTTAATACCCCTGACAGGCATAGGATTTGTATACTACAATAGTATGGTGGATTACAATTAAATCACCAAACAAAGTAGTTTATAGCTGGTATTTATACTACGAACATGTCCTTGGTATAAATGTGGTATTTCATTAAACACATCTTTTTAGCTGTGTTCGATAACAATTGTACGACCCCAGTAACAAAGTCGGCTATAAATTCTTAGACATTTGACAGTAATAATTTACTTATTTCAATTTCAGGGTGATAAAATGTCTTCAAAATGACATTTCAAACATAAAACCAAAAACATTGGTATAAATACCACAAGCCTGTCACCCATAACCGTAGTATATAGTACGAATGCGTGATAGTCAAGCTTGGAGGTTAGACTATTTTTCTGAACAAAGGGTGGGGGTGGAATTCATATTATAAAGGATACCATTACAGCTGTCGGCTACAGCTCCAATGAGGTGCGTATTTTGTGGTGGCCTGCCCAATCTCCAAATCTTAACCCCGGAGAAAATCTATGGAAAATTATAGATTGCAAAACAAGATCTCGTCGTTACACACGGAAGGATGATTTATTCAATGCTGTTTTAAGTGAATGACAATAAGTATCGAAGGATAAAATTGACATTGCGACAATGCCTTGTCGCTGTGACGCAGTAGTGAAAAAGGACACCGAACAAAATATTAATGAAATAATTAAAATTTAGGTTTCCATTGTTTTGTTAATACCCCAAAAAAAATAATTTTGATAAGTCATTTTTATATTGTTTAATTTTTATTAATCAAATTATTTATTTTAAAACTGAAACTTTGAATTTTCAAAATGAAATTCTAAAATACTTGTTTTCTTCAATAATTATTTTTGATCTACAGCTTCTAAGCACAAGTGCATAAATTTTGGTAAAAGTTTCCGCTGAATTGCCCAGCACTGTATTTCAAGTCTAATGCAAACTGGTCCAATATTTTTCATTTTCTCAATTGTGAGAAGAACCAGAAAAATCTAAAAAGCGTACATGAGCGCTGAGTGAGAATTTCGATACTCTGGTTAAAATTAATTTCTGTAGCAAGAAAGCTTCAGTATAAACTTAAATATTTAACATTAACATTTATAATGTGATATTGGATGAAACACAGAAAATGCGTGGAGGGGGAGGCACAGAAAATGTGCGTCTCCACATCCTCAACTAGACTAATTAAACCGCTTTTTTGATTTTTCTTTGAAAAGTCTATTATAATAAAATAGAATATTAGAAACTATTTTTAGTTTTTAAAAGCAATGAAAAATATTGAACTTGAACATAATTAAAAACTATTTATTCATTTCTACCAAAAATAGTAAATATTCATGTAAATTTTACGTTATTATTTTCATTACAATTATCTGCTGCTTGTTTCCATGTTTATCGATTATTTGAATTCTGTACATTTTTCACAAATTGTTTATTCAATTGTTTACCTCGACACATTTTGTGGGTCATTTCTCATTTATGAAATCGGTAACAATACTATTGTATTACATTTATCGACAGATAAATTAATTAAAAAAAAAAAACAGTTGCGTGAAACTTGGACTGAATAACTTTTTGATGGTTGATTTTATTAATTATTTATTTACACAGAATTGATAACAAAGCGCAAGTAGTTATGAGCTAAAAGTAGCTAGAGTTTTATCAATTATTAAATATTGAATACTGTTTAAATATATTGTTTCTCATAACTTCTATGACATTTAATATTTGACTGTTTGTTTTACATACACGTACATATTCCAGACATTAAGGCAGAGGAAGTACACGCAACAAGAATTTGAGGTACCAAGCGTTGCATAGTATATATAGTCTCGCCTGACAAATATAGAGAATATCGAAATTGTGGCCCTAACTCTGTAAATCACATCGTCGAAATTATAATGAAAGCGAAAATAATATTTTAGAAACTAAATTTTTTGATTCTTATAAAAATTCATTCGTTTTTGATAGGCAAAGCTTTCTTCATTTCCTAAATGTTTGTGCGATGAAATACATTTAAAATTTTTGATATTTTGTTTTCATTCTCCCTATACCGAGTTATCCACTTAATGGTTTTAAAACTGACGGTATGGCGAGGTTGTCAGCTGTTAAATATCTGTCTTCTAAAATGTCAATTGTTTGTTCCAACAGAGTATCGGCAGGAATTAATGCTATCTGTTCTAATGTACACTACATTACGGCGCCCTTCTTCATCGGTAATATTAGCAGAATTGTCGGCGAAGTAAAACAATTAATAAAATGTTTACACATACAGCTTAAGAAACTTAATGCCTCTCCTTAACACCAGAGGCGCTGCTACTCTGCTATAAAAAAACACGCAATAGTAGAGTTGTAAAACAGCAATTACACTCTCTCTCTGTCTGTCTTCTTCTCTCCCCATGCAGCGCTTGTCCTCTCTACCCTATCCCTTTCACAAAAGAAGTAACACCTTAAGTAAATAATAGGCTATAATTGCCTCAGTGTAACTTCTCTTTAAATAAAAAAAATTAATTCTTTAGTAAAAAGTTTGCCATTTTAACAACCGAAGGCAAGATTATAAAAAAAAAAATCAAGAGACCGGAAGCGCTACAGATGTGGTCAAGGCCTGTGAATCATCGCATTGTGCACACTGCCGCAAATATCGCTTTTGTTAGTGAAAATGTGGCGGATAGTCCAAATTTTTAAATTACACTACCTTCTCTGCAATGGGGCCTATTTTAAGGCTCATTATAGCATATGTTATACATTTGTATTTGCACCTCTATCTATATAAAGTCTAATTCACGCAACAGTTTAAGCCGGCTGACCATTCACAACTCCGTAGATATGCTGATTGGTTTCAATGCTGATTTTACGAACATAATTTTCTTCAGCGATGAAGCTCATTTCTTGGTCGGTGGTTACGTTAACAAGCGAAATTCTTGCAACTGATTCAAATGATAAAGGAGTTTATGCCAAATGTTGCAAGTCGCACCGATAAATGCTCCAGATCACGTTCCCGATCTCGTAACAAGCACCACGACAACAACAACAACTCAGCACCAACGTGTTGGTATCATCGAACCTTCGGATCGAACGCGCGAAGCTGTCGGAAGCCATGTGCTTTCACCTCGGGTATCATCGGAGTACCCAGAAGTGATTGTAAAAAAGCCATTGCATCCGGCAAACGTGACTAGTTGGTGCTTATTATGGCCGTATTTGTTCCAAAACAACGATGGAAGAACAATTACCGTTAATTCAGAGCGCTATGGCCGTATGATAACCGACTTTTTTTTGGTCTGCAATTGAAAATTATGAACTAGACGATATGTGGTTGCAACACGACAGTGCTTCGTGCCACACACAGTTAAGGTGTAAGAAAACATATTGGGTTTATTGCATGGAAATTTCCAGACCACGTAATTTCACTTTCTTGCAATGTCAATTAGCCATAGAGATCATACGGTCTACGTCAAAGACTGTATTATGCGGATAGTCCCCCAAATGTTGGAATATTTGAAAACCAGCGTTAGTCAAGCAATCGCCCGATATGTTCGAAAAAGTAGTTGAAAA
Organism: Germaria angustata; assembly: GCA_963681545.1. Taxonomy (NCBI): domain Eukaryota; kingdom Metazoa; phylum Arthropoda; class Insecta; order Diptera; family Tachinidae; genus Germaria; species Germaria angustata. The sequence continues at coordinate 117,445,724 of OY812998.1, read as the reverse complement.
CTACCTCAAAACGTTTCACTGCTGCAACCACTATAGAGACAGTCATTTAAATGACATTGTATTTTGTATGCGATGGCAAGGTCCAAACATGATAAATAAAATAAAATAAAAGTTTTATCAAACTCAAGTTTACTTTTAAAACCGAAAAATGTATAACCCTGTAGACTTCACTTGATTACGTGATAAAGAAAATTAGATAGTTTTGTTACCAAAATTTTAACTGAATTGTAACACATATGAAGTTACATACTTTTCAATAAAAATAGACATTAATAAAATTCGCATTTGAAACAAGGACAATAATTATAAAAGTGTCGATTTCCAATGCTATTAACATTTTAACTATCAGATATATCAGTTAAGGTGTAAGAAAATATATTGAAAAAGAAAAAACTTGAATCACAATGGGCCTTGTGGCCTCCGAGTGTACGCGCAGCAGTCGTTGCCCTGCCAACCTATCCTAAACTAACCTATTTATATACATTTAAAAAATATAGGGTATAAAAACCATTTTTAACGAAAATCTGGTGTCGTTTTAATCAATTTCTTTTATCAATTAAATTTAATTTTCATAGAAACCACCAGTTGAAAAATAAAATGAAACTGTTTACACTGTCCAAACATTTCCTTGAAAAAATTTACATAAAATTTTTATTTATAAACACAGTAGGAGCAAAATCGGCTACAGCCGACTTCAAGTCGCCAACTAGTCTGTGTCGAATTAGACCTCTGCTCACTAGTTAATTCAGATATATAAAGTTTGTCTGTATTAAAGATAGAAAAAATGTTTTTGCCACTTACCTTCTTCTGCATAAACAATGATTTCTTGTCATTGCCCTAAGAAATGGAATAAATAGAATTAGTATAAAAATTCTTTATGTCTTTTAATTCAATTAATTATTATGGTAATGTTTTTAATTTATTTTACAGAATATGTTTTAATAATACAGTACTATACGCTCCTTGGCTGCTATGAGAAGCTTCACATATGCACTTATCCACTATACACTTATCCGATTCACATACCTGCATTAAAAATCTATTTTGCGCAATGCGAAATATAGCAGAAAGTGCAACATTTTGTTGTTCAATTTGTAAAATAAAATCTCTTTATCGCTCTAACTGAAAAATTTAGTTCCCTCACAGAAATGCATGCTCCTTCCTTTCTAGTTTGTGTTTATTAGAGAACAATAATTTCCATTTTTCACTTCGAATGGGCAAAAAATGTAAAATTTTTTTTAGAAATGAAAACATCATTACGTATGTATGTATACATGTGTATGTATGGAAGTGCTTAAGAGAAGCATTCAATATCATTCGTTTGCTAAAAAGTGCATAGTGACTGCTTAAGAGTTTCGTTCTCTATTTCATTTAAATTGCCATTAGTGTTGTTACAGAGACAATCCCCCTTATTCGACGCCACACGAAGTCAACACCTACTTATATTTTGACAACTGAAGGATTAATGTCGACAACAATTATATATTATTCTTAAGGCTTACAAAATGGCAAGTGACCATTAACAACACTCAATTGTAGTCTACATCAAGCACAGAACTGACATTTTTTTATAATGTCGACTTAATGTAACGACGATGACGAAAATTGTAATAAAGGGAAATAAATTTTTTTGGAAAGTCTAAGGCAGTCAAAGTCTCTTTCAATGTCGGAATTTGATTTAAAGTTCTCCTTCATCTTCCGCAATTAGATTGTTCTTCACAGATTCAATTTCGGTTTTCAATTAGACGGAGTACACACACGTCAAGTTTGCTTTCGCAAGTTTTAGTTCAACTGGGAAGTAACTATAGAAACTATGCATTCCCTATGTTATTTTTTTTCTAGCAGAATTAAAACTTGCGCAAGAAAACTTGACTAGTGTGAGTCCCATCATAGTGTTTTATTTTTAATCAAATTTGCAAAAGTATAATGCGTCTCTGCAACAATCTCATATGTTTTCTTCGTTGTGCTTATACATATATACATATAAATATAAAAAATATACATCTTCTATATATATAAAATAGGATGTGTGTATGTATGTATGTATGTATGTAACGGCTGGGCCGATTTTGATGAAATTTTCAGGGAACCTTCAGAGTACTCGGGCGGGTGACACTGTGAAGCCCGATTTTTTATTTTCGGTCTGTGGGCGGAGGGGCGTGGCAAAATCCAATAATTAATAAAATGAGAACGGCTTGGCCGATTTCTGTAAAACTTTTTGTCAGTTGTTCGTGTTTTCGAGGAGAAGGTTTTGGAAGAAAATTTTGGAAAATCCCTCCGGAAAAGTCGGAAAATTGGAAAAATCGAAAATCGAGTTTTTGTATGAAATTTTGTTTGAAATTATTCCTTAATGGCTTTTCAAATTAAAAAATAGAAAGTTTGTCTGAAGGCTTAAAATTGGGGCGAGGCGAAGTTCGCCTGGTCCGCTAGTATTTAATAATATTGAAAGGAAAATAAAATAGACTCACGTTGGGTATAATTTTTTGTTGTGTTGTTTGTATAAAAGTATTCTAAGCCTACTATGGTTCTGTATATTGTTACAATTCATATACAATATTGAATTCTCATATTGTATTTGATTTGTATGGCTTAAACATCCGAGGTTGAATGTTTTCAAACTGCTTAAACTTCACTGACGATTTGGTTTAGCGACCAATGAAATGTCGGCATATGAAGAGCTAAAGCCATAACAAACAAAGGCATTTTATTTAATAAATATTTAATAATAATTAATTTTATGATTTGTTTTAAATTTTTTTTCATAAACTTCGTGGGGCAGCCAAACGTAATATTTTATATACCTAATGTACTTAAATTATAAAAAATGCGCCGTTATACGCATTACAAATATGCAAGTAAATGTAACTTTTTCTTAAAAAAATTTAAGCTTGTTATCGGTATCTTATACTTTGTGCACTTAAGTGTAATATACAATTAACTGACCAGCAGCTAAATGAAAAGTACTGCATCTGATTCATAATTTATCGTAATGAATAGTCTTCATTGTTAGTTCCACTAAATTAAGTTTAAATTGTATAAAATTGTGTTCAAATAGTTAAGAATTCAATACAATGTATTATTTGTTAATTTATTTAAGGCTAAAAATGTAATTAAAGATGTACATATATTGAATCCACAAGCCAAACTGATTGACTGGAACTCTATCTACTAGCCCACCAGTTAATACCAAGGTTAATAATATGAAAACATACTTAGAAATTGAGGAGTTCACGTTCTTTTTATATATAAATTTTTTTGTGGAAAATTATCTCTTAGAAGTTATCATTTCGTTCCTGAAGAAATTGTTTTTAAAGAATTTGATTTTCTTTAATAAGAGCAAACTTATAAGTAAAGAGTACGTATTCCTGTAGTTTAATTAATTTTATTTTTTTCAATTATAACGATAAATAGAAATTTTTTATAACATGTTGAAGAAAATGTCACACTTTTTTCACAATCGAAAACACCATTTGTTTTATTCAGTCTACATTTATTAATTTTTATTTGAAAACAATACAACAGCCTCCATTAAACTTTTTTGATTTATGTACATAAAACCTGTCAGTTTATTCGCTAAGGATTTTGATTTTATTCCGTTTCACTTTTGTGCCTTTAATGCATATTTAATTCAAAGGAGTCACGTCTTGTATAAATTACAATCAGTTTGCATTTTTCTGTATATCGTTTTTTAATGTTGCGGAAACGAAAATATCCATGGAGTATGAAAAAAAAAATTTAACTTCAAAATAATAAAATTCGTTTGCCAACTTTATTTATTTTCTGAATAAATATTGACTTTTTGGGACTTTGCTTTTATTTGTTACTCATGCATGCATTTCATTTGGCGTAACAAAATGTCATAAGACACATTCATACGTTTGTTAGTTTTTATTATAATGCCCTTCGTTTTCAGTTCTTTTGCAATGGAAATTTATCTAATAAATTGAACAGGAAACATATGCATTGACGATGATGAATACGAACGAATATTTGCTTTAAATTTGGTACAATACAAAAAAAAACACAAATAAGAGTCGAGCGGGAAAAGTCAAATGGAAAACGGCATTGAAATAGAGAGAGGGAGAGAGAGAGAGATGACATATTCAAAAGAACTTGTTTGTTTAATTTCATTTGGGTAGCGAAATTTCGTTCTAGAAGGGCATAATAAATGACCATGTCTATGGGCATAATAAATTGTCATTTCTGTTTGCCTTGGCTTGTGGTTGCTTCCTTGTTTTTTTTTTTTTTTTTTTTTTAAGAAATTGAAGTTATAAAACATGTTGATAAATTTCCAATACAACTAAATTCAATACACACTTGCTTACTCATAGACACCCAAACGTTCATATACTTATTCCGTACGATTCGCAACATTTAAGCTTCCTGCCGTAAATCATCATGAATTTTGATATCAAACACAAGTTACAGTACATGCCACAATATTAGATGCTTTTTGGGTAAAAATTTTTTTAAATAACTTTTTCCTTGATTTTGCAATCATTCGGCTAAAAAGTAAAAAAAATATTAATAAATCTTAATGGCATCTGTTGTATAGTCTGTCACTGTTGCTTGATTTATTTGTGATGAATTGAAATTTATTTTGAAATATTTTTGTTGTATAGCATACAAAGTAAAAGTTATTAAAGTGAAAACTGCCATACACGTTTCAGCCCCCCTTAAATATTTAGGAATATTGTTTTGATATTTTGCAAATGCACAGATGTCAAGGTGGACCGTACTGAAGAAAAATTTTTTTTCTCTTTAAATGGGATCTTTCGATATGTAATTTAAAATTTTCTATTAAAATCAAATCGTTGAGTTCTGAAAAATTTGTCAAATGAACTTTTATAGAAATTAAACCTTTTATAAATATTTGAGAAATAATTATGAATTCGCCCGAACAAAATTACTCATTTCATACAATTTCGTGATAGAATTTTTAAATTTTTTAAATTAATTTATTTCGCTTCAAAATAATAAATACTATTTTACATATTTGCATCGTTTTCAGACATCATTAATTATATATAAATTACGACTGCATCCCAATTAAATAAAATATTTAAAGCAGTTTTTTTCATACAATTTATTAACAAACGTTTATTAGCCTTAAAAAGTTTGTTAACTATAGTAAACTTTAAAAGCTAAAATAAAATATTTTTACGCATATGATCGTAAGACTATAAAAATTTTTGGAATATTAAAAAAAAAATTCTACACTTTTAAAATAAAATAAAAATATATTTGTTGCACCTGCATATAAATTATGAACTTTTAAAAATGATCGCTACCCCAAAGATGAGAGCCTTGCAATCTGTGAAACTTCAGCAATAAAATAAGCTTAAAAGGTCTACACCATGGAGCGCATAATAGCACTACCAAACCGATTTATAGATAATAAAAATGTCGGTCTTTGATTATAGCCCTGGTCACACACCTTATAAATATCATCATATCATCAGTTCTTATTATATTGTATTATCAGTTGTTGTTATACGGTTTTATTTATTGTATATATCATATGCCACAATCATTCACCATGATCTTTTAGATATCGTACGCCTTTAAATCTATCAATTTATAAAGAGACTCTAATTGTTGCATAGAACGAAAAGGAGAGAGATTAGTGCTTCGGAAAATAAGACCCTGAAAAAATAAGTAATTTTTTAAAAGAAGAACTTAAAAAATATATTGCTTCAAAGTTCATGATTGATGGGAAACATATAAAACGCACTCCTAGTAACTTAAATAACTCAAAAACTTCATCATCCATCAAACGTTAATAGAACGCATTTGAACTTTAAACTAAACGAAGTTTATTTAATTGGTGTTATTTACCTTCAAACACTTTATACCTGGTGTTGGTTTTAAATTTTCTATCCCAAAAACTACATCACATGGGACTTGGGTCGTTTGCCTCTCGCTAGACGAAAAAAAAATACCTGATTCCAACAGAATAAAAAAATTTGGCTTGGTGTAGTTTTATTCGGACGATAAGAATTGTTTCAGCAAAAACTTATTTCGCTTAAATTTTTATTTTTTTTACACAATTTTGACATTTTGCGGGTCCATTGGCTTTTGTTATACATACAAGAATTAAAAATTTTTTGTCACTGAATATACAAAAAATTCCGAGCTTAGAATTAATACAGAAAAGTTCTAACAAAAAAGTATGTTTTTTTAAATAAACAAAAAATATTTATATTTCAATCCACTTTAACTAAAAATAAACGAATCGTTAAATACTTTTGCTGCTAATAGTTTTCCAAGGCCAAAGATACTAGGAGGGCTGGCTAAAAAGGCCGTGATTTTGTTTAATGAAATACACATTTTTCGATAAAAAAAAATCTTTTTATTTTTCAATATAGTTACCTCTGAACCCTATACACTTCGTTCAATGTTTATCCATTCATTTTATCCCTTCAAAAAAATTAGATTCGGCGAAATCTTCAAAATGGGTATTTTTATGTGAGAGGATATCACTGTTGGAGTCAAATCTTTTTCCACTGAGCCATTTCTGAAGGTTTGGAAAAAAACGTATAGTCACTCGAGGCTAAATCCGAAGAATAGAGCAGATAATAGAACAATTCATGTCCTAATTCATGGAATTTTGCAATGAAAACAGCACTTGTGTGCAACCTTGTACTGGTAGAATACATTTTTTTTTCTAAACCAAATGCATTCGAGTCGATAGAATGATCTACATATATAATTCAATGTTTAAAGATGATTTCATATAAATGTTGACTGCGGCTACGCCTCAAATCTTTCATACGCTGGGCCCAATTTTGCCATACTCTGCCCAACATATCGGCCGATATCTCACGAATAAATTCTTCAATATTGGTTTCCAGTGCATCAAGAGTTGCGGGCTTGTCCCTATAGACATAAGATATAGCTCCACAAAAAATAGTCTAAAGGCGTTAAATCGCACGATCTAGGCGGCCAATTGACCGGTCCCAAACGTGAAATAAATTGTTCACCGAACTGGTCTCCCAATTGGGCCATTGTCTTTCGAGCTGTGTGGCATGTGGCACCGTCTTGTTCAAACCACACGTCAGCCAATTCCAGCTCTTCTATTTTGGGGAAAAAAAATTGTAAAAAATGCGCGGCGGCGCTCTCTATTCACATTAACATTCCCGCCTTCTTCGTCTTTGAAAAAGTACGGTCCAATGATGCCACAGCCCATAATCCACATTAAACATTTTTTGGAATGCATTGGCAGTTCTTGCAATGCTTCTAGCTGCTCTTCAAACCAAATACAGCAATTCTGCATGTTCACATGTCCATTCAACAAGAAATGAGCTTCGTCGCTGAACACAATTTTCCAGAAAAAAATTGGCATGAATTTTTATAATAAAACTTAATAATCTGCAAGCGTTGTACGTTTGTAAGTCGATTCATAGTTAAATTATAAACCAAACTGAACATGTTTAACAGTAACGTGTTACTCGAAAACAGCTGAGCTGTAAAAAACAATGTTGTCAAACAGAAACTTGCAAAAAAATCACCCTTTACTAACCTACAGAACATAAAAACTCTATTTTCAGTGACTGCTGCGAGTACAACTCCTCTTCAATACTCATCAGGAGCATTTTATCCTTGTCTCCAGTTGTGTGTAAGTTGTGCTACGAAAGCACAAGTCACTCAGAGAAAATTAGTTTAAGTTGGATTTTTCTTATTAATTTTGGAATATTACCTTTTTAGTTTAATTCTTTATTAATTGAAAAACTCTTCGGTCATTAGCCGTTTATCTGCACTATGAAAACTAACTTGTGATTATGAACTGAAATAATTTCAAATTTGTTGATACTGTTTCTCTCGAGAAATTGTGCTTCACTTGTATTTTTTAAATCAAATTTTATTAAATGTTTAGCAGAAAATATTTTCTATTCCAGTTTTCTTTAGAAAACCTTTTACAATTACCTTGATAACATTTTTAATGGACTCAATGCTTTCAAGTAAAACTATCCATTTAATTTATAGTATAAGTACATGTAAGTATATCATTGAAAGCCGCTTTTATATAATTTATTTTCATAATTTTCAAACCAATTTCCCACATCTAAGCATTAATATTTATAACTTAATTTATCTTTTTTCTTGTCTTTGTGGCATGAGTTTACAAATACAACTATAATGACTAGTAACCAAAATAGCATGAGAGAAGGAAGACGATGGCAAAGAGGAAATCTGCAGAATAAATGGCCACATCATATATTCATACAAAGCTATAAACGTGTGATAAGTTTCCACAAAAAAATGTTTCCAAACACGAATTTCTGAATTGTAAACGTGGGTAAGTGGAAAATTTAATGCAAGGGGCAAAGCAGATGATGGCCCTCATTCAGAGAAACGAAATGACAAGGTATTTTAGCATCCTTTGCATTCTTTCTTTTTCATAAAAATCTTGCCACTATGCAGCCGGGATGTTTCGATGCTAAATGAAAACCCCTGGTCCACCATCATTTCGTGAAGTCGACCCAATTGATTTCAGACAATCCAAAGAATTTGTAATACACTGAAGCAAATTTTATGTAAATATGCGATATTGTCCTTCACCCCCTTAATCGTTAATGGGTAAAAACCAAATATTTCTTCAAAAAGTCTCGTATGCATTAGTAATAAAAAAAATTGTTCAGACAACTTATTTTTTATATAGAAAACCAATTTAGGCCCAGAATAGTGTACCGTGTCCTGTTCATTTCTATGCACTCTGTATATATATTTACACCAAAAAAAAAACATCCTTAACATTTATTTTAAAAGCTGAAGCCCAAGTTTATATAGAATTCCATCACTCAACTTCTTTTAAAACAAATTTTCAATTGACCCTCGAACATGGTCTCCCAAAATGCGTATATTTTTAATTGTAACAAAAAGAAAAGGGAGAATAAAATTTCTTTGTTTTTGCTGTTGCTGTTGTTTGTGATCAATGCAAGGTAATTGGCACACTTCACAACGGAAATCGCAACAACACAGACAGACACCAAAGGAAGCAAGCGGCAACAATAGCCACAAAAATTATTTATGAAGAATGTATCACAGAATTAATTTGTGGCCTTAACAAAAAAATACGTTTATGGCCTTCCACACAGTTAAGAAAGGTACAGAGCTTAGAAAACCAATTTTAAGAAATTATTCGAAATTATCTCGAAAAAAAAAATACTGATTCTGATAAAACTTCCAGCTCAACATTTGTGAATGGTATGTTTTACAAAATCATGACAGGCCTTTTCTTTATATATATCTGTTACTGCAATTAAGAAGAAAATATTTAATATAAATTTTTCAAAAGAAAAACATTTTTCTTTTCAATGTAATTTACTGTCGATGTCACATTAAACCGGTAGCAACAAAAAAATTTATTAACTGTTCTTTAAGGCATAGAAAATGCCACATGATAGCCAATATCTATCAATATCTAACGACAACTTGTATGCAAGTGCGAATTTATTTTGTTGGGGTTGACGTCGCCGTCGACGTCGCAGTATCTGTACATGCAAATCAGCTTGCAAACACTATTATTTTAACATCAAATAATGTTTTATTATGCGCATATTCAATAAATAAATCTTCTTCAACATCCAATGAACACGTTCTATGCTCCTTATCAAAACAAGTTCGGATAAACACCATTTGTGATTGTGACCAGCGCTGCCGGCTTGGCGATATTTAATCCTGCAAACATAGAGATGGGCACAGTTTTATCAATTTGTTACTCTTTTGGTAACAAGCGATCAATCCATTTTCTTTAAGACTTTTTAAGATTTCCAGCACCTTTAGTAACTATCGGAGTAAAAGTATTATTTTAGGCAGGGAAAAATTTATAATGAAGGAGAAAAAACTAGGAAAAAAGCTTTAAAACCGAAAACAGACTTAATTAACCAAAAATATATATAAAAATATAAAAAAAATAATAATTATTATAAAAAATAACACAAATAAATCCAGAAAACACCAAAGAAACCAAAACAGAACGATTTGAAAAGCTCTTACCTTTAGCTGAATAAGGACCAAAACTCCGAAAGAATAAAAATTATCCAAAATCAAAAGTCCAAATTTTACTCAGAGTTCAAGAGCCAAAGTAGATTTTTCAATGAAACCGTACGATCGACACAAGAAAGTGCACAAAATGGGAAGTTCAAGTCGGGACAAAATTATCAAATATAGAAATAATATGAACATTGTTTGTAACAAAAAGAAAGAGTAAAAAGCAAAAAAAAAAAAAAATTAACTGAAATTGGAAGAACAAATATGAAACGAAGAAAGAAAAACAGTATGTGCCAAAATTTAACGTTCAAGTAAAACTCTCCGTCTAAACTGTCATATAAATTAATTATTTACTTCAAATTAACTATGTGATTTGTTTCTTTCATTGATTAATTATTTATTAATTGATTAATTAGAAGTTTGCAAACTTTTTGAAATCAACCTTATATACCTTAAAAACCTCCAGATTACATTATATTTAAAGTTTCTAACAATCTCGGAAAATATGCTTCTATATCGTGCGGCTCTTAGCAATTGTCTTGTATTGCTTATGCCAGTCTATTGGCGTATATTCCGAAGCGATGAGAGTTGTTGTTCTACCAATTACATGTCCTCCTTCGATTGTTGTGGCTCAACAGTTGTCAATAGTTCAAGATCACGGCCGAGTTTTCGAAGCACTTCTGTATTTGTTACACGTTCCGTTTATGATATTTCCAATAATTTTCTACATACGCACAATTCGAAAGCTTTTAATTTGTTTATGCCGATTATTTTTTAGCGTCCACAACTGACCAAAAGTGATTTGTGTTGTTCAAATTAATTATGTGCTTCATATATGTGGAACGGAATCAAATATGATAAGGCATATCAGATGATTTTCCTTGGAATTATATTTTACTAATTTATACGTTATTTCTTCATTGCTGATTATGTATGATCCTTTCACTCCTGGAGGGAGCATAGGGCTTCTCTATTCTACAAAGCATATCCATCTTTACACGGGTTGTTGTTGCAATTGTTTTTCTCATTGTTATAATTATTTGTTTTTTGCTTTGTATCAGTTTCGGTAATCGGTTCTTGTTCCAGCTATGAAGATCATTAGTCTGCTGTAGCAGGTCTAGGACTAATGGGGCTGCCATCTGTGGTTGCCTAGAAACAACGCTCCCCCTCTGTAATTTGGCGTAGTGGTGAAGAACCTTACTTATGGTTGATTCCTATCTTTTTTCCAAGGTGGTGGCTCTGTCTGACCTGTGTTTGCAATGATGTTATCCTCTTTTCAAGAGAGAAGGGGTGGTCAGGGGGCTCTCATTGGATGGATTTTTAGGAGGGGGAAAAACCATGGTGAAAAAATGTTGTCCTCTGCCAAGGAGCGAACCTAGGGTACTCGATTTTGCAGGCAAAAACTTTAACCACTACACCACGCCACCATACTATTACATTACATTACATTGATTACTTTTTCCTCATTTGGTTACATTAAAAAAAATTGTTTGTCACAAAATATTTTCAGTCGTGGCAACACTGACTGTGATTTAAATTTTGAAGTTTGCAATCGCAAGATACGAGACCGTTAAAAATTTACAAATGTTCATATCTGATGCGAAATGATGAGTTACAATTAAACTGACTTTCTAATTGCAAGAATTAAATTGAATTCATTTTCTTGTAATATTGACAGAAATTAATATTGGCTCAATTCACAAGCCTCTTGTATTATTGTAAAGGTTGTATTTTTGCAATAATTTACAACAGTTTATACCCGTTTATGGTTCTCTATGAAAAAAAATTACACAAACATACAATCTCATATCATATGTTTTGGAAAAGTTGTATTGATTCCATACCTGGGATTAATTTATTTATTTGGCTACTAACATGCCTAAATAATTTTATCATGAAGTGGTCAGAATCAAAATGTAGCTTCTTTATTCATAATATGTATTACTGATGCACGTAAAATTAATCCAATCATACGTATAATTTACCTTAAGTGTAAATTATTGTGCACTTTGATTTTAATTCAAAGCTCCCATGCATGAGTTCAATTTCATGCTAACAACATTTTAAAGAAGAATATATATATATATATATATATATATATATATGTCAGTGTGCCAAATAAAAATTAATTAAAAATGGAAAATAGTCCAGGGTACGAGGTGAGTTTATAAATTAAAAAATATGTATACACGTAATTATGCGTGCTCACGTATGTATGTATTTATGTTAAATAAACAAAATTATTCAATGAATGCTTCAGTGCTTCTTTATTGTATTTCCGCATTGTTAATGAATTGGCTATTTTACTCGTAGCTTGAGGTTGAAAATGTTTTGATTTTATCACATTAATTATAACTGATACAAACAAATTATAACTAAGACAAACTGCTAAGAAGGGGTAATGCAAAGTTGTATTTCAACAAACGATACAACGATACAAATATGGCTTTTAAATTGACTAACATTTTTACGCGTGTATACTTAGATAAGAACATAGTAAGCTAGAAAATAGATCCGTAATGAATATATAGTAATATGTATGTTGTGTTGTTTGTGTAGACCTTGTAAATATATTTATATTTTTCTAATTCTCATTTGTTCTTTGAAAATTTTTATACCAACGTAAGAGACTGAACGAACGTTGTTGAAACATAAAAAGGCTGATGGTCTACTGACGAGTTGGCATTCAATCCACAATAATTGATAATTGTTCAAAATATCAATATTTTATACGTGTATAAAGTAAAAAAGCACAAATTGTGCTCTTAAGCTGTAAAATATGTTTCAAAAAATTATATACTTGATACACAACACCATCAATCATATATATACTACTATAAGAACATTTCTTACACAAAACAACTATAAAACTTCCCTAATTTAGGGTATTGAGATCAGAATATAAAGGACAAAATAAGCAAAATTATACAACATCCTTAGAATGTTCAGAAACATAGGAAAAGCTTATTGTTGTGTCCAAGTACAAGAAAAAAATCGAATTCAATGCAAAGATGCAATCGATCAGATTACAAGACCGCATCAATTATGGCTTAGTTTAAGACCCAATATAATTCATTTCTTGTTTATATTTCACTACCACGAAAGAGTGAAACTCCTGCTTAAAAATCTGAAAGCTAAACTTTCAAATAAAAAGGTTTTTTATTTCAAAATAGGACAGTTTGAAAAAAAATTTGAAAATCGGTCCATAAATGGATTAGTTATAATACACAGAAATTGATAAACTCCTCCTCCTCGGGTTTCTGCGTTAATCGGTTAATCGCTCGATTGAAATTAATCAAAGTGTTGGTCCAATCCATGAATAATCCGCTAATTTTGAATTAATTTTTTATGAATCTGTCAACCGGTTAATAATTTTTTTGCGATTTATTTAATTTCAATAAAAAAAAATTACATAAATTATTTATTATTTTGAAATTTTATTAGAAAAAAAAACCAATAACATAACAAACTTAACAATTCTTAAAATAAATCGGACAGAAAAGAGTTGATAATAAAAAAATAATAATAATAAAAGATAATTTAATGCAAAAGTTTAAGGGGGTCTTATGAAAAATTTTATTTGTCATTAAGAAAAATAATATGGTTTAAAATTTAACTAATTTTTTTTCAACTTTTAAGAAAAACTTCACTTATCGGAAATGTTGGAAACATCGAATACAATTCTTAGTCCTTTTAATTTATCCGTTATGGCATTAGAGTACCGTTTTGATTTTTTTCAAGCTCTAAACATTTCTAATAGCCTTAATTAATTCTATTAGAAAACTGTCTGCATTAGTTTCGATAGATTCTTTTATTGTCACGTCAGCATCAGAGTTATGCTGGCCACGTTCAGAACTGAACTTTCAACGAATGTTTTTTTTTTCTTTTGCTTCTGTTTTTGTATTTGATCTCAAAAAACAAGTCCTATAAGGAAAATTTCTGATTTGAGGAATAAAATAAATAAGATTTAGTCCTTAGATTTTTAATTAAATAGTTTGGGAGAGTTCAAATAGCTCTCCTCAAGTTTGATCAATCTCTCAGGTTGCATTTTAGTGGCGGAATATTTACCAATTTCTTTTATAGCCAAGTCCAAAGTTTATAAGGCGCTATTTAAGTTTTTGTAACTTATGTATTCAAATTTGAAAAAGGACCAAATCGAAATCGACCACAATGTTTTTTTTTGCATTTGCATATACGAAGGAAATTGTCTAACATTTTAAACATTGATATTTTACATCATGCAGAAGGTAGCGCAAAATTAATGTCATAAAATGAATTGGCTGACTTTTTCGCGCCAAATGTTACTGTTTCACAATTACAATGTTGATTTATAGAGAATGATTTGTCAATCAGCAGTGGAGCGACACACACTTCAAGAAGGTGGATTTATTGCTACTACTTATTAGAAAAATTAACGTCGTGTTCCATCTGCTCGAACAATCAAGTATTTGGCTGAGCGCCTCGTGCAAACTTAGTTCCACTACAGATGTCGCAAGAAGTGGCCGGCCCCGTATTATTCGTTTGACCGTGAACATTGCTGCTGCTGCTGACGACGTCAGAGTGTATCCACAACAATCAACCAGATGACGACACATACACACAATCAGACGTTCGTTGTAACGAACTTTAGTGAAAGATTTGAAAATGTTCCCACCCTAAAGTTTAAACTGTTCAGGATACCTGCTGACCGTCGGACAAGGTTAACTTATTGCCTTAATCTGTTAAAATTTGCTACACGAAGAGAATGATTTCGTATCAAAAATCAAAATGAGCAACGAAGCCCATTTCTATTTGAATGGTTGCGGTAGCAAATAAAATTTGCGTTTCTCGGCTACAGCGAGACCACTTGAAATGCATGAAGAGAAATTGCATTCGCCTAAAGTGAAAGTTGGGTGCGACATTTGCACCCAACTTTCTAAACGAGTTACTGCATTGGGTCGCGATCATTATTCTTTGCGCCAGTACAGAGCAACTGACCACCCAGCTCGGGCAACTACACAAGAAGGTTTTGCGACTCCAATTTCCAGCTGGAGTGTTCTGCCGTTATGAAAATTTGAACTGTCTGACCGTCCAGATCGTCCTTTGGGGCTTTTTAATAAGGGGTAGTGGATTCGTTAACAAGCAGAATTGCCGCATTTGGGCAAATGAGAATCCACGAGTGATTGTTGAAAAGCGCCCATGCATCCACAAAGAGTGACTGTTTGGCCCGGCGGCGTCATCGAGCCGTACTTCTTGGAAAATGAGGTCGGCCAAGCAGTTAGCGTGAATGGTGTTCGCTATAGCGAGATGATAACGAACTTCTTGTGGTTCTAATAGGATGGTGCCACTTGCCACACACCCACCGAAACAATGGCTCGAGAAATTCGTGGGGGTGTTAATAGGCCGCCGCAAATATGTGACCCTATTACATACTGTAGATTCCTGCCATTAGGTAATATGGCTAATGTAAAAAGGAATAAATTAAGCATTTAGGAAATTCAAATTAATATTTTTTAGCATTCTACAAAAAAAAATATAATAATACAAATTGAAGCCAATGAATGTGATGCCGCAAAATAATAAATATAAGAACGAGCAACAAAACATATTTATACATACATTTATTTATTGAAAATTGCAAATTTAACAGAGCAGAACATAATTCACAACCTTAAAATATACACAACAACAATATTTATATGGACAATGTTTCTTTACTCGTTGCATGAATGTATATTTCTTTTTGCCCACAATAAAGCAAATATTTGCTACTAATAAATACAAATTTATTTGGCTTTGTTTGGTTAGCAAAAAAAAAAAAAAATAATAATAGTCGTTTCGTCTTTTTTTCAGATACAACAACTTTGATCAAATAAATTAAATAAATTGCCAACAACAGTCGGTCTTTGCTGTTGCCGTTGCTTTAGCTGTTGGCATTACTAATGCCGCTGTTGTTGCCACACAATGGCAGCTGTTTTTATTCCGTTGCGGCTTCCTGTAAAAACTAAAATAAGAACAACGTCTCCTTATCGCTCAAACGACGGCGAAGATAAAAAGGTTTTCCTCTTCTGCCACATTCTCATTTCCACTTATTTGCAATTTTCTTTTGTGTTGTGCATGTTTCTGGCTTAAATCTCATAGATTTTATGTCAAACCAAAAAAGTCGATATCTTGTATAGTTTAAGTTGCAACAAACAAACAACTGTTGTGAGCGAAGGCATGGGGGTGTGTGATAATCTGCAGGATTAAAATTTTGTTATTTTAAATAGTCGCCGTAAGTAGATTGAACACAATGTACTCGTAGCGTCATCTTTATCTAAACTATCATTAGTTTGCATTTAAATTTATTTCTGGCAAATGTTTTAGTAGCACTTCTAATGTTTTTATGGGAAATTAGTTTTGTTTCCAGTTAAGGTAAATTTTTTTTCGTATATTTGTTAAGGAGTAGTCGTCCGCCTACTGTTCAATTGTTTGAGTATGTTCATGTTTGGCTTTAAATAGAGGGATAGGGGAGGGAGGGGGAGATTAGTGCAATTTACAAATTGTGTTTTATAACAAAAATCGACTTATGGAATTTATTGGATTTGTGTTACATTCAGCATTTACAGATAGACACACACACAATGTAACCCATAAGGAATTTAAAAAATCATTGATGTTCCTCTTTTACTGGTTGTTGTTCTCTATAAGCCCACATCTCATTGACATTTTAGCCGATTCATGTTTCAAAAGCACTCCAACTCAGCTAAGCCAACAACAAACAATCGCCCTTATTATGATCGTCGACGTCGACGTCACACTAAGTCGACATCAATATATTGGCAATTGTGGGATCGTTATCGAGAACTATTAAATATTATTGATAGAATATTACTACTACTATGGCTTATATAAATACAATTGGCCATCAATATTCGTTAATTATTGCCTACAACGGGTTCAGAACTGCTGTCTTTTTTTACTGTCGACTTGATGTGACGTCGACGCGACAATCATAATAATTTGGACACTAGTATGAATAGTTCTTAATAATTAAATGTAGCTCCTCTTACAAATAAAATTAAACAAGCAACAATTTTATTGCAACAATTTATATTTAGCAAACGGTCGTCCCGATATTAAACACTTCCCATAAAAGGCCTGCCACTTTGACATGACTATAATATAGTATGGTGTCAATTAATAATATAATACACTGTGGTAGAATTTAAAAACAAATGATCCCTGTATAACTTTTTAATACTTTTAAATTTTATACCACTCATACACTTGGAAAATTTTTCACAAATTCGGTCACATGGACACTGTAGACTAAATAAAGTAAGAGAGAGAAAGCAACGACAACCGAATTTTTATTTGAACTTCTTACTCCTTTGGTATCCTGCATGAACTACAAATGCCCATTAATTTCTTATCCTTTGGCATAAAGCAGCTTTATGAAACTACTTTTAAACTAAAAATTTACTTCTTGTATGTATCTCTTAAATATCTGTCATTCAAAATATTATTTATTTAGTTAAATGTTCACCATTTACGAATATGGATGGTTTAACAAGCGAAAAGCTCGTAAAAATAGTTTAAACTCAACAATGGTAGTTCAAATGTGGCAACTTTTCGAGCATTACAGGACGATTATGGTCGTAATAATCGACCTATCGTGCAAGGAATTGGAAAGATTATAAAGAAACTTTAAGAGAGGCCTGTGCATCGTCGCAACGTGTGCAGAATACCCAAAACATTTTCTTTATTACTTTGCATTAAGAGCTTGTAATTCTCATTTAGTACGTTGTAATAATGTTATTAGAAAGCTTTTCGCAAAATTGTAATTATATAAATAGAAAAATATTAATTGTGTAAATATTCACTTGAAGTAAATCTAAGCTGCTTTAACATGATAATATGATTTATTCTAAAAGTGATACGAACTCAAATTGTGCCTAAAATTTCATACGTCAATAAGTCTTGCACTTTATTCTGATCCATTCGTCCCTCAAACCACTACTGCCGTTGAAAATTGTTTAAAAAGGCACACAAAAAAGGGATCTCAATGAGAAATAATATTAAAATGTAACAAGTTTTCCTATTCCATATTTTCAAAAATATAATGCCAGTAAGTTCTTACTTCAGAATTGTATACCTGTTAATTCAGGGATTTGGTAGCAATATACAACAATGATAACCCTATACCCCAGGAAGCACAACACTAAGCCACCCAGACAAGATGTATAATCCGTGCCTCCACGGTAGGAAATATTGCAAGACAATTGGACATCGACTTTTACAGAAAATCTCCTTTTCATATTTTCTTAACGGCAGCTGTATCAACAAAAAATTTTTTTTGCTAAATCTGGAAATCGGAAAACCCTCACGTCATTGTCGACAAGAAAATGCATCCATAGTGGGTGACAGTTTTGTGGCTTTTTAAGTTTTTGAATTAGTGACCTATTTCTTTCGAAAATGTTGGAAATGCAATTTTTGTCAATGGCGAGCACTACAGAGCAATCCGTGATTTCCATAATGACCTAAAAAGGAAGATATGAACTTGTATAATTATTAGTTTCAGCAGGATGGCGCACCATATCAAACAGCTCATCATCATGTCATTATAGTTGATTTAGTCTTTGAAAAGATAATTTTATTTTGAACAGCCAAATAAATATGTCTTTAATATATAAAATATTTCCATATTAAAAGAAGAAAACTACTGATGATTTGGCTTGCGCCAGAGATAAGCAGCAAAGCTAAGCCAACAACAAACAATAAATTATTTAAATGACAATTTCGAAGAATATCCAGAATAAAGAATTTAAGGAGCAATTTCATATTTTGATAAAATATTTTTTCAAATTTATTCACATAAAATATTCTTTTTAAAATAAAAAAAAATTAATAACAGATCATATGTTCTTGAAAATACACAAATACTTTTGACTCAATTTAAAAAAAATATATATAATTCGTACGTAATTTCCAACATATAAACCACACATTTTAAATAAATTTTGTTGCACAATCATAACCCTTCGTGAAAAACTGCTATTTTTTTCTTTTTTCAAATTGGATGCATCTTTTTCTCCAATTCATGGGAGTACTCGTGTTCTGAACAAGAGCTGTTTGCTTTAAAACACACAACTTTTAAAAAAGGTATTTCCTGTCAAAATAAAATTTAACTTTCTTCAAATGCTATAACAGGAGACCTTAAAAATAGTCGCATAGAAAGGCGGCAAGGCACTGAAAAAAGGTGCAAATCGAATCTGTAGTCGCACGAGGGCAACGCTGAAATAATCCTGTATTTTGGAAATAAGACTTATTAGACCAATACCAATCAGCCTGTAATTTTAAAACAAACATTTTGCACTTAATGTACTTCTACTGAAGTTCAACTATCCTAAATGTTTTTCAAATTCCTTACAATTTTTACGGCAGGGATATTGGAAAGGTTGATCCTCCTTCTTCGTTTAAAACGAATTAAAAAGCAACAATTTTTGAATTTCTTTAATACATTATGATTTTTTCATAATGGTATATTAAAGATTTGGAAAACAAAAAATACATGTATAAACCATTTCATATAAATTAACAAGAATTTATAGTTGCCAGGATAAGAACCGAGATGAGCAGTAGCTAAAAAAAGATTAAAATTTATAATTTTTTTTTTGGCAATTTCCGTAGATTCTAAGAAGAACAGAAGAAGAAAAAATACATCAATTCGCGTTGATACTTAGATCGAACGACGTTTAAAAAAATTAAGATTAAACACGTATGAATTTTTGCAATTTCAATTTATATTTACCTTTTTCATAACTTTTTTTTTTGTCATTTACAACTAATCAAAAGCTTAAGTATAATTTAATTTCTTTCCCTAATGCGCCAATATATTCAACTGAAGCCATTGAATGGAGGAACGTAATTCTTGCCGCTGGCACTGAATAAAATGCAGCAGTGCACCATAGTATCCTTTAAGTAGGAAACTACAAGACAATTTCAACAATACAACAGATAATAAAAGGCTGTCTAGGAAATGAAAAACAGAATGTTTTTTCAAAGATTCATTCAATACATCGTGTATGTATTCCATTGAACCTCACATTCGTGCTCTCGTATGTATGAAAAACTGGGAATAAGGACAAGCTATTTTGTATTGAAAAATTCTTAAATAGAATGAGGAATGAATAAAAAACGTGCTTTAGAAAATATTTCGTAAATGATGATAAAAGAACAATATATTAAAAAAAAAAAATGAAAAGAGACAATAAAATCAAACTGACATCTACAGAAACAAACGGTCATAAGAATGGCCGGGCTGGGCCGAAGGCTTGCATTCAGACATATAAAACTTACAACAGGATTTTCAAGAAAGACACGTAAATGGAAATAGTATTCAATGACAGGAAAAGCCATAATAAATAAACGATAGCAAAGGGGAGGGAAAAAAACTCAAACATTTCACAAACAGCACAAGAAAAATAAAAATAAATGAAATGAACTCAACACGGAAGGAAGTTAAACATTAGTAAAATAGAACATGTTTAACAAGATTATCGATAACGAAGAATAGAAGGAGTAGTCACAAAATAAAAACATTAAAAAAACAACTACAAGCTAATACCCCGCCAAAAGCGTTACAATTTCCAAAATCCACATGCCAAACAACCGGCCTCCTTGTGACGTTAGAAATAAAAATAAAAAATTGCTTGACTAGTAGCCAACCCTCTTTCTAGGTTGCGTGCACAATGGGCATTTGGGGAATAATATTTGAAATTGGATGACGATAAGAAAATACTTAAAGCAGGATTAAAACATTTATAAACAGAAAATAATAATACCTTAATCATAGAACGTGCAAGACGGTTTTATTTTTCAAAATTTATAAACGTGCATGGGAGCACGGGTGATTAGTTGAATAGTATTTTGTTACTCCCATCGCTGGTGGCATGATGAAATAAAAGCCGCTGGTCGGAAGTACACATTTATTAAGGAAATTTTTTATTTTATATCCTTTGTATTAGATTTCAAAAACTGTATTAGATTGTATTAGGCAAATGGAAGGTATATATATATATATGGTTACAAAAAATATATACTTATTGCCTTGATGGCTTCTTGTTTGAAGATCACAATGGAACAAAATTAGTTGATAGATGTTACATATAACATTAATATATATTTGGTGCTGCAAATATAAAAACAAAATTATACATGCTTTAGCAATAATTGCACTGTTCAAGCGATTCAATTTTCCACTTATTGAGGAAAAAGTTCTCCCCATTACCTTCTTTATAAGTAGAAACAACAATAGAAACATATGTATCTAAAACTATCCCAAAGTTATAGCGAAAAGTTTCAATATGGAAGCCAACGATTAATAGCTCTAATCGTATTTCGATAAGCTTGATGTGCTGGATATATGATCATGCTGCATCAGAGGCATGTTGTAATTATGTGATTGCAAAGAATTGTTTACATTACGTCATATATTATAATTAAACCAACATATACCCCAGACTTCGTCCGCTCTGCGGAAATTAATCCTGTCTGATTAATTAAAATAACTGGATGAAAAATTATTAAAATCTAATAATCCAGGCGAAGTTAAGTTGGGTATATGATAAGCAAGGAGATACCAAATATGTAGTTCACAGCCTCTTTCAGCCTTTCTGCCTTGGAACTTATCAATGGGTCTTGTAAATATCTACTTCAGTTGAATCTATCGACTCTTAAATGTACAGTTTGAACTCTTCTAGGATTACATAGGATTCGCGGGATCACACACACCTCTCACTGCTTAATTGAGGACAGTCTCTATAGAGCTCTTTGATGCGCATACTTGTGCCGTTGTACAATTATGCTTCAATAGAGCTGTCATGCCAACTCTTCGCTCGAGGTTGTAGGAATAAATGTATGGTATTTCTAAAGAACTTAAAAAGTTCCCTCACTGTTCATCATCGTTTATATTGGTTTGTAAGTTTTTGATTCGCCAACTAAATCAATTAATAATTTTTGTAAATGTCACTTTGTTTTTTTATGAACCGGAAAACTTTTGAAATAAAGTCATTTTCTGTCGGTGACAAAAATCTTTTGTAAATTAAATTTTACCATTTATGTCTGTTTCTAGTAGGGCCTCTCTGATTAAAAGCTAAACAAGTATGCAAGCTGAAGCTTTCCTACTTTTCTCGACAGCAACGAGGCGTCATCTATCAAAGTACTCCAGTGACCAAATTTTATACCAGTTCACATTACCATTCCAATTCAGGCCACAATAAGTTGGTAATCATCGAACATTAGCGCTCGCCGTTGACGGTGATGGTCTGGCCAACGTCACTATAAAAAAACCGGACCGATGACGCCGCTACTCGAAATGTGACATTTTTGTAATGCAATGATCTCATGTGGATTGGTATCATCCCTACTTCAACAATTTTATTTCTTCACATACTCCTTCACCCAGAAGTTTTAAAAGGATCAGCAGGTGGCAAACATTTTCAGGCTACCGGAACTACTTTCCGGTATTTCTTACCATTTTCGTCGAGCGATACAGATCAATGAGAACTAATCTCTTGAACGAAGTCGACCCTTAGGGAGGGGAGTTACATCTTCTTTGGTGTATAAATTTTCTTTTGAGCCGCTTCTACGTGACTGAATAACAAACAACCAAAAATATAAACGCACAAAATTTTACATTTCTAATACAGGTTTCAATTTTGAATGATAGGTGCCGCATCTACCACAAATGTAATCGTGTGACAACTTCACAGGAGTGTCTGGCGTTTGTTCAACCGCAATATAGACGAGTTCTTGCACCGCATTGACCACACTGCAGTCAAAACCGTGAGTTTCTCGTCGTGAATCGGTGACAATGAAGGACAAGATGGGTTTGTCAGCCAATAAAGTCATGGCGACAGTTTTTGAGATGCACGCTGTATAATCCACCTTCAACTTATTGGGTCAATTTAATGAGGATTTGCGAAAAACGACTTCATTTGTCCAGGACAATGCTCCCCCCAGGGGGCGCGGTCAATTCATCTTGTCTTGGTGGCTTGGTGTTGAACCTCCTGGGGTATAGGGTTATCAGGTTTCCGGACCTAGGCCTTTTTGCTGATAACCCCTAAAAACTTGTATGTTGCTACCCAATCCCTGAAACAACAGGGCAACGGGCCCTGCTTTACCTTTAGTAAACTAAAGGTAAAAGCGGGTTCGCTCGCTCGTCCGGAGGGGTAGTTGGTCTTTCCAGACCTTGACCTTTGGCCAATTGCCCTAAAACTTAATATGTTACTACCCAATCCCTGAATACCAGGGTAACGGGCGTGCATATAAGTAATTAAGGAAGTAGCTTGCTACGCTAGTCTGGGTAGAGGTGTTACCGATGCCTCAGGTGTGCAAGGAACCTAAAATCGGAGGTGCTTTAACACGCGGCTGACCAGAGTCCTATCTGGTGCCACGGGAACCAGTAGCCCCTAGGACGTGTCCTAGACTGGTTATTGGTGAGGCCCCTTCGGGGATCACGTGGTGGCTGTGGTTAAAACCCAAAGATACGCGGGGAGAGGTATGGGCTGGATGAGTGTGTCATCAATCATGGGCTAGTGGCATGATGTGGATGTTCTCTTCAGGCCATATATCTCTAGGTGCTGTTGCTATTCGACAGAGCTGCTCTAATGGTTACGGTAGGTGAAGCCTCAGGTCAGATGGGGGTAAAAGTTCCACTGCTGTGCCATTTGGGTAGTAGGAGGTTAGATAGCTCCAAGCATCTTAGCAAGGTGTCTGTACATGGTCCAGCAGCCTGTACGGAACTTGCTACCATGTTGTCCCTGTCAGGGGCACATGTTAGTTGGCGCTCCAGTCATGTGCCCTTGGCGGGGGCTACTGGGGCGGTGGTGAACGTGCTTTATTCACCCTTGTGCAATAGTGCACCGTCAGGTTGGGCCTTCGGGCAGGTACTGACGTGAATCTTTTGCAACTCTGTCCAGGACAATGCAAGGGTAAACTTATCTGCAGTTTCCGTGGTAAAATTCTATGAATTAGGTTACGAGTGACTATTTCTCCAGATCGACTATTTCTTGTATCGAAACCTGAAAAAATGGCTCGGCAGAGAGAGATTTGACTTCAACGATAAAATTATTTTACAAACAAAAACCAATTTTATGACCACCATAATTCTTATTATTATTATTCTTTTTTAAGGGATAAAAGAAATTGAAGAAACGTTAGAAAATGTGTATAGAGCATATTATGCTGAAAAATACATTGATTTTTCATCCAGAAACCTGTGGTTGATTAAAACGTCATGCCCTTATTGACCTGCCCTCGTAGATGAAACACCCAAAAAAATTATTGTTTTTTGTGGCTTTATCTGTTCATATGGCGACATTTCATTGGCCGATAAAACAAATCGACATATACAATACAGAATTCTCATATTTGTATTTGAATGTTTTCAAACTGCGTAAAGTTCACTGACGATTTGGTTTAGCGACCAATGAAATGTCGGCATATGAACATTTTATAAAAGTCTAATTGTTTAAACAATTAGTTGGGGAGAATACCCCAAAATAATAAATTTCAATATGAAGTGAAAACAGGAAATATTTAAATTTCATTGGCGGCGTTTCCAGTACATGTACTGGCAAGTTGTATCCTTCAAAACTATAATGCCAGGTTATATCAGACGTTAAGTACATATGCTGTTCGTCCTATACCATTGTATAGGAAGCAGTAAATCCACTACAAATACGCTTCTGAGGAGCACTTAAGATTCGTTACAGCAATTATATAAACAGCAACAGCAAAGTGTTAAAAATCCTTAAAGGAACTTTGCGTAAAGCATACCAACTAGACGAGGTGATTTCTTTCTTTAATAAATTAAGAAAATATAAACGCTTTAAGAGATAAAAAAATTATAAAAAAAAAACCATAAAAAGCAATAAAATGTTTCTACTTTTCTGCTTCAGACCAAACAAAAACCATACTTTTAAGCTCCTCTTCCACTGTTTCGTATGCACGACTTTAACTTAATTTTTTGTGTTAATGAATTCATTTTTTTAACCTTCCAGCTGTTGTTGAACTTCAAAGGCACGTAAAAA
This sequence comes from Germaria angustata, assembly GCA_963681545.1. Lineage (NCBI taxonomy): Eukaryota > Metazoa > Arthropoda > Insecta > Diptera > Tachinidae > Germaria > Germaria angustata. The sequence continues at coordinate 117,420,675 of OY812998.1, read as the reverse complement.
CTATGAAACAGGAAAAAAAGTTAAATAGAATTTTATATAAGTTAACGAACGTATCGAAATTTTAGTTATTCACTGTTAAAATTAATTATTATTGAGAGAGTCTTGAATACAGTTATTCTTGAACAAACTCCTTTTGTAACATTCCCACATAGTGGCAAAATCAATTGGTGAGTAGTTGTTTAAGAATACTGGAGCAAGAAGCTTTGTTTTGTTTATCGTTTTATTTTGTGAATTCAATTTTTTAATTTTAATAAAATATCTTAAAAACTAGTGTAAAACAAAAATTTTAAATTTAATTAACTTAACATTTCTACATAGTAGAAAAAGCAAAAGTTTTAGTTTTAGTTTAAGAAATAAAAATTAAAAAAACTGAATGTAAAGATCAGCGTTAGAAGTTTATGAAAAACATAAATAAAATAAATGAAACTAAATGAACTAAATAAACTAAAAAGTGTTAACTGTACTTTTGATAAAATATAGTATAAATAAAAGTTTTATTAAAAATACGTACAATGAATAAAAATTTTAAGAACTATATTAAAATAAATAAAACTCGTTTTAATTAAAATAACCAAAAACAAAAAATATTAACTGGCGCCCAACAATGAAACCCATGCTTTGGATCTTATAAAAAATCGAAAAACGGTAAACTGCTGATATGGGATAAGAAAACAAGCTCACAAAGCAGCAGTTGATAACTCACCAAATGCTTCCACCAACAACCATTCTATTCAACTTTTAACACTATAAAAGCCGACAGCAGATATTACAGGCCATAAGCGCAATTTACAGTAACGTGATCGTGCGTGAATGATAAAAATCTCGTGATAGTGCTTATATAAAGAAATTATATTATAATGCTTGCAATATCAAAACACGTAATCGTCCGTCTATTTCAACAGAATGATTTTTTTAATTTTATTTACTATTGTCCCTGAGCATAAAATTTTTAATTGTAGTTTATCAGTTCTGTTTTATAATGCCCTCTTATTATTTGGAGATAATAGTACCAAGTATTATAAAGAACTTCATATTAACTTCATAACTTCAATTGTAATCTTGCAGAAATATTTAGGATATTTCTGACCAAGTTTAAACTATTCTGAATTTTTTATCTAACTAAAGGTCCTTAACTGTTTGAGTATTTATGTTTGAAATTTTTTGTACTTTTTCGTATTTCGTTAAAATTGTATTGTTAAATACGCATTTCATGTTAAATGTGTATTGCTTAATATATATTTCCTTTGTTTACATCGTGTCTTTCAATTACAAATAAATACCTGTGCCTTTCTTAGTTCCTTTTAGTTTAATATTTCTTTATAAGAATACATTTATCGCTGTCATTAGTATGTAAATTTTTTTACGACTCCAAATATGTATGTAATATATTAATACGTACATACCATATACCAAAATTATAATTTAAAAAAAAAAACAATATAAGTTATATGAATGAAAAATTATATTCAAATATTTTTAAAAATAAAATTCTGTAAGATAAAATTTCTACATAGTAGAAAATGAAAAGTTAAAATATAAGGAAAAGAAGAAAAACTTAATAAACAAATCTACTGAAATTTCTATATAGTAGAATATGAAAAGTTAAAATTCAAGGCAAATTAAAACTACATATTGGAAAAAATTAAAAAAACCTGACAAATTAATTGAACCCTTACAACATGTTATTAATATTAAACAACCAAAATTTTTATTATTGTTAATGTTATATTATCCATAATTAGAGACTACAGATACCAACTTAATTTAACTAATTTATGAAGAACTGTTTATTTTAAGATATTATTTTCTAACAGTCGAGGACGACTGTTGTTTTAAAGGGGGGAGTAGTTAACGAACGTATCGAAATTTTAGTTATTCACTGTTAAAATTAATTATTATTGAGAGAGTCTTGAATACAGTTATTCTTGAACAAACTCCTTTTGTAACATTCCCACATAGTGGCAAAATCAATTGGTGAGTAGTTGTTTAAGAATACTGGAGCAAGAAGCTTTGTTTTGTTTATCGTTTTATTTTGTGAATTCAATTTTTTAATTTTAATAAAATATCTTAAAAACTAGTGTAAAACAAAAATTTTAAATTTAATTAACTTAACATTTCTACATAGTAGAAAAAGCAAAAGTTTTAGTTTTAGTTTAAGAAATAAAAATTAAAAAAACTGAATGTAAAGATCAGCGTTAGAAGTTTATGAAAAAACATAAATAAAATAAATGAAACTAAATGAACTAAATAAACTAAAAAGTGTTAACTGTACTTTTGATAAAATATAGTATAAATAAAAGTTTTATTAAAAATACGTACAATGAATAAAAATTTTAAGAACTATATTAAAATAAATAAAACTCGTTTTAATTAAAATAACCAAAAACAAAAAATATTAACTTATACAAAGCATTTCGTTGTGTAGAAACCGAAAACAAAGTCCAGCAATAACAGCTTTTAAAATTGTATATGTGTAGTAGAAGGATATTTTAAGAATCGTACAAAACAGTGGTAGTACAAACATACAAACACGTCAAAATGTTCGGCCAAAAATGCTGGATAGACATTTTAGTGTTTATGGACAAACGATATACTCGCCCGTATGACTCATAATTCTTTGGAAAGCTTTGCCATCCTCAAAAAACGGGTGATTTTTTAGTAACTTTTTTTTGGCAACTCAGCTTTCGTGTAACATGTTCAGTTTGGTGTATAATTTAACAATGAATCGACTTGCAAACGAACAACGCTTGCAGATTATTGAATTTTATTATCAAAATTCATGCTCCATTCAGAAAGTGCATCGTCTACTTTTTTATCGGAAAATTGTGTTCTGGTTGAATGCATACGTGAACAAGCAAAACTGCCGTATTTGGTGAGAAGAGCAGCCAGAAGCGATGCATTCCGAAAAATGTACTATTTGCTGTGGATTAAGGGCCGGTGGCATCATTGGACCGTACTTTTTCAAAGGCGATGAAGGCAGGAACGTAACTGTGATTGGCGAGCGCCATTGTGCGATGACTATAAATTTTTTTTGTCCAAAATAGAAGTGGTAGACTTGGCTGACATGTAGTTTCAACAAAACGGTGTCACATGCTGCAAAGCACGCGAAACAATGGCCCAATTGAGAGGCGACTGCGGAGAACAGTTTATTTCAAGTTCAAGGCCGGTCAATTGGTCGCCTAGATTGTACGATGTAACGCCTCTGGACTATTTTTTGTGGGTCTACATTAAGGCTCATGTCTATAGGAACAGGCAACGCAACGGTTGAATCACACATCGTTCCATCCACTCAAATAAAGATTTCATACATTTCTCTAAATTTTATGTTTTTTTAATCAAATCCAAAAGCTCTTAAAGAGTCCTTCTTTAGTTACACTATTGACGTCAAGACAAATGAGGTTTTAAGTAAAGTACAGACCTCCTTCAAATATAATGCATTAAGTAAAGAACCAGCGAAAGAGGACCTCACTAAACATTATTCTTTATTGCACTTACAAATTGGACATTTAATTCTTACTGAAGTTTACTTTCCACTAAACAACTGTATCAGATTCCAAAGGAGTAAACTGTTTTCCTTTCCGTTGCACACTTCCTTAGCCTTCATAACGTCATGTAGTTTGGAGTTTGTTGAAGTCTCAAGTAATTATTCTTGCATAGAATTTTTATTAATATTCTCTCATTTTCATTTTTAAAAAGTAAAAAAAAAATAATTTCTTGAAAACTGATTTAATGGTACTTCAAAATTCAAATGAAATAACTTCTCATCTCATCTCATGGAAAACTTAAGAAATCTTTGAAAATAAAATAATTTGAATTTTATTTCACCATCTTCTACTGCTTCTTTATTTATACTTGTACGTACATACAAAAACAACAATCTTAAAGTTTGGCATGAAAATCGTTTAAACTAAAGGCAAGAAAAAAAATAATGACTTGGAAAAAATAAAAATAAAACCGAGCAAACGCACGCACACCCTGGCAAACATCATCTAAGGAAACCAAACAACATGAGTCACTTGTTTTATCCTTTTCCTAAAACAACATGCATTCGTACATACTTACATCTTGAAACTTTTTGCAACAGCTATGGCAACAAAAAATTTTTTCCGTAAATAAGAAGTTTCTTTAAGTAAAAATTTAATTTCATAAATGAAAGTTTTTGAACTTTATTTGCTTAAATCTGCTGGTACACCGGAGCTTAAAAATTCTGTATTTCTTTTTGCAAACAAAAACAGGAAATTTAATAATAAAATGAAAAAAAGCAATTCCAGAGTTGAAATCACAAGGACCTAAGGGGGATGTGTTGAACGCACCAAAACCACTTAAGGGTGTAAAAATAAATTTATTCATTTAATACCCTCTACAGGCATCACTAACAAATTTATTTCAAAAATTAAATATAAATTAAATTTAATCAAAAATATTATTCACATATTTGATGAATAAATGGAAATTGTAGCCACTGCAGAAAACTCAAGAAGTAATATATTGGAATTGCCGACAATACTTCGGAGAAATAATGATGCGCTCAAAATGTTGATGTGTGTAACCCGATGGTCCGTCTAATAGTACGTTTCCATTTACGTGATTTGGGCCAAATTACTTGATTTGCCCAAATTAAGCATTTTGCGACATGATTTCGCATATAATTTTCATATGACCAAATTATCTCAAATGACTTGATTTGTTCCAAATTATGTCGAAATTTGTCTATGCAACACTGAGCGGCTGCTCTTATTATAAATGCAACTCTGTGGCATCCATTATTAGTAACTTACAAATCCGAAAAAGTGACATTTAAAAATGACTCTCATTTTAGTTGTTGATAGTTAATAGTGTTTTTTTATGTGAAAAAACAAATGAGCAACACAAACGTCAAATTGATGTCGAAAATTTGAACAGGAAACACTTCGAAATTATTTCCTTAAATCAACTTGATTTGCTCATAATGAAAACGTACTATAACACTGGTTAGGCCCCCTTCTTTTATAAAAAAAACAACCTGCAAAGCTATTTGGCTTATCTGCAGAAACGCCCAGAGTATACAGCAGGAATCGAACCTGTAACCCTTCAATTACTAGTCTAGTACACTAGCAACTTGTCTACAGAGCAGCCTATGCGATCGACACTCCACACACACACAGTTGGCAATTTTCTTATATGGCCGCAACGGTCCCTACGCAAGTCCCTAGCTAAAGAGGTGGAGCGGTCTAACCTCTATCGCATTATGACTGCATGAGAGGGGTTATCTGGGGACATATTTGTTGAAATTTTGACTGGGCATTGCTATATAGGGGTCCATGCCAACAGACTGGGTCTCAATTACGAGGAATTTTGTAATAGTTGTCGGGACGAGAAGAAACAGGAGGAGAGCTTTGCATTTTGTCATGATGCTGCTCCTGGAGAGAGAAACTCATATGGGCAGCCTGCCTCTGCGGAATATAGCAGAGACATCGGTGTGTAGTATTATTAGGGGGACATACTCATTCATCTGGGCATAATTGTAGTTTTACACCGGTTCAATTAAGGTGACACAGTATGTCTTACTGGCCTCTACTCGGGCAACACAAAGGGACCTATCCGGACCCAGAGCCTTTACAATCTAACCAAAATTTTTGCATTATTTAAAGAACTGTTTTTGTTGTTGACATAGCTTTCCCGCTCTTATCCAGGTATGCTGCCTGAGGGTCAGCACTAGGCGGTAAGGGACGCCACTCTTGCCTCTCTTGTTTAGGTTTGTCTGCTTGTTGAAGCGATTCTTTAACACTTATTTCGGGATACAATATTTTTGTGTTACAAAATCCTTTTTGAAATTCTCGCTTACAGCAAATTTGATTATTCGGTCCAACATTAAAGATTAATAGTAAATTAAAATTTTAAATTATATACTATCGAACTATAGGACAATCCAAGGAGGATTTATATTTGCAAGAGCCAACATTATTTAAAATTAATATTTTTGTTTTTAAAACTGCAAAACTGCCCTGCTGAACTACATATTAATACACATACATTTTTTTGTATAGTAAACAATTCTTGGATTTATTTTCTACAAAAATATTATTTTCTTAAAAACAGAACACACAATTGTAAAGAGAAGGAAATAAAGAACAACTTTATAAGACACACATTCAACATAATGCTGTCATCCAAAAGCCCTGTGGTGCTCTCCTTAAGAACTTATTCATTGGAATATTTTTGAGAGAATTCTACTTAAATGCTTTGTTCGCTTTGAACACAAAATAATGGGAAAGAAAACTGTAATCCATCTTAAGGCAAGTTTTTATCCTTATATTATTTTTCACAGCATTATCCGCAAAATGTATGAATTTGTGAAACGGAGTACTAAATATAAAAATATTTCCTACCCGACCCACACACACTTCCAATGTTGGTACAATTTCTTTTGTAAAAAAAAAACGGCGTCGGATATATTGCAAATGTTTTTCTTCACTTTACAGAAGGTTTTTATCATGCAAATACGATATTAATGAGGGTTTTCACGCTTCGTATTAAAATATAATTTAAACGTTAATAGCCCTTTCAAATATACTACATTACAAGACCACAACAACAAAATACATTGAAACACAATTTACTACACTTAAAAAAAGCAAGACCAAACATCGTAGCAAATTAAGTGTTTTAAATATGCAAGCCGTGTGACCATTTTAGATTTTTGCAAGCTAAATTAAACTATATAAAATCTATTTCAGCTTGAAATAATTATATTTATGTAAATTCTGGCTTTTTTGTAGCTGATGCATAGTTTATATAACAGAGTAAATAAAAATCTTTAGCTAAATTTGCAGTGACAATTATTAAATTCCTACGAGATTCCCGATGAAAAGTCAACTACAGCATTTCGAATTTATATTTTTGAGTAAAGTCTCAAAAAACCATATCCATCGTACGAGGATGGCTCAATAATTCCGTGACTTCTTAAATTTCCCGCCTCTTAACTAGAAGGACAACACTGCTTCTGGTAATAAGCATCTGTCAGTTGATTCCTTTAAAAATTTTAACAAGCTGCGTCATTTAGTTTGACAGCCATTGATAGCAGACTACCGCATGATTGGAGGAGAAAATGTGTTCATTAAGCATTACTTTTAGCGGAAGCAAACCATCACCAAAACCAAGTTGAAACTTGCAAAATACTCTGGAAATTTGGCACCATCACTACAAATTGAATTTCTTTGTTGCAGTGCAGACATGGAAGATACCGAACCTTCTGGGCAACCAGTTAAGCAGCCGAAAATCAATTGACGATATGCTGTTGGCTGGTAGGAGATTGAAATTTCAAGGGATTGTGGAAGATTTCATAGGCATATCACATGGCTCACAGTAGTTTCAATTTCCAATGATCACTTGGGTCTGGGAAAACTGCCGCATTTGCTCATAATCGACCACAAACGAAATCGTGTGACAGGAGTCTTTCGCGTTGTTCAACTGCGAACTGGACAAGTTTTCCCCCCTTAAAACAATCAATGGCGAATATTAAGCCAACTTGATTTGTTGGTGTTGTTAGATCTGGCGATCTGGACGACCAGTTCAAATCCCCAAAACGGGAGATCACTCCACTTGGAAATTGTTGCCTCCAAATTTAAACCGTTGCTCAAGCTGGGAAACCAATACAACAACTTGCGGTAAAATAAATCCCGTTTAGCATCTGCCTGTAACATTCACCATTTACGGTTACGGTGGTGCCATCGGCGTCTTTAAAAAATTAAGTGCCAATTACTTTTTCACTGTAAATGCTGCACTAACCAATCACTTTTAGGGGGTACAAATACTCTTCATGCATTTCATGTGGACCTTGTGTGTCCCAGAAACGCAAATTTTTTTCCTAACCTAACCACTTAAATGGAAATTGGCTTTAACGCTCTTTTTGACATTTAATACCAAATCATTCTCTTCTTGCGACAAGTTTAGCAGGATAAGGCAGTAAATTAACCTTATTTGATGGTCAGCAGGGTGCATTTTGTTGGGAAACATTTTCAAATATTTCATCAAAATTCGTTGCAAAAAAACGTCTGCTAATGACTGCTTGTATGTATCGTCATCTCGTTGATGTTTGTGGATTCTCTCTGACTTCGTCGGTAACAGCAAGGATATTTTCGTTCGAACGAGTGATACGAGGAAGGCCACTTCCCGCGACATATGTGATGGATCCAGCTTCCCTCAGACGAACGCTTAATTGTTCGAGCACATGCAACACGACGTCGAGGAAAACGGCGACGAAATTCAAGCTGCGTTAAAACAAGAGACTTAAAATTTAGACTTAAAGATAAGCAGTGCCAATAATTCCACGTTCTTGAGGAGTGTAACGCTCCATGGTTTGTTGACAACTAAATCTATATATATCTACATTATAAATATCAAAGCACAGTGACATTTAATGCCATCTGCGAAAATGGCAGCCAAATTGAACTGTTTCATCGTTTTTGAATGCTCAAATGATAAAAACTTTAATTAATCTAAGTAATAGCGATACTAGTAGTATGTTAACGCGATATCTCGTTACTTTGAAATCTATTTGGGTATTCAATCGGTTAAACGTTAGAAATGCCGATTAAAAGAGCGAATTGTTGTAGCTTCTACTATTTTATCATGCTTAAGATTACAAATAAAATACATAAATTATTTCTTAAAATTTCTTTAATTAAAAAATGTCACTCACACGCACCGTTTTCATTATGTTACACAATTAAGAAAAAACGATAAGATTATTAGAGATAATTGTTGCAACACATGCAACATTTTTAAGGTGACAACTGTCATTAAGTATGTGTATTTGTATTTAGGAAAAATGTTAACTGTCCATGTGTTACTGTAACTGTCTGTCCTAATGTCTGTTTATTATATCATAAATTTGTATTGGCACTTCTATGCCAAATGCACAACGAATTAGTTGTTTCATGCCACACAAAAACAACATATTAACCCCGTTTCAAATATCTGTTAATGGAAATTTGCAATTAAGCGTGAAGAAGAAAAAAAAAAGAGAGACAAATTTGAATACGTTGCACAAATAAAATTTTGCCTGCTAGAGCGGGGAAGGTGATAAGATTTCTCTTTAAGTCCCTTCGGATGATGAAAGTTGTTTTAAAACGAAAATGGGTGACTTTGTCAAAGGCAATATACTATATACGAGGTAGGGTCAATAAGTTCGTGACTTTTTGAAATACCTGCCTTTTAACTGAAAGAGAAACGATGCTTCTGTCAAGAGAAACGTAGCAGTTGACTCCTGTCAACATTTGAACCAGCCGCGAAATTGATAGGAGACTACCGCGTGATTTGAGGAGAAAGTGGAAAAAAGTGAATTTCGTGTGCCCATTAGCATTATTTGTTGCGAAAAAAAAACTATCAGTCAAACCAAGGCTAAGCTTGATAAATACTATGTGAATTGTGCAACATTAATTTCAATTAAAAAAAGTGACAGTAAAAGCATGTGTCTAACGTACTGGAAGTCCAGTTGAGGTCTATACACCCGAAACAATTGAAAAAAATTCTTGATATTGTGTTGGGCCATCGTAGGTTAAAAGTGTGAGAGATTATTTAGGTTATAGGCGCGTCACATGGTTGGGTGGTTTCAATTTTGAATGATCATTTGGGCATGAGAAAGCTTTTTGCAAGATGAGTGCCCCGCCCCGTTTGCTCAAAATCAACCGCAAACTCGACCGTGTGACAACTTCGCAGGAGTATTTGGAATTGTTCAACCACAATATGTACGATTTCTTGCGCCATTTCCTAATCGGAGACGAAAAGTGGATCCACTACAACACACCAGAGACCAAACAACAGACAAAATAGTGGGTTTGTCGGGTTGGATCGTCACCAAATTAAGCAAAGGTGGGTCTGCCAAATGTTGTCAAATGTTCTTTTCCACTAGGACACATATGGAGTTTCCATTTCAAAATCCCATTAATTATGCTCCCTCATCCGATCTATTCTCCGGTTTTTGCCCCTGGTGTCTATTAATTGTTTCCGAACCTAAAAGAAAGCCTCGGTGGAGATGTAATCATTCCAAACAAATTCCAATTTTGATGACCTCTACAAATCTTATCTTTTGAGAAACGTTGGACAATGTGCATAGAACTCAAAGGAGACTATGTTGAGTAATAAAATGTTTTTTCTCCCAAAAACCTGTGTTTAAATCAAAAAAGTCACGACCTTATCGACCTGACCTCGTAATATATGAAATAAAAATTTTAAAATAAATTATTTTCAAAACTCGAAATTCAGTTTTTACTGGCAAAAAACTTACATATTAGTGGATGTTTATTAGTTGCCTTTTTGAGAGCCTTTCACGCTCACATCTCTAATATTGAGCTCAAACATATGAGACCATAAAAGGTTATTGAAATCAAATTTTTATTTACATATAAAGTGTTTAAATGCTTAAAGTTTTATTATGAGATTTTAAATTCTTAAGTTTCCTTATATAGAATAGAGGCACCCAGTTGTGAACGACATTAAAAATAAAATATACTCCGTTGTACGTTGTCAGTCGTCATACTTTATCAACAAACAGCTACACACAACAACAACAGCAACGAAAAGTAGATTTTTTCTGCTGTTTTTTTTCCTTTTTGGCTTCCTTTGTTTAATAAGGATGAAAAATAAGGACACATTGTTGTACACAAGCTTGTAAAAATACGTGCGTCAGCTGTAGCATACTTATTCTGCATGCTTTACAATTCTCTTTTCATATCCCGTACTTGCTGCTTGCAACGTAGATCATTCAATGTATTGTGTCGTATTGTTTTGCTACTACGTTGAAGCTCAAACTTTTTTCTTATTATGTCATTGTTATATGATGTATATAAACTTTTTTCTTTCTTTTCTTAGGAAAACAATGTCAAACTTAATTGTGCAAAGAGCAGAATATAAATTATTTTTAATAATAATATAAGGCATGAAAGTTAAGCTTCACGATGAATAAAAGAAAACAGGAAACTGGCCTCATAGGAAAGGGACACGAAGAGCCCAATGAACAAACATGTAATAAAGTCACAGCTTCGATTTCAAGTCATAGTCTGTTGTCCTTTTGTTTACGAAGTGTTACATATTTTTGTAGGGGGTATTTGTGTTAAATAAAGAAATAAATATTTAGCTAAAAATTTAATTTAAGTGATAACATGGCGTGCCGGATATTAAAGAAATTGTAGAAAGTAATTTTTCAATCTTTAATACTTCAACATAATTCTGTTTAAGTGACAAGTTATAAACTGTTGCCATTTGACAATAAGTTTGTTGCAGTTAAGCTCTTAGCACCAGCTTTAACGAAACAGACAGTTGATGGCTTAATGGGTGTAACTGCGAAAGACACTCTGAGATCAAAATTGAAGATTCTGGCACATGTGTACAAAGAAGTTTCTGGAGTTATGAGAGCATGGCCAAAGGCGTCCATTATAAAATGGTCCTCATAAGGAATGTTAACGGCCTCTCTATTTTGTGTCCATAAAGGATTGATTACAAGACATTTATTTTCATACGCATTAAATTTTATGCGTGTGGCGGGAGTTTTAATGTCAAAATTACGAATAGGCTTACTTTGTAGAGAGACGGCCTTCATGAAGATTTCAAAAGTCGCAGATAGCATATGGACGAATCCAAAGTCTAAAATGGAATTGAACTGCTCTTGGACGTGACAGTCGTCGTTAGTGAACGAGTGGGCCAATTTGCATTTCGTACAAGCGTTTATTTTAACTCTGAGTACAAAATAGTAGTAAGTGCTCCTACAATCATCAAGCGAACTTAATCATTGAATAAATATTAAAAACATCTTTCCATTGGGCAGTAAAGATAAGAAATAAGTACTGGTTTCCCTATTCAGTCAGATAAATACGTGCCCTTTGTCTAACTTATTCTCTTCACATTATTTATGAATATTTCTTAACTTCTATGTTCGCACAAAAATAGACCTGCTCCATACTCTGTCCTTCATTAGAACCGTTTTTATGGCTCTAGTAGCTCAGGATTTGTGTTGGACTAGCTGTATGTAAAGGCGCCCTTTGGAATCACATTGCTGCACTGCTTGAAATTACAGTGTTGAAAGAAATTCCAGACTTGTGCTACTGCTAATTACTTGCCTCCGAACCATCATGCTATCGACAGTTAGATTTCTAAGTACTGCTGGCTGTTTTGCTTAATGTGGAGGTTATACTCTAGCTTGAGCTTTGGAATGGTCCATATCAGCCATTTGCAAAAAATATACATCCTTGCACCAGAGTTAGAACTAGTTTGAATGTGCTGTGACAGACACATTAAGCACATCCGCTGCTAAGGCCACCCTGATATAAAGTCGTCCTGCCAAGTACTCACGTTAGTTTTTGACACTTCTGCATTTTGCTTCATAGACTAGCGAGACGCTACTAATACCTTAGAATACAAGTGGCTTAAAATTAGGGAACGTTATTTATTTATTTAATGGTTTCATTCTATGGAAAAATATCCTTACAGACTATGATAAAAGTGCTTAAAAATATAATATAATAACAACGGAAGCCGAAGGACAAATAAAGTTAACAGTTGATAAATAATAATCATTTTTGCAATTAAAAAGAATAAACTTAAACTTAGTTTTCTCAGTGCTGAATTCTATAAACGATTAACATAGATTCTCTCTGCAATTTTAAATTTATTTAGTTGAGCTGAACTAACGCACAAATTAAGGTACCATCAATTTAATGTATTTATGAAAAGCTACATCGAATAACTTAGCTATCCTGGGATTTCTGGGAGGTATATGAAATGGTACAGTGTAAAGCTAATCAGGACAATCAATATTGCCCTTCTTAATAATATCAGACTGTATTTTTCGACGCAATACAAGTATGTAAGAATATAAACTGACATTTAGACTCGTAGGGAAGAGTAACCAATTATGATAGCGATTGTATCGCAAATATAATAAAAATGCGTTGACATCTTTTGCCACAAGAGATATGATCCTGGTTGCTTGCTGGTTTGCCATCAGTTTTCTCAAGAAGTAGTAGAACTTTCGAACTTTATCCTAGAATAACTATGGCTGCAACTTCTCATTGCTCTTGCTAAAGAGAGATAGCGGAAAGAAAACATTAGTTATGGGCTCGGTGCATGACTCAGTGCTAGTGGTTGGTTCCAGATTCTGTGTTCCAACAACTTTAGGTGCATTCTGTACTCACTTCCATTATATTTGTATCATGACATGAACAATAGAACTTAATACTAGCACTTATCGGTATTGTACACATAAAGTATTTGGTTTGGAGGCCAAAGAAACATCGACATATGAACGAACAGCTAAACCTACAAGAAACAAATTTGAAAAGAAAATTTGAACTTGAAACTGTCGCAGTATCGGTTTGATTGACTCGATTGATTTTATTATCGCTTACTGTAGAACTGAAGCTATCTTACCTCCATGGTGGTAACAGACATGTGTTAATTTTGTTCCCGAACTGATTAACAAAAAAAGACACGTAAAAATAGTTAAAACTTGCAACAAAAGTGGTGGTTCAAGTGTGAACACTTTTCGAGCATTACGGGATGATTATGGCCAGATTATAAGATTATAAAAAAGTTTCAAGAAACTGGAAGCATTACAGCGTTAGTCAGGCTTGTACATCATCGCAATGTGCACACGGCCAAACATATCACGTCTGTTAGTGAAAGTGTGGCGTATAATTCAAATTTGTCGATTCCCCGGCGTTCTCTACAATTGGGTGTATCTTAGCTTTTTTTTCAATAAAAATTATCATACTTATTGCTTTAAATCTACATGAAACGTAATTTTTGTTCCATTGAATATTAACACAATTACTTTCACATTCACTTATTCTATTTGGCATCGGCAATTTTAAGACAATATCAATTTAACACAACAGCAACGCAAGACAACTCCAAAAAATGGCGAGGACAAATCAAAGGTAATTAGAGAGACAATATCAACGTCAATTTTGCTTCCAGAATACCAAACATATGTTAAAAGTTATTGATAAATGGCAATATTGTCAACTAGAATACCGATTTGCAAAACAACGGCGTTGTCTTTTATTGCCGTTGCCAAATAGAATAAGGATGAATGAGCATTTAAAAGTTAGTACCATTTAGTAATCAATCCTTATCTCTCATAAAAAAGGATTTAAAAAGAACATCTCTCAAAACGTCGAATATCGCCTTCGAGGCGGTGAATAAAAATATAAACAGAAAACAACGCACTATGACAAAAGTATGTTAAAGTCATTGAATAATATCCAAATGCCCAATGCTTTCGAATCATAAGCTCAACATTTTCACGACTTTCTTGGAAGCCATTTTGTCACTGGGCAGTATAATGTGAATTCAGATCATTTGCAATGACCATTACATAGACTTTTCATTGCAGAATGTCATCTTTTTTTATGATTCCTATTCACTGACTCAATATGTTGAGAAAAGTGATTTTTCATGAAGAAAATAATTTTTTAATTAGTAAATTCGTAATTTAACATTAGGAAGAGGCTTTACAACTGAATTGTTGATAGGAAAAAAATTACGTTTATTGTAGAGTTTAGGAAATAAATACTTTCTATATGAACAAAATATTTTCAAGATGGCGAAAAGAGTTTCATAGATTTATAGAAGCATTTTTGACTTTCAATGCAGATTTTGCCAACTTAATGAACGGGATTTTTTGAAAGCAATGAAAATGTCATTCTTAAGAATGATTTTCTTTTTTCACTGGATCGAGATAGAATCGTGAAAATTTATAATTAAGTGATAACATTCCGTTTTGAGAGCACTCAAACTTAAAAAAAAAAATACCAGCAACTGAACGTTGACACGGGATGTTAAATAGAAGCGATCTACATGAATATTCATTCCAGGATTTTAAAAGTAATTCAGGCGATTTATAAAAATTCTAAAGCATGAAAAGAGTTCCGTACAAAATGGGAAACCAATACTTTAAAAATTAATTTTATTGCTGATTAACGATGGATATAAATTGAACAAACATTCGTAATAAATAAAAACAAAAAAAAATTATAACCAAATTTATATGATGAATAACGAGATACGGATCATAAGGAAAATAATTATTTTGCCTGTTATATTTCAATTAAACGGTTATTCAAACAGATGTTTAACTTAACGTTTCCTGAATTTTTGTAATTGACCAAAAAGTCATTCATATAATTATATAAAATTACTATATAAGTATAATTATTAAACGCTGTCATATTAATTAAAAACATTTTTCATTTTTTACACGAATTTGAAATAAAATCGACTGAAATTATACAAGAGAATTCGACTAAAATACTAAAAGCCAATAATTAAACATCACGCTAAAAAATATCACTGCTGGCAGTGTTTAATTGTAAAAATCTCAGATTAATTGCATTGATAATAATATTATGGTTAAAAACATGAAGAACCACTATAATTTACTTGCTGACAAGTGTCAGCAGAACAATGAAAATACGGACTATTACATGTGATTTAAAAAGAAGATAAAAAAAAAATACAGGTAAGCCTCCCACAATGCGGCAGGTACGTTTCAAAAACTTCACATAGTTTATGAAATCACATTAAATGAGATACATAGACATGTAGATCAAAAATGATAATTGCCGTTTAATATTTATTTAATATATATGTATATCAGAAATGTCAAGGGGGACTGGTTTTTTTATATCCTCGGCATTTTTCGGGAACCTCGAATAACTATCTCTCCCTCTTATATATTGTTGGATGTTTTTAAAAAAATCCCTTTCATCTAATCAGTGAAAAGTTTTATAGTCAAAATAGACAAAATCTTAATTAAAATTTGAATTACCTTTACAATTTACTCTTTCAGCTTTTGGAAATAGTTTTTTTTTATAAAAAAATACTAATTTCTTTAACCCATTGATGTCAAAGAGGATAATAATGCCGGTCGCAACTATTTTATTTTAATTTAATCTTGCATTTTGTGGAGTTTATGACATCGGAAAAAGGACGAAAAAAAGGGGCATATCTGGGAGGAGCTTAGGCTTACCTGCAGAAACAACCAGAGCCCGTGGAAGGAATCGAACCGGCTAAGGTTTATTCCTCAAATGTGCGGCATTTGCAGTGAAAAAGTAATTTTTTTTAAAGCGCTGATGACAAACCAACGTAACCGTAAATGGCGAGTGCTACGGGCAGATATTAACCAAGTATTTTTACCTCAAATTGCTGCATTGGGTGTCAATCAATTTTAAGACACCAATTTCAAGAACTAATAGCAGGGTTGTTGATTTAGGACTTGCAAAAATCACTCGTTTACCACAACAAAACGCAAGTCTTGAAAGCTGACATTGAATAAAAATAGCTCTTTTTTCATTTATAACAAAATGGCCTTGTATATACTTTCTGAGAATAATCTTACTGCCTTTCGACTGCATATTTTACAAAGTTTTTGGATTTTCCTTTCGGTTTTAATTTTAATGAAAAATTATTACAAAATTATTCTTTTTACGAACACGCCGCTAATTTAGGCTCCATAAAAGGATTATTGATTTACCATTAAAACCCTCATCTTTAATATGCTTTAATAAATATTGTAAATATTTTAAAATAATTTATTTTTATTTTCAACCAACATCAGAAATGGATTGGTCGTAACAATCCAGTTTTTTGTGTGTTTATGGCCAACAGAGATATGAATGACACAACATTTACATATTAAAATGAGATAATTTTATCATGGATTTTTTTGTACGAAAACCCAAATCAATAACAAAGTCATAAATTAAAAAATTTAATGACTAATTGACATAAACAAATTGAAAGTGTATAAACTGATTACAACTAATGAGAATGCAAAATTAAGATTAAATATACGAAGTCTGTTTAATAGAGAATGTGAATTTTATTTTTTTTTCCCAAAAAAAAAATATTTATTTATCCATCAATTTCTATTTTGTCCCTTTCAAAGTATTCTCCTTTAGATGTAATACACTTGTGCCAGCGATTTTCCCAATCCTCGAAGCAGTTCTGTTATTCACTTTTTGTTATTGCCTTGAGTTCTTTCAGCGATTCGGTTTTTGCCTCCTCAATCGTAGCAAAACACCGGCCTCTTCAATTTTGGCAACAGGAAACAATCGCAGGGGGCCAAATCTGGTGAATATGGTGCCTGAGGCATGATTACGGTATTCTTTTCGGCCAAAATAATGCAAAAGCCATGAATTGTTTTTCCGCAATTCCGGACGTTTTTGTCGTATTTGTTCCCGCAAGCGGGGCATAACTTCAAGACAATACTTCTTATTAACCGTGCGCCCATGTGGCAAGAAGTCGTCATACACTACGCCAAGGTAATCGAAGAAAACAGTGAGTAAAACCGTGACATTTGGTCGAACTTGGCAAGCTTTCTGTGTTATTGGCTCTTCTATTAGGACGATTGAAGTTTGGTTTCGATGTTATAACCATATACACATGATTCGTCACCAGTTATGACGCTTTCAAATAAATCTGGATCGTCGTTAACGTCATTCAACATTTCCTGAGAGATTCCCATGCGACAGTCTTTTTTGTCTAAAATTCAGCAATTTTGGAACGATCTTCGCTGCCATACGCTTAATGCCCAAAATTTGCAAAAAAAAATTGTATGGCATGAGCCAACCGACTCTGCATTTTCTCTAATAATTACTCGACGATTTTTCATAACAATTTCCTTCACTTTGTCAACATTTTCATCAGTTTTTGATGTGATGGAGCTTCCAGGACGAGCGTCGTCATTCACACCTTCTCGATTTTCTTTGAAAGGCTTTTACCACTTGTAAGCATTTTTCTGACTGAGAGTACAATCACCATATGCCACTCTCAACATTTCAAGTGCTTTTAAACACTTAATAATAATTTTTACACAAAATTTAATATATATTCTTTGGTCCATTGTTTCCACAGCATAAAATCGCCGAACAAGCTACCCACGTCTAACTCTTATCAGAACATATTTTCGAGATAAGTGTGCCAATATATAAAAAATCGCTAATCGAATGTACGCAGCAAGAGAAATATTCTATTGAACAGACCTCGTGCATTCATAAATTGTTAAGTAATAATTTAAAGTATTATTATTATTGAAATTTATATAATACTATATATAAGCTAGTGGTTATAAGTGGTTTAAGTGCTTTTTATATTATACGAATATATTATAGTTAAGGGCATGCAAGGAAATTTAACTTTATAAATTTTTCAAAATACGCAGCAGAACTGTAACAAAAAATCGCATGTCTGTTCTCTGGCATGAAGTTAGCGAAATCAATAAGCGCGTGGTCAACTTCAAACTGTTGTAGGGAAAGGATGAGCATATCGGTGCTGACGTCGGTAAAGCCTCTGCAAACAGCGAGCCATACTCGGTTTAGAATAGTCATGCTGTAGTCTATACTTCCCATTCAGTTTTGTAGAAATTCTGCAAGACCTTTTTTAATTTAATATTTTATTTTTGAGAAAAGTGTGTTTCGTTTTTTGTATTTTACTTTTATTTTAAATAAAAACTTAATTTACATTGTACTTGTCTATGTCTTGATAAATTCAAACTGAAATTGTATCCGGTATTACGCACCACAGTCAGAGTAATAAAAGAATATCCAATATGCAACAAATGCCAAATATAAAGTAAAACAAAACCACAATCTGATAACTGGGTTACTTTGCATAAAAATAAAGCAACCCTTGCCGGTTACGTTTTTTTTTTTTTTTTTTTTTTTTTTTTTGTCGGCCAAACTAAAGTACTAAACAAGTAACACACATACGAGAGTTCGCCTCTTTCTTCTATTTTGTTTTCCTTTTTTCCTTTTTGTAAATTTTTCCTTGGATAAATATCTAAACGTGCTGAAAGGCATAATTAATGAGCCAAGAAGGAAGGGAAAAATAATCGCATGTGTGTCAGTTTGATTGTATAAAGTTCCAAAAAAGAAGAAAATAAACAGCAACACCAGGAAAACCTGAGGGCTTCTTTTACAAGCATTTGTTTCTTGTCTAAGTGTAAAATGTTTTGTATTAAGGAAACCTTATCTTTAAGAATACATTTTTGCAAAAAGTGCAGAAAATTACAAACAAAAAGAGAAGAATAAACAAATACATCCGTACTTTGTTAACAATACAGAAATACATATATTATCATTATTTTTGCCTTGTATGCTTGTCTTCCCTTTCATAGTATTTTTTGTTGTTTAAAATTGCTTTATGTTTAGAATCAAAGCATTTTATAAATAAAATTGTTGTTTTAAATTCAAAACCTCATTTGCCAAACAAGGGTCGGTTCATTTTTGGAACACATACCCACAGATACCCCACAAATGCAGTAATTAAAAGAGTGAGTTCAACTCGCGATAGATTTTGAAAATGCATTTATTAGCAAAATACCAAAGAATCTCCAAGGAAGCCACGTAATGTTTCAGTTCAATAGTTCATAGACTAGACTTCTTAAAGAGGGTTTTATGTACCTATTCAATATGATTTCTGGTTGAACATATTCATTTCAATTCAAAGTATTTTATATGAAGCTAAAGGTCATAAAAGAATCTTATACATATACATATTTAATCCTTTTACTCCTGCAAGGAACATAGGGCAGCTTTACGGTTTCGGTAATCGGGATTTATTTGAGACGAATAACTCAAGTGTCGGATTCTAGTGTTAGGGCTGCCAAAATCGCCTCTAGGTGTGCAATGGTTGCGCTGGGATTTAGTCCATGCGGCTAATAGGGTTATACCGCTTATGGTCGGTACATGAAACAATATGCCAAGGAACAAAGGAAAAATGTTTCCTTTAATACTATTTTCACCACTTTTCTGTTGGAGATATTTTTATGTCAATTACCGCGATAAAAGAATACGGAAATTGTTATCATTACGTTTAAAGAAAATTAGTTTTCGATGTGTTATTATTTCTAAGGAGACATGAACAAAAAAAATTCAATTAATTCCACACACAGCAGTTCCTTCAACCTCGTAGAGGTTTTCATTCTATAATCTGTGGTGTCAGTATTTTTGCCTAGTTTTCAATGAAAATAGAATACGAGAATTTTGCATATATAAGGATAAGGAGATTAATGGGTAGATTAGATTAACAGGTAGCTGATAAAATAAGAAAGTATTAAAAAAAAAACTTGGATCAAATATTCTACGATTTCTTTTGCGATAGCTGGGGAAAGAGAAGTAGATGGATACAGATTTAAATTTAAAGGGTGGCGAAGAAGGAGAGATAGGTCTAATGGTAAAATTTAAGGTAAAGGAGCAGAGGAAATGACAGCGGAAGGCAATTTAAGACGGAAAGTGAGCATATATATATATATATATATATATATATATATATATATATATATATATATATATATATATATATAAGATATATATATATATATATATATATATATATATATATATAAAGATATATATATATATATATATATATATATATATATATATATATATATATATATATATATATATATATATATATATAGGGATATATGTGAAACATATAGAAGCATGGTAGATCTAATTTAAAAGAGGAAGTGACAGCGGTCGTCAGAAAGTATAGTATACTGTCGTCTCCTTCTGTTCGCAATAACAACTGATGCAAATAGGAGACCTAGTCTTTTGGCATGATTACCGAACTTACATTCTTGTCAATGCTAGGTAAAAGTGTTCTAGCCATTACACAGGTTGCTGGCAGTTAAGGACAATAATCTCATGCAGATGGTTCAAATAAAGTGGAGTACTGCAGTTGGTTTAAATAAGATGAAGTACAGAGTTCTGGGGGGTTACTCTCTGTTGCAATGCGTACGCTAGTTCGATTCGTTTGATGTTTTGTTAGCGCAAGATATTTGGTTTTAACGAACGATTTTGACAATTAAAGAGTGCATTGATGCCAGATTTGCGAAAGTGAAAAAATCAGATGCGCGTAAACTCAATAAAGGGTACCAATTATCCGATTATGTACCATTTTTCTTACGCAGCGCAATAGAGAGTAACCCCCCCCCCCTGCTCTTTGCTAGATCGCTTGCGGTAAGGCTTCCGCGATTGATCCCAAGATCCATGGGATTTATTTGAATGTTTCGCAATCCCATTAAGGCATGCCCGGCATTTATGTACTAAACTTGATGTGGTATGCACATCTGTAAAGGACTTGATTGCTGCTTTAATGTTGGTTACATTCCAAATTTTTCTACTTTTTATTTCAGGTAGTTCTGCTTGCGATTATTTGGTGGTCTGAAATACATTTTGATCAATAACATTTTCAATACATACTGCACTGTTAATCTATTCTAAAGAAGACCGTACAAATGAAGAAATTGAAGGAGTTTTAACTCAATTTTGAGCAGAGTTCCGTCTGCTACCACAGTTGTTGATGTTAATCATTAGGTATCATGAGGTGGATGTGATTTAGTTCTAGATCACAGGCAGCCCATTACTAGGTCAGATGCTCGATAGCATCTGAAAAAGTGAATGAGACAATGGAGCACATACTATGCCATTGTCCAGCTTTGTGCCGCACAATATATAGAACTCTTGATGCTCGAACTTTCCGGAATCTCAAATTTATATGGAAGATTTGCTAATTCTGTATGGCAGTCATTCGAAACGGGCACCACTGCCATGATCAGCCGCACTTGTGAAAGAATTTCGATGAAGCGAAGCAGATGTATTCCAGTCGACAGCAGCGTTGCAGCTTTTCTATCTTATTGACTTGAACTTTATATTACTTCCCCTAGAGGATACTTTGGCCTCAGGGCTTGCTATGTAATACTGTTAACGAAAGCATTTCTTTAAAGATCTGTCTCATTCTCATATATTGATATTAAGCAAAAACAGAATAAACCATAAAGAAAACATTATTTCTTTTCTATACACTCATTTATTACTGTTTGTTCTCTATTGAATTTTGCTTAAAGCACTTCTAGAAAAAAGTGGAACAACCGAAAAATAATAAGAACAAAAAAACACTGCACAGAACTGAAAAAATAAGCAAAAATCTTGTTTACTTTTCAAAGAAGTTTTCATAGAACTAAAGCTTTTATATGTTTGTCTTATTGTTGATCTCTAAAGGAAACCCTCTGCTCTAAGGAAGATAAATGTGTTTTTGTTTTCTTTGCAACCTGAAAAAATAGATTTTAATAAACAATTCTTTGAAATGATGTTTATTGTTTGCAGAGTGGTTGGTTGGCTGGGCTCATTTGGAATTCAATCATTAACCACAAGCAAAGAAAAGATAAGAACAACTTTATATTCCAAACAGGGACCCGAGTTGTAGCGCATATAAAACACTTTGGAATACAAAAAAGTTCAAGAAGAAGTGAGTACAATCTTACTTAATTTTTGTATAAATGCATACACAAGAGAATGCAAATTTAAAATTTGTTGAAAAAGTTTTATACTTGTGGTGTTCGCTTAAATTATTGTTTGAATTAAGTTTCATAAATTTATTGAATTCATTATTTTCCTTGAATATAAGTACATATTGGTATGATCGAAGTAGCAGAATAAGTTTCTAAGGCGATAAAATTTGCATTTTTATTTAAAAAAAAAGGGGAAAGACATTTAGTTTAAGAGAGGATAAAAATTTATTAACCAGCAAGAAAAACTATTTGCAAAATATTACGACCCAAACAACGAATTAAAAAATGTTTCTAAAATTTCCTTTTACTCAATAATCAAATTCGTCTAAATATGAGAGCCATCGTGCTTTATATTATTCAACAATTAGTTAAAATTTTAAATGCTAAAATGTCGTTAACTCTATGAAGATAAACTGATCATAAACATGTGGCTTTAATCTCCAAAATTTATTACTTTTAGTAATTAAAAATTAATTTGCGTTAAAGTAAGAAACGTTGTTAAAAAAAGATATGAATATGACAGCTTGAAACGCTTAATAACCACAAAATATCTAATAAATTCTAATAGAAAAAAATATGTACTCAATTAAGTGACAGTTTCAGGTTCAAGCACGACCGCCACATAAAGACATACAATTCCAAGCAACTTAACAGGTAAAAAAAGTAAATTGAAAACAACAGCAATAATAACTAATGTGACCATCCGTCCCGATTTCGGCGGGACAGTCCCGATTTCCAGTTCACCGTCCCGGTGTCCCGGAAGGTATGTAGCTTTTAAATGGGAATTTGTCCCGGTTTGCTGTAGCATAATAAATATGTATGAAAATGTATAAAATTTAAACATTTTTATTCCGTACATTTTTTTTTCAAAATAGGGCAATAGATTAAAAAAGAAATTATTAGAAAGCAAACTTTTTTCAAATCGCTCGTGTATATCACGAAATATAAAGCGACAAAATCTAGCAGTACAAAGTTGAAAGTACGAAAATCTATTTACATATGTACATACTTATGTTTATATACAGAAGGTGTACATTAATATTTTTTAACAATTTGTGTTGTGTATTATTTAAATATTTTTTGATTCTTTAAAAGGCAAAAAATATCTTTGAGAATTAAAATCATAATATGAAGATCTATTTGATTTGCTTTATATTAATAACAACTTTTTTGTTGCATTACTCTTTATAAAATACTTTTAACTCAATATGCAATGTATGTACCTATGAAAAATTGTTTCCTTAAAAAAAACAAAGTACAAATTAAATGGACTAATTTTTATTTTAGTAAAAAAATTAATAAAAGGTAAAAAATTGAAAATAGGAAAATTTTTATAATTTAAGCTTGAAATAATGTTTATTGTTAAGATTTTTTTTACATGTATGCTATGAAAAGATTTCTTTAATTCGTAAAAGGTAAAAAATCTTTGAGATTAAAATATGATTTTAATTTAAATAAATCTGTTTCAACAGCAACTCTTTTCTTCCCATACTGTGAAATGTGTTTAATTTAGTAAATGCAACTTCTTTTAAATTTATATTTCTTGTTCGTCACTTGAAGAGTTCAAAACTGTTGGTGTAGGAAGGTCTGCTGAAAAGTGCTGTTTTGATAAAAAAAAAACTGGGTAAAAATTATTTTGCGGTGTCCCGGTTTGAGTTACAAAGAAAATGGTCACGTTAATAATAACAGACTTTTACAACACAATTCGAAAAAAGTCACATTGTGAAACTTAAGGGATTTGCAAAAATTAACTTCTTCATCATGGGGCCATACTTTTTCAAAGACGACGAAGGCGATGATTACAAATTTTTGTTTACCCAAAATAGAAGAGTTGGACTTGGCTGACATCTGGTTTCAACGAGACAGTGCCATATGCCATACAGCACGCGAAACAATGGCCCAATTGAGAGACGAATTCGGTGAACAGTTTATGTCACATATGAGGCCGGCCAATTGGCCGTCTAGATCGGGCGATTTAACGCCTTTAGACTATTTTTTTTTTTTGGGGCTATAGCTCATGTCTATACGGACAAACCCCGCAACATTTGACGCACTGGAAGCCAATATTGAAGAATTTATTCGTGAGATACCGGCCGATATGTTGGAGGGAGTATACCATAATTGGACCCAAAGTATGAACCATTTGAGGCGTAGCCGCAGTCAACATTTACCTGAAATCATTTTTAAACATTGAATTATATACATAGATCGTTGTATCGACTCAAATAAAGATTTCATAAATTTTTCTAATTTCATGTTTATTTAAATCAAATCGAATTTTTAGTATTCGAGAACACTGAAGATGGCACAAAGCCGAAACCGGTCTGTTCATAAACCAAATTTGACGTGGGATGACGGAAAATCGTTCCAAATTCAAACAAACCCCGTCGGAAGAATATCACAAAAATCAAATCGAAAGCTCTTAAAAAAATCATCCTTTACCAGTAAACACTGTCTGTTTGGCCACTCTATCAGAACATACCGTTCGTGGTAGTTACACCCATTTTGTAAAAATAATAAATTACACAAATTATGTTCATCAAATTTATCCTCGAGTGATATTTTATTGTGCCTAAATCAAATTCGATTATTATTACTTTGAAAATCTCATAAGGAAGATTTTTCTCAACAAATTGTGTACATTTCAGGGAAATCCAACTGGTGAAAAGTATCACTACACATAATACACCTAAATATCACGAAACAGCTTATTCTTGAATATGGATCAAATATATGGGATGCTTGCTGCAACATTCATATAAATACTAGTATTGAATCAGTGCCAAAGCAGTTTTCTATATTTTGTTTAAGTGGCCTTGGATGGAGCTCATCGCCATATCTTGACAGACTTGGTCTTATCAAGTTACCAACCTTGAAAATTCGTCGGGTAATGCTGAGTATATCATTTCTACTTCGATTAATACGTGGTGATGTCGATTCCGAGTTCCTGCTTGGTAAAATTAACTTTTCCTTTGCAAATAGATCAACTCGTAAGTTCCAGCTGATAATTCTAAAATACTATAGATCTGTTTACGACAACAATGACTCCTTTCGCCGCATTTGTGAAAATTTCAATAAATGTTATCATATTTTAAATAGTTTTGAGAAGTCGCAAAAACTATTTTACATTTAAATACTTAATTTAATATAAATAGTCTTTTCATTAATCACTTCAGAGAGGTATTCATGGCAAACACCACAACCGCTGATATAGTCCAGATGCCAGCAAATGCTGCTACAAACGTTATTGCATTGAGATTGGATATGCGTAAGATTGACAATACGACCATTGGCCTAAACGTGACTAAAGCCCGAGGTATTGATAAAATTAGAATTGCCTAGAATAACATACGAAATTATCCTTCTAATTTTTAATGTTATATTTCAGCTATAACACTATCCGGCATAATGGATAGTGTTCGATGATCTCTAAGACCGGAGAAGACAGCACAAGCGGAATATTACCAGCATATAAGTCTCTTAACTAACACGTCGAATCTGTATGAGGAACTACTTGCGAGCAGGCTGACCACAATACTCAACAACAGTGGTTATATTTCGGATCACCAATTTGGTTTCAGATTGTGGCCTTAAGTTCCTTATAGGAACTACAGGATATAACATATAATTTGGTTTCAGGAACAAACACACAGACTAAAAAATGTAGTTAGAAATACGATTGAAGGAAAGAATGCTGTTCAGCTTGCTTCATTGACGTTTCCCAGGTCTTTTATAAGGTATGATACGAAGGATTAATCAACAATAGAAACAGGAGTTCCACAAGGCAGTATATTAGGTGCTATCTTGTACTTGCGGCACACATCAGCGTTTGCTAATGATACAGTCTTAATGAAAACCTCCCAAGAAGCCCCGAAAAATGGGTAAAAACATGCAGAATAAGGGAAACACATCCTTCTTATCGAAATTAATAGTCAATCTATACGTAAGCACAATGAAGTCAAATACCTAGGCATTCTACTAGACCTTTGTTCAATATATAAATCGCATGTGGATGCCAATGTGAGCCCACAGAAACTAAAGGCTGCTCAAACTAGTTGACTTACGGGGAGAAGTTTAATATTAAGCCTCGATTGCAAACTAATTCTATACAACGCGATCCTAAAATAAATATGGAGGTATGGAATTCAGTTGAATAGAAAAAATGCAAAGGCGCAAAATAAAATCCTAGGTAAGATCACAGTCCCTCCCTGGTGTGTAAAAAATTCAGGTATTTATAAAGATCTGTGATATTAAATCATGTGGCATAAAGAAGCTAGAGTATCATCCAAACCCACAAGGCCGCAACATTCCAAATTATAGAGGGGACTCTCGGCTGCGAAGGGGAACATTCTTGCTCTTAACCGAACACATGAGAAATGAAAACAACACAAGAACCCACAGAAACTAGTGTTTTTGTCTGGTATTGGCTGGGTTTAAATAAATAATGATATTAGAATTAAATTTTGAATAACTATTGTTATGTAGTTCAATTTAAATTGAAGATTCAAAGTGTAAGGAGCAGGTTCCTTTACAGTTCAAACGTTATGCATTGGTTAATTTTTGTCGTAAATATTTTGAAATTATAGTAAAATTATATATAATATTCTCGCTGCTCGTAGTATGAATTTTATTTAAATCAAAGACTTCAACAAAATGTGCTTCACATATTTGCAGAGATTAATCAGAACCTCCGGAAGCTGAATTATAAACTAAAATTATATATTTTAGTGTATTAGCAGCCACCAACAAATATATCATCTAATAGCAAAAAGCAAAATTAAAGAAATAGAAAATGGAGTAAAACATTGTTGCCTATTGGAACGAATAGTCAAACAACTAATGAAAAGTGAAGGAGTGGTCATATGCCAATGTCGTACTACTATTTTGCTTTCATTATTTAATTTTTCTTATCCGTATTTATTTATAAATTTTTTTTTTTTTGTTGCATATTTTGTAAAACCTATCAATGTTTTTAATGTGTCTCGTTATAATCAAGGGTTTACTAACTTGCCCGTATTACAACAGTAATTTTGTACTGCGAGGTTTATTATTAAACTGTTAAGTTGGTTTCAAAAGTATCAGTCAATCTACTTGGTTAAGCATCGGGTTATCCATTTAGTGGTTTCAAAACCGCCGATCTGGCGACGTCATCAGCTGTTAAATATCTCCAATTTAAAATGTCATTTATTTAGCAAAAGGTTTGCCATTTACAAATATGGAACGTGTAAAAATAATTAAAACTTATTATAAGAGTAGTGGTTCAAATTTGGCCACTTTTCGAGCATTACGGCGTTATTATGATCATTATAACCGACCTACTGTGCAAGGAATTGGTAAGATTATAAGGAAATTTTAAAAGACTCGAAGCGCGTGCATCATCGCTATGTGCGCACTGCCGAAAAAATCGCTTTTTGTCAATAACACGGCCTACCGTACGGCTCATTATGGTGTATTTTACATTTGAATTTGCACCTCCATTCATATAATGACCAAATCATGCAGCATTTAAAGCTGTAGATATGTATACTGATTGGCTGCTGCTATAGCAACAGGCTTTCAATGCTGATTTTTCGAAGAAAAAAGTTTTTTTCAGCGATGAAGCTCATTTCTCACTCGGTGGTAATGTCAACAAGTAAAATTGTCGCCCAAGGGGCTCAGAGAACACACAGAAGTGATTGTAGAAAGGCCATTGCATCCGGAAAAAGTGATTGTTTGGTGCGCATTATGAAGAACAATTACCCTCCATTCAGACCGCTATGACCGTATGATACCCGATTTTTTTGCCTGTAATTAAATATTATAAATTGGGCGATATGAGGCTGCAACAAGGCGATGCCACTCACCAAGACCGATTTTGACTTTATTGCATGGGAAGTTTCCAGAGCGCGTAATTTCACGTTTTGGCGTCGTCAATTGGCCACCAATATCATGCGATTTGACGCCGTTAACCTTTTTTGTGGTTCTACGTCAAAGACGTTGGAGCATTTGAAAATAAAGATTTGCCGAGTCACCGTCCGTAATATCTGAAAACGTTGTCGAAAACTACCTCAAAAGGACCCACTGCTGCAACCAATCTAGAGGTGGTCATTTAAATGACATTGTATTTGATACGTAATGGCAAAATCTAAGCATTATAATTAATTAAAAGTTTCATCGAAATCATAGCTTTATATGTGTTTCATTTAACTTTACTTATGAAACCGAAAAATGGATAACCATGTATATTTAATAGCTATAATTATAACCAGTTGTTTCATTATTATTTATATTTTTTTGTTTCAGTTAATATTACATTTTGTAACAAGTATCAATCACATGTACAAAATAACGATTATTTTAAATTTTTGATGAGAGTCATTGATTAAAAAAATAATAATAATAAATGTGGGACATGTATTTTTAAAGAGGAAACAAAACTGTTCGTACAGTAATATAGAACACGACAATAACTACTTGGTTTCTTATACCTGACCCTGTTGCATGGGAATAGAAGCTTTTTTAACCAATATTTTAATAAAATAATTTTTTTTGCTTTTTTAATGACATATTTAGGTATATTCGCATAACTGCATCATTAGGAGTATTTGAGCATATCCGATTGATAGCTTTCCTCCCATAAGTACCTTTGAAGACTAGGTAATTAACCGATCCTTAATGTAACTATTAATCATTCTATATCCGAAAAACTCGTATAGTAAAACTATCTGAATTTTACTTACGCTATAAAAGTAAAGTGAGTATTTTAACAAAAAGCATGGTGGAGTGGGAGGAAGGAGAATTGTAACCCCTCAGATATAATTCCTAATCTTTTTATATGGTAGTGAAGGGGGAGATGGTTATCTCCCATACAACGTAATTATTAATTTTTCTACATGTAACTGGAGAACTGGAAATATTAAACTATAGAAACTTAGTGTGCGTTATTATAGGGATAGGCATTTAATCGAGCAGGAGAATGGAGGAGTAGGAGCGGGAAGAAGGATAACACTATTCAAAGTATTTATTTATTTATTTATATAAGTCAATGGATACAGTAATAATCCTTACTGACTAGCAACTTAAAGCAAACGTACAACTAAAAATAAGTTATTTAATTGCGATTTAAAAATACTATTCGGCAGCGAAATATGTAGGTATTCACAATAGCTGTTAAATAATTTCAGTGATTTATTAATTGGCTCAATAATTGCATAATCAGTTCTATGAAAGTCAATATGAAAAGTTATATTTCCTAAAAGATCTATGAGGAACGGATATTATTTTTAATTCAGTATAGTCAATAGTACTATTGACAATTCCATGAAGGAATAACAGAGCGGAGATTTTTTTTACGGACTTCTAAGAATTTCATTAAGTATTCCGCTTAAGAAAACTTAGAAGAGAATAAGCTCTCGGAATTATATAACTTAAGTGATTCACAAAAGATAATTTATTATCAAAAACAACACCAAGGTCAAGGATCACATTAACAAGTTGTATACTATGATTGTTCATAAGATAAGAAGTATTCAAAGCATGGCAGCATCTATAAAAAGCCATATGCTTACATTTTTTAATATTAAATGGAAGGCCATTTAATTCATACCAGACTACAACTCTACTAACATCTTCCTGCAAATCCTGAAAATCACGAATACAAAAAATAGGCTTACAAATTTTTAAGTCATCAGCATATAGAAGACATTTAGAGTGGTGGAAACAGTGAAAAATATCATTAATAAAAATGTTAAAAAGTAACGGACCTAAAACACTACCTTGATGAATACCGGAAGTGGGAATAAAAGGATCGGAGCATAGACCATCAATAGTGACTACGCAAAGTCTATTAATTAGATAATGCCGGAGCCATCTAAGCATTTGAGAGTTGAAACCAACTTTCGATAATTTTAGTAGTAGCAAATCAAGTGGAACGCGGTCAAAGGCTTTAGCAAAATCAGCGTAAATAGAATCAATTTGAGCACCCCTTTCAAAGTGAGATATACAAAATTGTGTAAAAACTGCTAAATTAGTAGTAGTAGATCTGCCTGGAATAAAACCAGGCTGGGAAGGTGTAAAATATATTTTAAAATTAAAAAATATTTATCAATTAGTCTATATGGTATTTGGAGAACTACAATAGTGAGAGACTCATGTAATAGAGTTTTTTTTTCAGCAAAAGCCTGACTATTCAGAAGAATGACCGACCCCTTATAGTAAATACTCATTATTTGTCCTTTGCTTTGGGAACTAGAAAACTGTGTAATAAAATTTTCTATGTTTTACTTTGAAGATATAGTCAGACACATAACTACTTGAATAGGAACAGGTAGCAAGTAGGTAACCGTCTTACAAAGGTCATAGTAAAAAAACAAAATCGTTCATATATTTATGTATTTACCTTTACAAATAAATATGGGAAGAAAGTTCTGGAAAGTTGGTACATTGAATAGTACTAGAATTTTATATATATTTATTAATTTCATCGACCTTATATAATAAACATAAATTAGAATTTTATAGTAAAATTAACCAAGTTTTCCAGGTTCCTGGTATTTTTCAAGCTCTTTCTCCAAAGCTTAATATATGTATGTGTGTAATTGGATAACTATGCATTATTATTAACTTATTCTTATTTATAATTTGAGATCATGATTTCTTCGAATTTATGTTGAAGTAGATAATAATCTATAAAAATGAATAAAATTTTTGAGTGTCCCTATTGTTCTTTCAATACTTATGCTGACAACTAGTCTGAGAAGTTATTAAAAATATTTTTATTTTGCTGTTCGTTTCTAGAACTTCTATTTACCTTTATAAAGTACCTTTTAAAAATTATTAATAGACAATCTACACTGCAAATGTCTGACACATTTTTTTTAAATTACTGTATAGATTTAAAGAAATATAAGGGAACTATCATCATATGAATGTACATATGTATGTAAAGGGTATTTTTTATAGAGGTATAGAACTTTAAGTTGCAATAAAACAACGTTGGATTATTCGATTGACATGAATTTTATTTATCCGAAAGATAATCTTGTGGCATTACATTTTAAATATGATTTCTGGCATATGACCGCCACGGCTGGCGCGGATGTAGTCCAATCTGGACGTCCAATTTTCGATGACTTTTTCCAACATTTGTGACCGTATATCGGCAATAACACGGCGAATGTTGTCTTCCAAATGGTCAAGCGTTTGCGGCTTATCCGCATAGACCAATGACTTTATATAGCCCCACAGAAAGTAGTCTAGCGGTGTTAAATCACAACATCTAGGAGGCCAATTCACAGGTCCAAAACGTGAAATTAGGGGGTCACCAAACGTGTCTTTCAATAAATCTATTGTTGCACGAGCTGTGTGCAAGTGTTGTTTAGGCTTGAGTCTATTCATGATGAATTGCCAAACCAAACTGAGAATAAATCACTTGACTGTTAAATCGGTCGCCATCTTGAAAAGTAATGCCAACTTAAAGCTCTATACCTCTATAAAAAACACCCTTTACGACTTTGTATGCATGTTCACAGCAGTTTCAGTTAATTATAGCTTAACAACAAAAGGCAAAGTAAGTATTCAAGTTAAAAATTAATGTGCCTCTGCTTGACTGAATCCAAAATTACAGTTTAACTTAACGACCAAGTCAAAAACTTAAAATTAACTCAAACTAAATGAGTAAGCAAAATATAAAAGGGTATAGAAGAAATTAACATCTATGGAATATTTGAAAAACGACCCCCATAAATAATTTCACAAACGAATAAAACAAATTAATGATTGACGTTGAAATTTGAAATTTAATTTCATGTTGAGTAAACTTTTCCATATTGACATTTCTTCCTATTATTCTTAACATTTGTTTCAATTTGGTTTTTTTTGTGGTGGTGCATAAAAAAATTAAAAAAAAAGAATGTAAATTTTATGTGTAACAAATTAGTAGAAAAAAAGTAGAGGATGTTATATAAGTATGTATGTCTTCTGCCTATTGTTTGTTTCTTTACCTAAAGCAAATATTTGATTTCTTATTCAGCCCAAAATTTGATAAAATGAAAACAGCAAAAGGGTCGTTTAGAAAAACATGTTACACATTGATGGGTTTTTGGCTGCAGCCCACTAAAAAGTAATTTATGTGTTTTGCTGTATTTACGTATTTTCTAAACGACTCCTCTCTTTTTATTATTCCAGCAATCATTCACATTTTATGTACATATGCATGTAAGTATATATGTATGTACATATCTATGTCTGTGTGTAAAAAAAATGAAACCATAAAAACTTGTTACTAAAAAAATGCTAATTGTTGGCGTTTTCCCTCTTTTATAACAAAATAGAAAGATTTTTTAGGTCTTTATATTAAAATTTATAATTTGACATCAAAGAAAATTTCCCAAAGCAGTTCGCAATAAAAAAGAACACTGTTTGCAGCAGTTCCTTTGAAAGACATTTTTTCTTGATTTAACGACCTTATTTTAAAAATAAAAAAATTCTCATTAAAAGAATGGAAAATATTTACGCCTCCCTTTCCAAAAGCCGCATAACCCATACAAAGTATATTAATATATAAAACGAATATATTAATTCTAATTTCTGTGAGAATGCATAGTTTTACGGGATATATAAGGATCGAAAATCGACATTCATAAAGGGTCCGCCTTATTTCGTGAATGGTAGCACTTAGCTCATGTCTGATTTGACAGATAATTAGTTTTATCCTTCCGCTGAACGAATAGGGTTGTGTATGGTTGAAGCCATCTGACCATCCAATGCGTTTTCGCTTCGCTAAGTGGGCCTGCGATCGACTTACAGAAGATGCCGATTTTGCAAAAAAAAAAATCATCTTTTCAGATGAAGCTCATTTTGATCTTGGCGTGTATGTAAACAAGCAAAATTGTCGCATTTGGGGCACAGAAAAACTGGGTGCACCGGCTGTTTGGTGCGAATTTTGGTCCAGAGGCATAATTGGGCCATTTTTCTTCGAAAATGAGCAAGCAGTGGCCGTTAAAGTCAATGGCGATCGTTATCGGGCCATGTTGAACGAATTTTTGTTCCCAAAAATTCAAGAGGGGGATATTGGTAACATTTGGTTTCCACAGGACGGCGCTACGTGCCACACAGCCGAAGCTACACTCGATGTTTTGCGCCCTGATTTTGAAGATCGCATTATCAGCCGCAGAGCTGATGTCGTTTGGCCACCTTGGAGCTGCGATTTGACACCGTTAGACTATTATTTGTGGGGTGCCGTCAAAGATAAGTGTTACGCCGGCAAGCCAGAGACAATTGACGCTTTAAAGCACAAATATTCGCGAAGCCATTGGTGAAATACAGCTGCACACAATCGATAATGTGCTTAAAAATTGGACCGATCGGGTAGGCTACTGCATGGCCAGCCGAGGCAGCCATCTGAATGAAATTATTTTCCATTATTAACCGGAAGGATTGTACTTTCAAATAAAAAAAAAAATTGCGAAAATATTCAGTAGTTTTTTATAGCATTTAAAAAAAAAAAAAAGTTATTTGGCGGACCCTCCACATACAAGCAAAAGTTTTTCTATAATTGTACTAAAAACAGAACTTATTTTTGCTTTAGAAGTTAAAAAGACTCTAACAAATGTAAGAGTGACTTATGTTTCAAAAAACATTTCTATAGGCTGCCTTGAAAGAAACATATATATACATACATACATTGTATGTACAAACTTAGTTCGACCACATAGTAATATTTTCAAATTTATTTAAAACATTACGCTCTAATTTATTCTGAGTGAATTTATTACAGTTGCATTTGTTTTATTTAAGTTTATTTGAATTTATTGCTCTTGAAGCAGTTATATTTAAATCGTGCTTAATTGATAAAAGAAAAATTAAGACTTATTACACTCCATATATCTGGTTGTGGTTTATTAACAGCCAACTCCATATTCTTAACATATAGAGGTTTTATAAACTAAAGCAAGTTACTGCACCTTTACTTTCCATAGAACACTCGAATAGCCAACTATCATTTTACTCTGAAATATTACTGCAACCTTAAGTTAAAAATTACTTGCGGATTAATTCAATTTGGGAAGATAATCATCAGCCTTAAGAACACACCCTCATACAAAGGTGAACATACCTAACACGATTAATATCTAATTAATCAAATGGATCTCTCTGCTTGTTTCATTTCCTCAATTCATGACTAATTACAAAAGCCAAGTTGTACGAGTATTTACAGTGGAATATAAATCCCAGGAAACAGCTTGTACAATTAAATTTAAATAACGTGAAGCACATGAATTGATATCATTGAACATATTTTCAATAAAGTAAAAAACCTCTTTTAAACCCTCCATTTCGAAAAGCCAAGTCCTTAAATTGCAGAACGAAAAATTAAAATAAATTTGTGTGTGGGTGTGTGTGTGTGTGTGAATTGATCATAATTGAGGCATCATCATTATTTGATATCATCAGAGACAGAGTGACTTAATGCAAACTGCACAACAAATAATTTATATTGGATATTAATATTTTTTTATTTTTCTTCCAACCTGCATACTACGAGTATATTTTGTAATTTTTATTTATGATAGATAAGAAGTTGAATGCCCGTTAAAATTCACTGATAATTTGGTGAGCACCAAAGAAATGGCGATAGCCTAAAGCCACAACAAATAATAATTTTTTTTACAGACACACAAAAGAGTATGATAATTAATATTTCGCAAAAAAAATTCTTGAATTTTTTTGGGGAAAGTTATTAGGTATATTTTTCTTGAATAATTCAAGGGGATGCGGGACCTGCCTTACAAACTAAATATTAATATTTGAAAGCGTCAGCAATGCTGCTCTGATATTTAGGAAAGGATTTTAATAAAATTGTAAACATAGAAATATAAATTGCTGATGTACCTCGTTAATTGGAAATAAATGTTTATTTAAATTTTTGGAAACTCTAACTTTTC
Source organism: Germaria angustata (assembly GCA_963681545.1). Taxonomy (NCBI): domain Eukaryota; kingdom Metazoa; phylum Arthropoda; class Insecta; order Diptera; family Tachinidae; genus Germaria; species Germaria angustata. The sequence continues at coordinate 117,385,416 of OY812998.1, read as the reverse complement.
TCCTTACCCTAAAATAAATATCGAAGAAATATTTCCAATAGTTTTAAGAAAAATATAATTTATACTTCCATTTCTGATTTTAGTATTAATTTTTGTATGACTATTTTAATATTAAATTGAAATTTATTAAATCTATAGCTTTTTAGAGTCATTAGAATTGCTGCAACAATATACTTATGTACATACATACATATGTACATACATACATATGTACATATGTGTACTTATGTTAAAAAAGAAAGAAGACTCGAACGTTTGACGATAAATAAATGTCATTTCAGCTTTGTTTCCCTTTATTTCTTTATTTCCTTTTTTTAAATAGTTCCAGTTGCCTCGTTGTATACTTGACATATGGAATACAAAAAGGCCACTACGTAATGCATCAGCATTGACATTAATTTAAAAAGGACTGCCAAGCTACTGGATAAATAATGTATAAAAAAGGATTAAAAAGTCCAAAACATTGCAATTATATATAGAGAAAAATAAAAATGATAATAGAACAATAAGGGCCTTTTTACACCCATTATGTGATATTTCAACATTATGATTTTAGTAAAATGGATTGTTTGTTGTGGCTTTAGCTGTTCATATGCCGACGTTTCATTGGTCGCTCAACCAAATCGTCAGTGAACTTTAAGCAGTTGGAAAACATTCAACCTCGGACGTTTATGCCATACAAATTAAATACAATATTAGAATTCAATATTGTATATGAATCATAACAAAATACATTATCATAGTAGGCTTAGAGTGAATTTATAAAAATAAAACAACAAACAATTATACTCAACGTGAGTCTATTTTATTTTCCTTGCAACATGTATACAATTAAACGCCCGTTGGTCGTTAGTGATTGTATTCAGACAGGCAAAAACTAATATCACGAATAAAATATTCATAATTTAATGTGCATAGTAGCAGCAGAGTCTATCACTCGATCGATTTGGTATGAATCAAACCTACATACATACAACCACAGACTGATAGACTAGTACATTATCAAGTGTGCTAGGATGCCCTATGCTATATTTTTATGGACATAAACAACACGTCTTTATCCCTGAAAAAGGTGTTAATATTTCGTTGATCGTTTTAACTTTTCGAATTTGTTTTGATGAGGCTTTAGCTGTCGAAATGTCAATATTTCATTGGTCGCAAACCGTAAACGTCAGTGATCTGCAAATAGTTTGAATATATTCAAACTTTAATTATTTAAAAATTCAAATATTTTTTGGAGTACAATACCGATAAAGTTTAATATTAAGTAGATCATTTTGTTGAAATAAAAAAAGCTTTACTGTCTTAAGACGATTGTGTGCTCCTTCTTTAAAAAGCCCTAAGCCCCTAAACCCCTATAGCTATCGATTCAGTTGAAGCTACTCAAAAAGAGCATTTTGTAATCACAAGTCTATGTTAGTCATGAGAGATAAATCTGCATTTTTCCCACATCACAATCACTAAATTTTCATGACTTTCCACTAAGTTTTCTTTAACTGTGTCTTTCACACTCACAGGTCCTTTCTATATATGTATATTAAGGTAGTGCCTTTACTGTTTTATAGGCTGATGCGGATGAGGGAGCAAACGCGCAAACGCATTAATCAAATCAACCAAGCTCGATTTCGAATTCAGTCGATAAAAATATCAAATAACAATCAAATTAAATGAACTAAAAATTAAATGTTGTGCATAATATATTGTGGGACGAATAGCATTTGAAGTACTTCTAAGAAAATGGTTTTTCACAACACCTAAAATATAACTACATATCCAATGAATAGAATGCAAAAATTAAAAGATTTTGCAATGAAAAAAGCTTATATAAAAATTATTGGAAAAAAATCTAAATTTTTCCTAGACTTTTCTGCTGGGCATTTACAATGGGCAATATGTCGCTCCAGGAGTTGTGTTAAATTCGGTTTTTCCTTTTTGGTCTTAAGACTAATAAATTTATAGAGTCGTCAAGATTTTAAGAAATTTTTTAACAAAATTAAATTGAGCCATTAATTGCTTGAATTAACATTCACAATTCCTTGGGTGTCGGTATTAAAACTCGTCACGGCCCTGCGGTTTAACTGCCAAAATTTATTTCGGATTTCCACAACCGCAAATGTTTCATGTAAAATGTCATTATGAAAAAAGTTTAACAAAAAATAATAAGTAAATTATATGTATTTAAAACTCTTGCGTGTTTAATTACACTATTTCTTCCACAATTCAGTTTTTCACATTCCACTTACCTTTGAAATTGTGTTGTTGTTGTTGTTGTAGTCATTCATTATTGGCCGAAATTATCGACATAAAGTGTTTCAATTTAATATTTGTATTATATTTTTTTCTTGTTGTTGTTCTTGCAAACACATTTAAATTACACAAAATAATTTTGTTTTAACGAGTTTGTCAACTTTATCGTTTTTCATGTTAAAACAAGTAAAAACCTGTCATTAATAAAAGCGGCATGTGGTTAAATTACATACAAAAAGGCAAACAGACAGACAGACAGACAGACAGAAGGACGTGCGGCTAAAACAAAAACAAAAAGACCGGCAGGTTGGTTGTCTTTCCGCCTGCAATTCACTCAGTCTTTCGTGTTTTAAACCTGTGGGTAGAAAGAAACCTTTACAGTGTTTGGCTTGAAATATTTTCTTGCTGGGGATTTTTTTTCTCGAAAATTTCATGTTGTTTTTCATTAAATATTCATGGTGGATTTGGTAATTAATTTTGTGGCATGTTACTTCTTCCATAATTTTAAAAAGAGGCGTTTAAAGTCAAATGTTTGTTTTTGTTACTTTTCTTGTTTGAAAATTTGATATTTTTGTTCGAATTTTATTTAAATGTAAAACTTCCTTTTATAATTAAATTTTGTTGTTCAATTAACCCCTCGTTTTTTATATAGAAAATTAGGTATTCAATTACAGTGTAAATATAAGTTGATGAATGTTTACATATTTTTCCCTTTTAGAAAAAATAAACTCTTTATTTTGGCAAACAAAATGATTAAAAAAAATTGTTTTCATGTTCCGACGGTTTTTAATTTTTCAGGGCATGGAAATGCTGAAAAGAGGATTCTTCAGTAGTACAAAATTTCGATCATTTCCAATGATATTAACTTAGACTTGCTATTGCAGGATACTCTCCTTCTGATACTTATTTACGGCCTGGGAAGCAATTATTTATATGTTGAGAATAAAAAATTTGGGATTGGTTATTTAGCACTTGGAGTAGACTTCATATACGGAAGGTGTACAGACTTTATGGTAGTCACGATCTCTTTTACCTTCTTACGAGATCCTTTGTACCAATTACTTATTGATAAAAGAAAAGTAATAAATTCATGTACATTTAAAAATATATGTAGGTTAAATTAGATTGGCAGAACAGTTTGCAACAAGTATTGCGAGTAAACTTAGGGGCCATAATACCATTATGACACTCAGAGGCCTAAGCTATACCTTACTTTTCCCTAAGGAATTCCAAATTTCGAGTTCCTGAAAACCAACCGGAGTTCCTCACTAATCCCAATGAATCCTTCAGTGACACTTTCCTGGGATAGTCCAGGTCCCCAAAGAAGCGTTTTCCCAAGCATCTGAGTCTTGGATCCTGAAGAGCCGGGCAGTCGCATGCATTTACTTTGCCTCCTCTGTGTTAAAACAGCTGCGGCTCTGGCCATCAGGAGAGTCTTAGATGCTACGACATGGGGCCGATCGCACAGTGGCCCGTGCCAGCGACCTTCACTCAAGAGAACGAAGCTATCTCGTCTTGCTGCCATAGAGTCCTGGATATTATATGTACATGTATTCTTCGTAGACTACCTAAGCTTCGTTTCCCTCAGCGTACACTTACTAAATTCATAAGACAATTCAACCAAGAGGATTCATATATCCACTCATGAGTTAGATAGATCCAAAACCTAGCCTGCTTATGCACACTCGACAATCACCGGAATTCATGCTATCGTTGCGATATTGAATGCACGCCAGCACACACCTCGATTTAACCACCTTCGAATCAAGGGCCCTCTTAACAGCCAGACTATCATCAAAAATGTCGATCAAGCAGACCTCTAACCCAAGATCCATAATTCTTTTCACACCCTCCATTACAGTATATACCTCCGCCTGGAATTCAGTGAAGTAATCGGAAAACCTGAATAAGACCGAGTAGTCAAGGTCCTCGAAACAGTACTAGTGTCCATCTTCGAGCCGTCCATAAAGATCGATATTCAGCCACTCCAGTACCTTCTCTCCAGTGATCACTGCTGGGATTCTCGACGGAGAAGGACTTGTCAAGATCCGTGACAAGAGTTATGTAGTCCGCCTCTATCCATAGGGAATGCCTATCTGCTCTGTGCATTATTGTCCAGTGGGGTTATGCCTCAGATTGTCCGACTTCTTGAGTATAAGGGCCGATCTTTCCGATATGTATTTGATTTAAAATATCAAGAGGTGTTAAGCCAAACACCTTCCCCTAAGGAGTCGATCTCATCGTTCAAGCAATTGTGGGACATGCCATCCTTTACACCTTGTTCATCAAGATGAGAAAGGATCTCTATATGGAAGGATGGGAAGTTTTCATCATTGCCCTATATATCCAATCTATGATGTGTGGCCTTAATGCCCATCATTTTCCAAATGCCACCTCGCACAATCAAAACACACAGAAAACCTTCGTTGCCCTCTCGTCGACATTACGTCTCCAAGAGAACTTGGAGTCCAGAATAACGCCGAGCTATTTCTCTAAAAAAAATAATATTTTCCAAATCACCAACAAATTTTTTTTTGTAAATCTATAGAAGTACTTCAAGTTTTTAATCATAAGTTGGAAAGTTGAAAATATACAATAATGGATTTTTGGAAGCAATGAAAATGTCGTTCCATGAGAATGACTTCTATATTCAAATATATAGAAGCCTTCACTCCTAGGATGTTCGGTAAGCTTTGAAAAACTCAGCGAAGAGTTTAGTTTCTTCTTATTTATTGTGTTTTAACACAATTATGTAGACTTCTTTTACTATTATACTGAATTGTTTAAGTGTTGAAGGCAACTAGCCTTGCCGAGTCTACGAGTACCACAGCAAAAAAAAAGTTTTGCGATTGGTTTTTGTTGTAACGTTGCATTTAATACATAGCGGAGGATGGTTCTTTAATGTAGAAAAGCTAGTGTTTAGAAATGCTACTCCGCCAGAGTAGTCGAAAGCTGTATATTTAGGGTGCGCGCCACCTACCGAAGCCGCGAAGCATTAATAGGGTTTTAAAATAAATACAAAATTTCCAAGATATCTCACTTAATATAAATTTAAAAGACAGAAATCCTATAATGAAAGACCCTTTACACAAATAAAACATACATAAGCACATTTATTATGTATGTATACCAGTGTATAAAGCATAAAATTTTGAATAAAAACCCTTTAGTTTTAATTCTCATCAAAATATACATATTATGTTGAAAAATCTTGCCCCATGACATTTGCAAAAATATTGTTTCTCCTTTATCTCGTCGTTCTTAAAAATAATAACAATTCATTGTAAATTTAATCTCCCCTTCATATAAAAAAATGACAATTTAATCTGAAAATTTAAACAAACGCTTATTAATGACATCATAATAATTTAAACAAATGTATATAATTTTTATGGCATTTGTCAAAGGATTTAGGAATAATAAAAAAAGGATTTACAACAACAAAAGCAGTACGAGTATATACCAACCAGCACACATTCATGTAAAATGGATAACAGAAGGCAGGGCAATAAACTCATGGAGAATGGGAATAAAAGTATTTATTTAAAATTGTTTTATTGTGAAAGCAGGCTGCTAATGCACATTTACATGATTTTTAGGAGATTTTTTTTCTTTTTCAAAGGCTTAAATTTTTTTACATTGTTTTTCTTTTTTTAAACAGATTTGGAAAGTGAGCCTACATACACATACACAAAAACACACACCCATTACATATATGTATGTATATGCATACATACATATAAACGAAAAGACTGCCTGACAGACGGACGAACGCACAAATAGCCTGTTTGGAAAATCTATAGAAATTGAAATAATGCGAAAAATTTTAATCCACGATAAAAGAGAAAAATAATATGAGATTGAGAACAATGAAAGAATGGCCTTCGTGTTAAAATGACAGCTTAACAGTTGAGGTTAAAAAACTTGCAACATTTTTTTCTTGTCAACGTCTATAATAATATTATATTTTTTACTTATATTTCTCTATTGGAATGTGTAAGATTTTATGTTGAATATATTTCTGGAGAAAGTTAAACCACTTCTACAGCCAACGCCGTAACACATGGCAAGATTTGGTTATAAGCATCCTCTATTTAACACTTGTCTTACCAATACCAAGTCAGGCGAAGACTTTGATTTTATTTCTTTAAGAAGCATTCGGCCACCCCTGCGGTTTTAGTCCTTGCAATGCTTTATCTTTGGGGTGATACAAGGTTGAGTGTATTTAAAATTCCCTTTTCTTTTCTGATTCGTACTTTTCTTGCAATGGAATTCTTGCACGTTTAAGGGCAGACTTACTAGGTTAATTCTGCTCCGACTTAATGAAAATGTTCTCAGCAATATCCAGGTGCTTAGAGTTGAAAATTAAGCTCTAGTCACCTGAAGGAGTATCGGGTAAAGGATGTGCACCAAAACCTTTAGTTTAGTGAAGGTCCTACAGAAAGTTAGTTTTTCTCTAATTTCTATAAAAAAAATATATTACAGTTTTCTAAATTGGGTAGTTTTTCTTTAGCTTCTGTGAAAATTTGAATCCTCTTCAATGATATTAATATAAGCTTGAATTCGAAGTCATGTTCAAGATGTTATGAAAAATCTATTTTTTGAAACTACTATTATTTACACTGCATTCTTACACATTTAGATATTGTTCACATAATCCAAATTTTTTTTTATTGATACTTTTGTCGTTTGGATTTGAACTCAAATTTGGGAACTTTATATCATCATAATATGCTTAACAGTGGACGCATTTACATTCCCATATATGTCAGTATATATACAAAGAAAAGCTGTTACGAGTAAAAATTTTGAGGGAGTCTACTCAAAAACAGGTCCCAGAAAATCGATGAAAATTGAGATATTTTGATGCAGAAAAAATGTAAATTTAACTATTTTTCAAATAATTTCAACATAGGTTTGTCATAAGAAAGTTCTCTTAGAGTGCTTAACTGAATTATGAACTATCTTTAACGTACTATGAGTATTTATCCTGCTAAGGATCTATTTAAATTTCAGTAATTTTTTAATAGTTTCATTGATACCCAAATAGAAAATACAACAAGAATACAAACAACATTTGTACAGCGACATTAATAATGTACTTTTTCATTCCGATGCTGACGTCTAATTATAGTTCAGAAGCTTTTCTTTACTATGGCCATTTGCTTATATATGTTCCTTTTACTCTTGTCCTGGAGGGAACATAGGGCTTCTACAAAGCATATGCATCTTTATACACGGGTTGTTGTTGCAGTTGTTTTCGCATTGTTATTTGTTTTTCGACTTGTATCAGTTACGGTAATCGGTTCTTGTTCCACCTAAGTAAATGATTGATCTGCTGTAGCAGGTCCAGAATAATGGGGCTGCCATCTGTAGTTGCCTAGAAACAATGTCCCCGCTGTATTTTAGTGTAGCGGTGAGGAACCTTACTAGTCTTTGATTTCTATCTTTTTTCCCAGAAGGCGGTGGCTTTTACTGACCTTTGTTTGTCATGATGTTATCCTATTTTCCAGGGAGAGGTGGTGGTCAGGGGGCTCATTGGATGGATTTTTTAGGAGGGAATTTTGAAGCCACTTCATTTTTAAAATTTGAAAAACCATGCTGAAATTTTTTTGTCCGTTGCCAGGGAGACAAGCTCATTAACCACTACATCACACCACCAATTGATTAGAAGTAAAATAATTTGTTTTTCTTACAAATTCTTTCATAAATGACAAGCTTTAACTCATGACATTTGCTAGTGTTATGCTCTCCACTGTTACTACTATACCTTCAAACTAATAGGGCATGACAGTATTATAAGCATAAGTTTACAATATATAACAAAAACAACAACAGGAGCTACAACAATGAAGCAACGATTTATAATACTCGTACACCTCTAACAGGTCACACCTGCCACAGAGTTTAAACAGAAAAATAAAAGAGAACTTTAACACCAACCAAATATAACGGTTTCAGTGCAAAAGACAGGAAGAAAAATTATACTCTCAAGTATTAAAGAAGGTATGAAAAATTTATTTTTAAACAGCAACAGCAACATCAACAACAACAAAGTGACCCATTACGGGGTTTTAAACAGATACTCATAAATAACGCCATATAAAATTAGTCGCTGTAACATTTTTTAACCAACTAATGAAGCGCAACATTTGCTGACTATTTGCCCTTAAAAGCAAATTATAAAGTTGCTTTATAAAGGAAGTGGTTACAATTTTAGTCCGTCTTTGGTAGTTAATATAGTATAGTACAGTGCAGTACGGTAACAGCTGACAGTTTTTGGAAAATGTTCATGTTATAATTACCATAATATTTGGAGGAAATAAGGAAATTGTTTTTTTAATAAATTTCACTGCATACATACATCTAAAAATAAATACAAATTTTACTTGTGTCTGTTCTTTAGATAGTACTCGACTAATTTGGTCAAGCTCAATAGAGGTCCTTCAACCAAAATTTAGTGTGTTGCAAATGAGGTTGGATTCAAATATAACTATAAGTTAAATACTTGATGGTCCTTTATTCATTTGTAATTTTGTTGCAAGCATAAAAAGATTTTTGGATGTGCCAAGGTAATTGGTTTTGTCCCACTGTAAGAGTGCCTTTGCTTCAATTTTATATAATTTTAAACAATACTCAGAAATACTAATTTTTAAGGTTTGAAAATTAGAACAGAGGACGTAGCGCAGTGTCATCTTATCTTTATATTATTATAATTTTTTTTTTTCGTTTAAATTTTTAATTGTTTTTGATAGGAATAGATTTTTTTAACCAGCCCTTGCGCGAGATGTATGCTTTACGTTTCGTTATATTTTATGTCATTATTTATTTATATATTTTAAAAAACTTCCAAAGATCTAAATATCCTGCGTAATATGTAGTATATAAAGATTAAGATAGACTATTAAAATCATAGACAAGAAAATTATTTCTTAACCAAAAAAAATCAGTTTTATAATTGTTTATTTAGTTTCTTGAAAACAATATTTTCACTAGTTCCAAGAATCCATTTATTCATTTCTTTACTTCGTAGACAGAAAAAAATTAATTAATTTTATACTAACAAAATTATATTTTAAATCAGTAAATATTTTGCGAAGAATTTTGTAAATTCTGACAAAATTTTTTTTATAAATTAAACCGAACTTTTTTTGAATTCTAAAATTTACTGTGTTGTTTATTTTTTTTTTTTTTTGGCAAAAATTCTTTCTCTGCAGGAAGTCTTCAAGTTGACAGAATTTTCATAAAAAATCTGAATACCTTCCACAAATTTGTGAAACGACAATTTGTATTAAATACTCCAAGTGAACTAGTCTTGCGACTTGGCAGTGAAGATAGAAATTTACTCGTACCGTGACCGGTTAAATTGGGGTCCAACGATCAGAAGGGCAATATAGCGAAATACTAACGAAATTTAACTAAAACTTGTTTCGAATTTTTAAGATAATGTTTTAATTTAATTTTGAATGCATACCGGAGTATCAGCTCTTAATTGAATTTATTAAAAAATCACTTGTCTTTAGATTCTATTTCACACAAACAAGTTAGATGGTAATTGATTAGATTGTCAATAGAAACAACAAATTAATATTCAACAAATAATTAAAATAAAATGAAAACATATTTCAATTTATAATTAAAAATTTACATTCCGATATGGGCAACGGGTAATAAATTAAATATAAAATTTTACTGGTTAAAACGAAAACAAAAGTAAAACGTAACTAAAATCATTAAAGCTTCCTTAGGGCCATTCTTTTATCTCGTATCAGAGAGAGATGGGACTATGTAAATTCTTTTAGCGACTGATCCGTTTTATCGATAGTTTTATAGGAAATATAGTATACCCGGCTACGTCACTAAGAAAAACGTACCAGTCCCTATAGACCAGTCTTGTGACCTATCACGAGGTGTTCTAAAGGCATCAATTGCTCACTCCTGTGATAAAGCCATGTTAAAAAGATAGCTACCTGTCCTGCAGAATGTTAGAAATCGGACCGGTTCCAATCCTCAAAAGGGTGGAAACGTGACATATTGTATGTCGGTTCCCTCCAACTAGAATATGCTCAAAATTTTTCAAAGTAATTGTCTTACTTATTAATCTAATCCCTCAATTAACTATTTGAAAAGAGTTGCTTGTTTTGGAGTAAGCTGCCTCTGACATTTCGTTGGCACACAACCAACTCATCAGTAGACTTTAGCCAGCATGCTTCACAACTTTCAATAATAATTTCCCCCTTCATAACTGAAAAGGCAGCACTGCTTCTGTCAAGAGGCATACAGAAGTAAATCTCTTGACACCTGTCAAACGTTGAGGAGGAAATAGAAAAAATGAGATTCATGATATTTTACACCATCAATTTCAATGGTCGTACCAGCACGGAAGACGCCAAACTTTATGGGCGCCCACTTGAGGAGCATCTACAACTGAAATAATTGCAAAAATTCACATTATTGCGTTAGCCGATCGGAGATTGAAAAAGCGAGAGATTGTTTCAGCCATAGGCATACCACATGGCTCTCAGTGGTTTCAATTTTCAATGGTCACTTGTGTATGAGAAAAAATCCCGAAAGCTGGGTGCCGCGTTTGCTCACAATCGACAACAAATGCAATCGTATGACAAATTCGGAGGAGTGTTTGGAGTTGTTCAACCGCAATACGAACGAGTTTTTGCGCCGTTTGGTAATCTTAAACGGCATGTGACTTTACCACAACATATAAATGGCAAGCAAACAGCTGTCAAAACAGTGGGTTGCTCGGTGCCATGACGACCGTTTTTTTTTTTGATACACGCGGTATAGTCCACAGTTAATATCTTCAAAATGGTAAAACAATCAATGGCGAATATTACGACAAACATATTGGGGAGATTTAATGAGGATTTGAAAAAAACGACCGCATTTGGCAAAGAAGAAAGTTCTTATCCACCAGGACAATGCAAGGGTGCACACATGTGAAGTTTCCGTGGCGAAATTTCATGAATTAGGCTACGATTTGGTCCCTCATCCGCCCTTTTCTGCGGATATGGATCCTAGTGACTATTTTCAAGGGGCAACAAATTAGAGGAAAGTTGGACGCAGTTTATAGACCGTAAAGGAGGCGATGTTGACAAATTATATTATTTTTTTATCCAAAAACGTCTATTTCATTCAAAGACTTGCCACAGACTTATTGACCTACCCTCGTACTAAGTGGTTTAAAAATTGCGGCCTTTTACCACTTCTTTCATGTATTACTGCACTGAGCGTAGCCAACAAAATTTTTAAAACCAGGTTAAAGGGAATAATTATAAACCATTTCCTATGACATACTGTTGTCTTGATATTAATTCCATCCTGCAGTGTCAACAGATTAGAAGTCTGACTCACGTGCAACTTTTTCCACCTCCTGGCTGTACAACTACAACAACGCGAGAAATAAATGTTAAAATTATAGCAAAAACGTTAAATGGGAGTTTTTGCAACTACAGACAATCTTTCGATGGACAAATTGATATTTTAATGCTAGATAAAGGATTTCATGCAATTTCTTTAGTTCTCATTTTAGGGGTAGTAAAATGTTAAATTTGTGGCCTTCTACGGTTTTTTTTGCAAAATTACAAAAGCAGAATATTGCTGATGACCTGAATTTAAAGCGTGTCATTTGATATATTTATTTCATTTTTCTACATTAAACTGTGAAGCAATTTTTGTTTTACGTCTGCAGTAAAACAATAGAAAACGTTAAATAGAAATCAGCGGTAAGAACAGGCAACCGAGTTCATTATGCAAACAATAAAATTCTAATGTTACATTCTTTATTTTTTATGCACTGAACAATAGTCCACCTGAAATATTAGAATGTTCAAATTAAATGCGCCCTAGAAAAGAACATCGTCCAAAGAAGTTAGTAAGATCCAGGGCATGTGACTATATCCATTAAAGCGATCATTTTGATCATTTCTAATGATTGTCATTGAAAAATGTTCGGCTTTTCGATGCCTATTCACGGGATTTAAAGTCATGTGCCACACAATAAATAAGAAATTATTACATAAATAAAAAAAGCATTTTCATTGCGTAAAGAAAGATTACGTCAACTTAACTTCCCAAGAAGTTGAAAAAAATACCAAAATGGGAAAGCAACGAAGAAGCAAATTCCTTAAAACTGACGTCAAATTTTTTCACTGGAAAATTCCAGTAAAAAGAATTTCCACAACTGGTGATCCGGAAGTAGTGAAAATTTGAATTTTGTTCAATGATTTTACCACTGGCTTGTCATTTGAACATGTTATCTTTTTTGGATCCTATTCACAGCATTTGTAGTCATATTCACGATGTTGTGATAAAACGATTTTTCGCAAGTACATGAAATTTTATTCGCCCCACTGTATATTACACATTACAAATTTATTATAGAAACTGTACTTATTACAATTTTTATTCACAAAATTTAATTTTTACTGATTATTGTTATCACCTGTAGTCGAACCAGAACTTGGAAATAGTATTTCATCATGACGCACGTAACAGTCAATACGATTAGCACCTCATCCACGTTATCCATGTCAGTATTCAATTCTATTAAATACGTTTGTTAGGGGCCCCGTAAAAACAGCTTCTAAGGAAGCCATGAAAATGCTGAGATTATAATAGAGAAAAGTGCGATTCTACCATATTTCCAAATGACTTTAACTAAATTATAAGCTTCCACACATTAAAAAGAGCAGATTTCAACTAAAAAATTAAGAAAAAAAGAAATAAGTATTTGTTTATTTTGAATTGAAGCTTTTATTTCAGCTTAACTTCCTAAGAAGTCGAAAAAATGCACTAGCGGATACTTTGGATGCAATGAAAATGCCATTCCTCAAGAACAGCTTCCATGTCTTTTTCATTGGGATACTAAGAGACTCTTTAAGAAAAAAATTCAAATATGATAGTAGTTCAAACTGAAGCTTTGTTTACAAAAATGTGTTTTAAAAAAGTCTATAATTTGTTCAAAGAAAAAATAATGTGAAGAAATATGTTTTATCTCTTAAACTGCAGAAAGTCTTTGAAGTTTTATTGGCTTCATTTATATGATAAGCCGTTTAGGCACTTAAATTTAACCAGTTCGTCACTAGTCTATACTCATACATGGATATAACTTGAAAGTTTTTTCCGCACGTTTTTTTTTTCTTAAGTTTTTTCTGGGTTGGGCCTGATATTCTTATAATTTTAATTAAAGTATTTTATAAAATTATTTTCATTACATTTTTTTTTTATTTTATTTAAATGATTAATCTATGCTTATGGCAGAACTACGTTGATTTTAAGCAACATGAACATATTCGGCCCTAACGTGAATAAAAGGAGAACATAAATTCGTACATCACCGACCCTACATGACAGATGCCACACCAATATATGGGTGATATTTACGTGCGTGGCTGCCCAGGGGCCACACACACCAGCCCCTTACTGAATAGCTTGAGTTACCTAAGCTCCAACGCAACATTAACAGCCTGACAACATTCGGTTTCTATTCTTTAGCAACAGCACCAGCAATCCTTAACTCTTGGTAGCAGGAGAGCTTTCAGTCTCTAATAGTGCTCCCAACCTTACACTCTTAAACAAACTTCTTACCGCGACTGCGGTTTCAACCACAGCCATCACGGTCCTCATCATTAACCAGTCCACGACAAATCCTAAGAACTACTGGTTCCTGTAATAAACTAATAGCACAATGGTAGGCCGTAGGCTAAAAAGCTCCAATATTTTTTTAAGAAGCTCGATTCCATCAATTATAGGCACCGTGTAGCCTGATAGATACATGGCGGAGCAGATATAAGGAGCCTACTTTTATTGTTAAAATTCTTCCATGCATTCCTGTTGCTTTGTTAGTGCAGGACCCATAACACACAAGCTTGAACAAGCGACAGTAGCGAATAACGAACGAGTGGCTGATGTTAGTATCACGAAGGTAGTATCATGAAAGTAACATCCGGAGGAGAACTTGCACCCCTGTGTCCTCCATACTAACCCACTCTATAGGCTTGGAACACAAGAAGCACTAGTGATAAAAGTTTGTTTAATAATATAACAATATTAAGACTCAGAAGGATTGATATATATTACCGATTTTAAAGCCAGTCTATATATAACTGCACCTTGAATTATATTTGGATAAGTTACAAACATTTCTTAAAATAATTTAATGAATTTTAAAACTCCCATTAAGAAGCAAGAACACTTAGAGCAAATCTAGACACTTCCGTTTAAATCCCTTTTAGCCACAACGCACTGCATACTCGTGGTTTACAAATATTCCTGCTTGAGTACTAATGAAGTTTTTAATTTATATTTTCTGCTTCAATGCAACATCTGTTAAGGTTTGACATGAATATTACAAAAATAAAAAGCGGTAATAATAGAAAGTTATTAAAAAAAAGTTAGTTAAAAATTAAACATAATTAAAATTTCTATAACAGAAAATATACCCAGCAAAATAAAAACATGGAAAGATGGTCTTCATATTGAATATTATGGAAGACCTGCACCATCATTTCTAATGATAAAAAAAATCGGTTTACTGAATTTCGTTGTGGCCGTACACTCACAGAAGATGACGAACGTTCTGGATGCCCAGTTGAGGTCTGCACACCTGAAATTATTAAAAAAAAATTCACTATATATTGTTAACGAGAGATTGTGGAAGCGAAAGGATTATCATATGGCTCAAAGGAATCAACTTTAAAAGATAACTTGGTTATGAGAAAGCTTTCCGCAATATGGGTGCCGCTTTTCACAATCTACCGCAAACGCAATCGTATGACTTACTGACCTGCCCTCGTGTTAAAGCTCATTTTTATGAAATGTAACGAAATTTGTCAATGGCCGGGCATTTGTTTGTCTGCCAAAGAAAAGGAAATCATGACAGACTTAAATGTCATTTGAGTGTAATACAGAGTTGCACTGGAAGCCAGAATTTTGTATTTAAATAAAAACTTGTCATAAACCTGCCAAATTAATAATTCTAAGAAAGTTGTTTAGTATCTGAGTAAAATTTGCAACATCGACGTTGTCAATAAATGATGGGAAAACCAAAAAAACTGGCAACACATTCTAGTTCGTTTAAATTTAGAAATTTGTTTTTCAATTATTTTAAAAGCAATTCCATAATATCGGCATATTTATTATAAGATTCGTTTTATTTTTACACCCATCGACCAGATGCTGCTGATGCTTTTAATTGCGATGTGTTTTTGTCTACCAAACAAAATAAGAAGTCATCAAAGTCATCCGTTCAAAGCGTTTAACTTAAATGGGCTTAATGATATTTAAGTTTCATATTCAAATGTCATTAGATTTGTATTCGAAATAGAACTTAAATGCATTTAATTACGAATTCAGAAACGGAAGGCAAGTAGCTTAGCGAGTTGTTTTCACAACAATGTGGTCGAACAGTAGACCGCGGTCGATCTATTGGAGACCCCTGATATATACGAGAAGGTTCAATTGATGAGGAACCGATTTTAATTTAGGTGAACAATTAATGATTTTAAAAACTAGAATTTCATTGGCTAGTATGGGATCACTGCGGCTAATCATTGAAAATGTTCAGATTTTTCTGAATTTATGAATTGAAAATTTTTTTCAATACGTTTAACAAATTGACAGCCTTTAAAAATTATTATCTTAGTCTCCTGTCGAAAAGGAATATAGAAGAACCCTGTTGATATCGTTCTGCTGGGTATAAAATTATTCGAAATATAAAAATCATAGCAAAGAATACTCGTATAAGAGATTAATATAAAAGAAACCTCTTGCCATAAAACTGGTCAAACAATTTTTATCTACTTTAGCAGATAAAGAAGCAGAAAACAAACAAAAAACCCTTAAAAACAAAGATAAAACTTTTTAAAGGAAATATCAGAATACAAGAAGCAAAAAAATCTCTTTTTTTTTAAATAAAGGAATAAATTTTAATATGCAAATAAAATACAATGGCCCTCATAAAGTTATAAAAACGAGATCATAAATTATGCAAAAAATAAAAATAAGAAAAAAATATCTGAAATTGTAAGCACAAGGAATGAAAGCAGCAACAATAAAAGAAATGAAATAAATTTGAATTTTTAATACCCGTACACACACATGCCTGCCTACATTAAATGCACTCAAACACACACACAGACACACACCCAAATGCATACACCCTTGCAAATATGGTAATATCCTAAATACATTTCCCTAAGCAAATATGTGTATGTGTATTCGTTTGTGTGCAAATGTTCATATGTATGTATGTATATTTTATCCTTAAGGATTTATGAATATGAATTCATGCAATTTAATATCCCTCCACCTGTGGGAGCGAGCATAATAAGATTGTTGTTACAGTGGTATTTTCTATAACATTAGATGATTCCATAGAGTGTATCATTATAGACAGACGATTCGACTGAATACTGAAATGGTTAGACGGAGCTTAGATAATATCAGTGAAATTAATGTTCACATACATGAACAAGATGTAGTTGTTATATGGTTACGGCAACGATATTATGTTCTATATATATTTTTGAATAACAGAATAATGTTAACTTTAAATTTATTAAATAACAATTTTAATTAGCCTTTCACTGACCTTCGATGACTAGTAGGTAGCGTACTAGACTCGTAGTGCGAAGGTCCCAGGTTCGAATCATGCCGCAGAACTCCTGCAGTTTGTGTTTGATAATTAAAGGGAGCGCACAACAAGCCTTCACTGGCTTAAGTGTATGTCGTATGACATGCGCTATCACACCCCTCCAATCAACCTAACCTAACCTAACCATTAGCCTGGCCCTAGTTCATATCGGGTACAACCAATACGGTGCTATGGAATTCAGTTGTGGGGCACTGCCTCACAATCTAATGAAGAAAAAAATTCAAAAACCCGCCAAAATAAAATCGTACGTAAGATTATAGTTGCATTCATAAATACCTAAATGTTCCATTGGTTAAAACAGTGGTTTAGAAACACGTATGGAAAGGAGAGACATTCTTGCTCTTAGCCGAACTTTGTTGCTCCTAGCGAAGACAACATAGAAGAACTAAGACAAACAACTGCTTTTTTTGTCTGGCATTGGCTGGACTAAATAGAAATAATATTAAGATTACTTATTGTTAGTTCATTTTAAATTACAGATTCAATAAATAAAAATAATTTAAAACAAAGTTTAAATTAACTCTAAAAAAAGCCATAGCACTAGACCGCTCCAAGGCCTTGAGACAGGATCGCTAGTACCGCCGGTAGTCCATATTACAGTGTTCTGTACGATCGGTAATGTGCCGTAACATCTAGGATATCCCTGTGGTGACCAATGCAGAAGCTGCTTCGATTAGACTAAGGAAATATCAGTTCAACACTGCCGTTAGTATAAGAAGGCAGGCCCAGATCTACACAATTATTTTGTTCATATTCTGCCCTATTTCGAACTTATCAGATTTTATAGAAAGTTCAGGTTGGCTTCCAGGAAATCAAGTTTCAGAACTTTCTAGGAATACATAGAGTATATGTAGTTACTCATCTGGGCATCAAAATGGAATTTACGAACAGCTGGTTTAACCACTAACCAGTGGGCTGTGTTCTGAGATCAATGCAGCACTTACTATGGTTCTGCATAAACTTTGTCTTCAGAACCTGTTCAGAACCTGGAGTGTGTCGGGCAAATGTTACTGTTTAATTTATTGCACTTCGTAAACAGTTCTGATTGATACTCGGGATTTCGAATTTCATAGGATAATGATGGATGTAATTAGTCCTCTGGGCAAAAAATTAAAAAATTAATTTGGAAATCTGTCCATAAATGAAGAAGTTAAGCGATAGTAAATTATGCGAACAGGCGAATTGCCGCTCCCATTTTCGATACAAGTTATAGGACGAACTTGCAAGCAGACCCATTCAAAAGAGAAAAAAGTTTTAAAAAATACACACCAATTTACAACCTCGTCCTTTTTGAATGGCACAATATGAAAATAAATATTGTTTGATGAAATCTAATGTCAATATTTTCTTTTAATACACCTCGTATGGTGCGCTGCATGGCACAAAGTTGCCATCCCTCGTACTTAATAACATCTTTGCAATTTTTACTCAAGTAAAAAAATTTTTATGGCAACTAAACTACTTGCAAATGCCAAGCAACAACCCTTTATTTTTCCCCAAAAATTCAACAAATACTCAAGATGAATTTACCAACAATTTTGTAAAAGTTTAATAATAAAAATTAAAGAAAAAAACTAGAAATACTTTTTGTATACTTTCAGATTTAAAACAATAATAAAGGGAGTTGCAAGAAGAATTTTTTGCTTCTTTTTTCGTTTCTTGCCTTCAACTTAAATGCATTTCAATAAAGATAAGGAAAATAAAAAAATCAATTTTACCAAACGGCCAGGCCCAATCAGCAAAGAAATAACAAAAATTTTATTTTAAAAAAAGTGTTTCCAATTCAAACTTAAACACAAAGTCTACTGTTTTAAGAGCACAAAAATATAAAATGAAAGAAAATAAAATAAAGTAAAAGAATTTGTAATTATTAGACAGGAAATGGCAGAAAAATACTTTGCAATTTCCTTTCAACAATGTTGTTGCTTTAAAAGCAATGCGAATAAAAAAAATTTTTTTGAAACTGCATAAAACTTGTAAAACGGAAGACACACAAAAAACTCCTTAAGCATTTTATATATTTTTTCTATTTTATTTTGTTCATTTAATATCCTTAAATAATGTTTCTCTTCAAGTATTAAAAATGATGGTGATAATGTTTGTAATAAAAATAAAATTAAAAAAAAACAATATCACAAAAAGAAAAGAACATACAACAACAAAAGTATGTTTTATGGCATATGACGCCCATTATTGAGTGTGACTAAACGTATGTAAGTGTGTGTATTATATCATTGAATTCAGTAATTCCTTGCAGGAATTGAAAATGAAAAAGGACGACTTATTGTCGCTGCCTGCAGAAACGTACATATTCAAGATATTTAAATGACAAAGCACTTTTTTAGAGGTTGTTCCACAATATATAAAAGTAATTCTTAAGTTGTAAAAGGATATATTTTAAAATATTCTAAATGTATATATAGATTACAGAGGGACATTTGACACCCCTCTGTAAAATATTTTGCAAATTATAACATTTTTTTTCCAAAAACAATACAAAAAAGTGCAAAAAAGCAAGAAAATTTTTTTACTAGAGGCAAATTTTTAATTTTTTTTATCACTTTTTTTTAATATTTATCAAATTACAGTACGAACTCGGTAACCGCAACTAATAGAAATCAAGGTAATTACACTTATTGAGGTTGTAGCACCCAGCGAGCAAAAATATATAACAAGAAAAGCGATAAATGAAAACTTTTAAGGAAATAGAAAGCTTATTTTTTATTAAAATATTTATTTTTTATTAAAATATTAAAATTAAAATAATATGTATTATTTATTTTTTAAACATATCGGTTATTGTTTGCACTTTTTTCTTATTAATATTTTTTATAATAGCCGTCTCACGAAGCTCCTTCAGAAATATAATATCTTTTATTGGAATGTCGTTTTCCTCAGCCCCACTGCATACATGTGTTAAAAGATTGCAGGAGTCATTTGGTGCAAGTTCTTGGAGCATTGATGCAAGAATTGCGCGTTCATTTTTAATTTCCCATTTTCAAAACATATTTAAATGTAAAGTTGCAGTTATAGAGGTCAACTTTTTTGGGTAGTTGCACTTATAAAGGTTACAATACTATGTTTTATAGCGTTGCAAAAATCGAGGAATTGCGTGTATCAAGGGTTGCGATTAACGAGTTTATACTGTAATTAATTGGGTTCTGTTTGGATTCTCAGTCAGAGCAGAAGGTACAAATTTAGTGGAAACTTGGCCACTAAAATATTAAACTCAATGATCCATCTGCTCTTTGAATCAATTTTATATTTATTTAATGTAACTATTGGAGTTTCATATAATTTTTTATTTCTATTTTTTAAAGAAAAATTTTACTATTTTCCGCATACTTAATTAAAAGCTACCCCAGACATTTTCAATGACTTTTCACAATCAATACAACCAGGAATGGAATACATATACAAACGAGCCATTTAGCTCGACGGATAAAAAGTATAATTGACGCATGAAATTCATTGAAAGATTCCCACTCACTCTTGATTTTAAATGTATCAGATTTTGTTTTCTATCATATAAGAACGTAAGAAACTAAAGTTATTAATATTTATAGACACATATTAAAAGTTGGTTCCCTAATGAGTTGTTTTTCAATTATATTATTAAAAAGTTAAACAATCAATACCGATGGTTTTAAAGTAATATTTTTGAGGCAAAAGCTGTCCAGCTGTTTGAAAACTATATATACATATATACCCCTCGGTCCTATAAGGATCATAGGGTCTCAAAAAACTTCTTCCATTTAGATCTGTTTACCACAATAGTTTTTACTTCACTTCATTTTTATGCATTTTTCTAGCCTCGCCATTAATTCGCCTACGCCACGTCTATGCTGGTCGGCAATTTCTGCGACTCCGCTAATTTCATTCGATAGCATTCCCGGCCAGATCGGACAGTGGCTTACGGAGTTTGTGTCCAATCCAGTACCAGTTTATTCTCTTTATTTCTACAAACAACAATATTTGATGTGTTTCAGCCCACAAACTATTTTTTGAGATGGTTCGTGGCCAGAAGATTCGTATAACTCTTCACAGACATATATTTACGAAAACTTGTAAAGTGTTAATTTCTCGTGAGGTAGCGCGTTTTATGTTTCATATCCATATAACAGTGAGATTTTACATTGGTGTTGAATATGTTGATTTTAACACTGTGACATTGAGGACGATTTCCATACTTTACTGAGCTGGGCAAAATATTTTTATTCGGCTTATAATGTCTTCACTAGAACCACCAGCTCGGTTTTGAGAACTAAATACATCTGTATGATTAATTTACAATAAAATATTGTATTTTTACATCGCTTGCCAGGAATTAGAAATACGATACATTTAACTGATGTACGAAAATTAAATTGCTTTCAGAATACCAAATGACTCAGTGAACTACCACAATAATTTTCTTTATATAAAAATGTTTTGATAATATTCACCTTTCCATTCCTGATGTATCCTACGATTGTTAGGTCTGCAAGGGCCATCTGCAACGAAGAGTGATTTCGCGCTATTAATGACATTTACGTTTATACAAAAAATAGACCACAAAGCAAATGTCCGTCGCAGATTCATTAGGTGGAACCCATTCGAAGTGTGCAATTATCCATGACCTAGACGCATAAAGCAGGCTGAGTTTGATTGATGGCACCGATTATATTGCCTTTGAGAGTCACCGTCATTTCTAGCTTATTGGCATAGACCTGTGACTTAAGAAAACCCCACAAAAAGTCTAAAAGTCAAATCGCACGATCTCGGTATCCTCTGCCACTTGAAATTGCCATGTCAAACCGCTAGTGCAGAATAAACAAAACACGTCTAACTGTTATGGCTCCCATAAACAAACTGAACTAAGTACATATTTTCGAGACAAGTGTGCCAACATAACAAAAAAAAAAATCGCTAATCGCATGCATGTAGCACGAGAAATTTCAAAATTCACCTTTTCTATTGAACAAACCTCGCAATTTCAGTTTTGGTAACTGAGGTAACTATATAAAGTCTTAAATTCTTGCGAGATTACGAATTGAATTTTAAATCTGAGAATAAATACAGAACACAAAAATTATAAGGCCCGTAGACTAAAGTTTTGCCACCTTAAAATCCTTAAATGAAAAGTAGTTACAGATGAAAAAAAGATCAAAATTTAATTCCAACCAATTAATTGGTATAAAAAATTCCCCTTAGAATGTCAGTCATTTTAATATCATCAATAATTTTCATGTCCCATTACACTTTCGTATGCTTCCGGTTCTTTGATTCTACCCTCATCTTTGGGAGAAATATTAAATACATGTTTGAATTTTTTTCCACAGTGATACAAATTCGTAAATTCATAAACTATGAAAAGAAAAAGATGTTGAAAATGACTAAAAAGTTTGTGCCATTGTTTGTCTGTCCTATCGCCCGTCCTCTCAATCGGTAATTTATAAGTTTTCTAAATTCTACACAATTTAGGGGTCGTCTGTTTTGTATGACTGTCACAGTCACCAACCAACCATCATCCAACCATTCATCTATCCATACAATTCACAAACTGAATATCTTCGTTTGTATTTGATGGTTTTCTAAAGACTATTTTTTTTTTTTGTTTGTTTCTGACGCCTCTTGTCACATATTCGTTTTTTGTGTGTTGTTGTTGCATCTGAGGGCTTATTCCTTTTCACTGGAACTTGTACTGGCTGAATGTCTATTATTATGGGTTCTTATATTCAGTTCAATTCAGTTTAGTTTAGTTTTACTTCTTTTCATGTCATTTTATTACAATTCTTTTGTGGTTTTAATGGATGTTTGAATGTATTTGATTGCATCTTGCTTTTGGGAATTTTATCTCATAGTACATTCGCTGTAAAGTCTTGGGTTGTAGTACTCGATTATGGTTTTGAATGGCTTCTAAGTTTCTTTTGTGCATTCTTCTGTAAGTCTGTCTGTCTGTTAATTTGGTTTCTTGTTTGGCTTTTTAGTTGAAATTTAATTTTTTTTGCAGCATATGTGAATCATTAATGACCGACTGTCTGTTACTTTTATCAGAAGAGAAGCAAAAAAAAATTGATTATCATAATGATCACAAAAATTTCATTGTCTCTTGTATTTTATTTGTGTGGTTGTCATTTTTTTGTTGTATTTTTTGCTGTTATTTTGTATGTTAATGATTTTTCTTGATGACAATATTAGTTTTGCCCATTAAATTGTTCAATTTAGCGTTTATGTCTTTTAATGGCCTGCTCACTTATGTGAGATTGCTCATGTCGTTAATGATGATTATGGGATTTTTTTTCTTTTAAGATTTTTAACTTGAAATAATAGTTCGTTAAATCCAATTTTTAGAATTCATTTAATGACTCAGTTGAATTTTAATAAATTGTGATCACATTGCACTTTAATTTATAGTGAATCTTTTCTACCCAGAATTTGAATTATATCAAGGTGAGTGAGGTTTTTAAATGTGTTTCCAGTTTCAAAGAAATCAAAAATAAATACTTACATACTTGTTTTTGAATTTCTATAATTTATTTGGCGGCCGTCTTAATTGGACATTTTATATTAGTGTAAGATGGACTCAAGTGACACTAAAAGAACTATAGAAATTTTATCCTGAGTTCATCTGTTACTCGATTTTGCAATCACCTCCGTGTTAGCAAATGCTTTCTTAGCTTTCCCGCCCCATTAACTGAAAGGGCAACACTGCTCCTCCCAGAAAAAATTTGTCAATTGACTTGAAATTTTAACAATCTGAGTCATTTAGTTTGTGTCTGATAGTCATTGACAGCAGACTTACCCCATGATTTAGGAAAAAAATGGAAAAAATTTAATTTCGCGGAAAAAAACCAACACCATCAAATTTAAAAAAAAAAGTATTTTACAGAATTTTGTTGTGACCGTACAAGCAAGAAGGATGTCAAACGTTCTGCACGCCCAATTGAGTTTTCTACACCCGAAACAATTGAAAAATTGCCGATATTGTGGGAGATTGTGAAAGCCATAGGAATATCACATGTCTCTCAGTGGTCTCAATTTTGAATCATCACTTGGGTATGGAAAAGCTTTCCCTAATATGAGTGCCGCGATTGTTCAAAATCGACCAGGAGAGTTTGAAGTAGTTCAACCACAATATGAACGAGTCTTTCCACCGTTTCGAAATCGTGGACGATACATGGATCCAACACAACACAGCAAAAGTTGGCCAAGTTTTTTTTTTATTTAAGCAGCATAATCCATATTAACTACCTTTAAAAGGGTAAAACAATAAATGGCGAATATTATGAAAACTTACTTGGTCGATTCAATGAAAATTTGAAGAAAAACAGAAAACGATTGCATTTGGTATAGAAAAAGCTTTTTTCCTTTTTCAAGAAAATGCAAGGGTGCACTCATGAACAGTTTCCGTAACAAAAACCCACGAATTAGGCTACGAATCGTTCCATTATCCGCTTTCTTCTCCGCCTTTGGCGCCGAGTAATTATTTCTTTGTTTTCAAACCTGAAAAAATGGTTCGGCGGATGGAATCGTCTCAAAAACAAATAACTGTTTTATAAAATTGTTATATATACTATATATATTTTTCCCCAAAATATTTCTTGATTTTATAGCTTTCAATCCACTCAAACGAAATTTTCTTAGCCTGTCATCCTCTATGTAAATAATTCACATAAATTCCAAAAAACGGATTAAAAAATTAATTAAAAAGTGAGTCTTCAGTAAAGAAAGTTAAAATGTCTTTAATTAAATCACTTGGCAATTTCATATTTCTTATTTCCTTTTTGACACACACAAGTCAACGATTCTCACAAACATCAAACACTCCGGGTAAAAGTATAAATACCAGCAATAAAGAGCTTTTAAATTTCATTTCCTCATTAAAATTCTTAATTCCCCTCCTTTTCACAGAAAATTAAAAAAAAACTCTGATTTATGTAAAAGAAGAAAATCAAGAAAATTACTAAATAATCTTTTAAAAATCATTACGAATAAAGAATGTAATTAAATTTTTATATTACAATATAATTCGAAAAAAAACCAAAAGCTTTGAAAGAATCCTTATGAAAAGGTCCTTATGATAGCAAAAAAAAATACTCTCAAGGGACGAACAGATTTTATTACTGTTGAAAATCAAGTAGAGTGCAAGTTAAGCAACCACCTCCTTGAACTCATATTGCACAATTTCTGTGAAAATTATATGTATGTATATAAATCCTCTAAAGAGTACCCATCCTACGTTCCCATTGAAAAGAAAACAAAATGATAAATTTCACAATTAATTGAAGGAACTTTTATAATGCAGAAGTCAGCACAACAACAACAACAACAAAAGGAAAAAGAAAAGAAGATAAATATTTATATTTGTGTGTTGGTGTGTGGCATGAATTCATTTGTGAAAAACGTTCCACAACATGCCTACACTTTAATTGGCCCCAAAGGGCACGATGCCAACATTTTCACAACCCACTCCAAACGACAACAACAAAAGCAACAACGGCAACTACTTTACACCATTACTGTCAGCACACTGTGTGTACGAGTACATAAATAAAGGCTGCCAACGTACAAACACTTCTTTTGAAAACGGCTAAAAATTAAATGTATCCCAAATTTAAGTCAAATAATAAAACTTAAAGATAAAAGAGAAGAAAAAAAAAATCAGTACTTTTTTTATCGACACCTAAAAATCTTTATTTTTACATTGAATTCATAGATTACATTTTATGAAACACGTACAGAGACGGAAAACGGAAAATACCTGACAGTCAGCCGATTAGATATTCCTGCAAGCCGTTTGCAAAACATTTCATTGCCTGTTCACAGTAACCCGGCATAAATGCCCAGATTCCTTTTCAGTGCGAAAATGAAAAGAGGAAAACGTCAGCCCAATGACAGCAGCGGCAGACAATAAATAAATACTTGTATACGAGAAGATAAAAGGCCTTTCGAGTTGCATGTGTAAATAATTTATATTTGCAAAAAATACGAATATTTTACAGAAACCTTTCCCTCATATACTGATACATAGACGTACATAGTACCACTCGTACTTCTGCGAAGGACGGACGGGGGGGGATTCCTTGAGTTGTTCTTTCGTATTCAGTCATGTGTAAATGATTTAAAAATTTACACAAAACTTATGAGCAACAATAAATTAGATTTCAGAATATTTGAATGAATTTGAAAAATGCTTAAAATGTTTTAAACTTGAAAGCGATGGCCGGTATGGGAGATGGCAAATTAAATGTTAACAAGCCAAGGGGGGCCCAAGTGGAAAATAAGGTTTAAGAAAAAGAATTTTTTTTATTCTCAAAGAGCTTTTAATCTTTCTCATAACTTATTATTTCCTTTGAACAAGTTTATTTTCTATTTATTTTCGTACGCTTTACCTGCGTTGCATAATTATGTGCTGGTTATACCGTTCGTAAGCTCTGCAGTATTATTTACTTGTGATTTACACAATATCCGGTTTAAAAAGAGACCTTCCGAGGTAGTCAATAAGATCCGGAAATCATACAAAATCTCATAATGTGCAAAGCTTTTAGCATGAACTTGTCATTGCAAGATATTCTCCTTCTTTTTTAATTCTTATTCACTCGTTATGAAGTCATGTTGACAATGTTCCGAAAAACCCGATTTTTCGGAAGTACATTCGAATGTATATGTATGTTAATTGTTCCTATTACGTTTATAGTCCAAGACTGGATTTACTTTTATGTTTTTTGTAATGAGATTTATAGCATGCAACTTCTTTTATACGCCGATAGGAAGGATATTGCAGCAAACGGTATAGCAAAAGTTGCAAGACATGCAACATGTTTTTTATCCCAACTATTTTACTCTATTTTATAATTGCAAATAGAAAAAGTTGCATGCAACAAAATTTCAAGAAAAAAATGTCTAATGTAAATACAATCTTGTGAATGCGTACGGCGTATATAACCTTTTTGTGTTGGGGCCTTCCAAATAAATAAATAAAAAAAATATATATATTGTAAAACTTACAGCAACTTTATAAAGCATTTCTAGACTAAATTGTATTCAAAAACAATTATTATACGGGCTATTAGCTTTTGTATTTAAATTATTACTTTTAAAGGCAGGAAATTTGGCATTGTGTAAATAAACGCACTGTATGACGAGGCCCCAACTTGCCCTCACCCGCTCGTTTGCATATTTGCTAGGGTATTCAATTAATAGTCAATCTAAAACGGTTAATCGCCCTATTAATTAACAGAGGTTTTATTTGAATCGATTAATATTGCATAAATCATTACATGATTGAATAAATTTCTGGGGTCTTATTCTGTAATGCGAAACGAAAGAAAATGCTTTCGAATCTCAGTGTTAGGTTAGGTTAGGTTAGGTTGATTGGGGTGGTGTGATAGCCCATGTCATACGACATACACTTAAGCGAGTGAAGGCTTGTTGTGCGCTCCCTTTAATTATCAAACACAAACTGCCAGAGTTCGGCGGCAGGAATCGAACCTGGGACCTTCGCACTACGAGTCTAGTACACTACCTACTAGTCTACGAAGGTCAGTTAATAAGGTAAAAATGCGAACACTTTTCACATTCGAATTAAAGTACAGAATAACCCCTAGCGGCCTTAATTTAAAAACAATCCTTTCACCTTCTACTACTAACTAAGGCAATCTATAATAGAGAATTTCAAATTCCTCAGTCCTGGTTCCAGTTTTCTCTAAACTTCCAATATGGCTTTAATGTCCTATTTTGATTATTTCCAATTCTAATAGAAGACTGTTTGCACTAGTGGCGATAGTTTCTTCTACTGCAACATCATCAACAAACTCCTCTTTCAAAGTTCAGCAACTGAAGTTTTGCAAACAACTTTATTCACGATTTCTTTATTATCTCATGTTGTAGTGCATTGCAAAAAAAAAAAAAACAAAAACGATTGCTAGAGGGATATAATATTCCTAAGCAGAAGTGTATTTCATACTTGAAATCGTCTGTAAAGTCTAATTCTCAGATTTTTAAATTAAAAAAATTTGCAAGAGTTTTATTGGATGTTGTCAAATTTTTCTAAAGTGAAAAGGGGTCAATTCCCACAATATCCATAGTCCTCAAAATGAAATGACCATGTCTTCAAATCTTTCGTACATATGTTCCAATGGTGCATCGCGCCTGAAACCACATGTCGCTTGTGTCCATATCACAAGCGAAATATGTACCGATGACCTTGCAAGCCAAAAAATTCCCACTGAACACAGACTTTTTCGGAATGCATTGGACGCTCTTGGATATCATGTGAACTGGTATTTTGCTAAATTCCGTATGTTGACATATCCACACATCTTGAAATGGAGGACGATTATAGCGATCGTAGTATGGGCGAAGCTTGATAAAATAATTTTACCCTTTGTTTTACTTGTGTTGTGGACCGCTATATCCCTCCGTGTGTTTTGGTAAAACATTGTGGATAAATGACAACCAATTTGACAGATGTAGTTTCAACTGTATGGCCGCTATCAACTGTGAAGGTTTAAAAGTCCCTTTTGGGAAAACCCATTCTAAAATTTGCAAAATTTACTGCTTCGCATTTGATTTTTCTTTTTAAGTTGGAGACAGTTTATGACGTGAGACGACACAAATAATTAAAGACATAAAAAATATGTTCAATTACTAAAAGAAGAAAAAATATAAATTTTTATGCAATCGATCGAATTCAACTGATTTAATTGGTAATCAAAATTAAACAGTTAATCGAATAAAAATTAGTCGACTAACCGATTGAATACCCTAATATTTAAGAACTTAAATTTTCAATTCACGACTGTCAACTACTCATTATAATATTTAATGAAAACTTAAGTTAGAGAAGAAACAACTTGTTAAATAGTAAAAAATATTTTTTCAAATAAATTTTTTTTTAAGTAAAAACGTTTCTGCATTTGTGTGTGTTAAGCGGATATAACTGCAGCTAAAACTACGAGTACAAAACGACTGTCAGTGCGAATGACTTTTTTTTTCAAAATTCACTTTAAATGTGTTGTGCGTGTTGATACTTGCTCCTTGTGAAAATGTTACTAAAAAAATATTCAAGTTTATCATTAGTCCTCTTTATTCCTTAAGATCTTAAATTTTATCTGCAGCATAATCTGTCTGCTCGTGTATAAATTCTGCAACAGCATGTATTGAATCGTGCATTACATTTGACAGCTGGTACTGTAAAACACTCCGCAACCCCGCTGCTAATCTTTTTAAATACGAGTACTTTAAAACGGAAATGAAACGTTTTTTTTCACGTTGCTGTCGTTGTTAAATCTTTGAAGTACGAGTACAATGAATACAAATTTTCATTCCATGGGAGGCATACATACGTGCAGATAAGCAAAAAAAATATGTACAAAGATGGAAAGTTAAATGTAAATCAGTGGCACTTAAGAAGCTTTTTTATAAATAGAACAATAACAACAATGATGATGATGATGATGCTGCTACTGTTACTGTTACTGTCACTGTTACCGTTGTGACTGTTGACGACAGCGATAATGATGGGAACAAAATCATTGTAATTAAAAATTAAATACTGGTTGCTGAATTAAAGAAATTACAGTACGAATTATTTTTGAAAAAGTGGATTGTTTTTTGAATGATGATGACAAACGACTTCCAACTCTTTTGAAAGTAAAGAGCAGTCGGAGAAAAATCCATTCAAAGAATTAACACGGATCATTACAAAGTTATTCAGCCTGAGTTGAGAAACCGTATTAATTTGTTTAAGGGGAATTAAGACTTTTGTAGAAAAATTTTTTTTCAAAATCTTTATTTCAAACTTGGTAACAATTTTTTTAAAACAAAAATACGAATGCAAATAAAATTTATTAAGAATATATAATTTTTTGAATTATTATATGTATGAAATTATAAAAGCACTATATCCTGGTGAGCCCCTAAAAGAATAAATTAATGGCTTTATTAAATTCGCCGTTGCGTGGAGCAGAAGACAAATTCACCGGGATCTCGCAAAATTCCTAATGTAAAAAAAACATATTCCTAATGAATCATTAAATACTCAAGTTGATGCAGCTTCAGCAATCAAGTTTCCTCCTTTTTGGCAAAAAAAAAATATCCCAAAGTGTGGTTTTATCAAGTTGAAACTATATATTCAGATTTTACTATATATTCAGTTGAAACTATATATTCAGATTTTACGATTTTACGTCTAAGGAAACAATATTCTGTTATTTAGTTGCAAACATTGATGCAAGTAAGTGATCTTGTAAGTGATTTGCAGTGTAATAAATAATGATGAATTTTTCTTAAGTTCATAATTAGTGTATGAATATAATCATAAATCTATTTTGAGTTCGAAATTTAAAGCAAACTTTCTACGTTGCACTGAAATTAGGGAAGAGCAAAAAGTTGCAATAAGTTGAAGATGGCTTTTTATGAGATAAAATAATTAAATTTTAGTGTAAAGTTTTTTAAAATCATTATCACTAATGTTTAGTTGAAGCTTATAATTTTTAATTCATCACTAAACATCAACAGAACAATTTCGCACCATCACTAAATATTAGTGGAAACTTAAAAATTAGTGCACTACCCTCTTCTATGGAAATTAGTTTAAAAAATAAATATTTTAAAACTGAAATGCATATTTTAAGAAATCGCATTCAATATGCTTTTTTAACCATTTCATGATTAAATTAATTTTATTTTCAAGGCAACCAGCCATGTTCGAATCGCTGGTAGTAGTTCGTGATGTACAAAAGCGATTAAAATTTCAATCGAATAGACAAAATGTACCAAATTATTTAATATGTTGTAGTTAGGTTAGGTTAGGTTAGGTTAGGTTGATTGGAGGGGTGTGATAGCCCATGTCATACGACATACACTTAAGCGAGTGAAGGCTTGTTGTGCGCTCCCTTTATTTATCAAACACAAACTGCCAGAGTTCTGCGACAGAATTCGAACCTGGAACCTTCGAACTACGAGTCTAGTACACTAACTACTAGTCTACGAAGGTTGTAGTTAAATAAATTATTACATTTTAATTTATTTTTTTAAGTACTTTATGGACATTCTTCTTTTATTATATTTATCCATCTTCAGAGAAACCGAAATATCGATTAATAAAATAATATAAGAGAGACCTTAAGCTTAAAAAATAAATTATAATTGATTAATTCAAATAAAACGATCAAAAAACCAGAACATATAAAAATTATTTTCAAAATTTATCATGATGAGTACACCATAAACATTAAATAAAATCAATAAAAATTTAATCAATAAAAAAAATTCACAAGCTTGCTTTTATTCGAATGGTACAGGGTATTTAAATATCGAAATTTTTATATATATTTTTTTTTATTGAACGTATTTACATCACTAACACCTTTTTTTATATTTATAATTTTTCAAAATGTATTGTTGGTTGTGGGTTTAGCTGTTCATATGCCGACATTTCATTGGTCGCTAAACCAAATACAGAATTCTCATATTGTATTTGATTTGTATGGCACAAACATGCGAGAATGAATGTTTTCAAACTGCTTAAAGTTAAAAAAAAAATTCCACCTTCAGTGTCATTAAAATCAATAAAAATCGAGAATATCTGAAGAACATTGAATTCAATTTCTTTGCTTTTGCTCATTTTAATTTCCTTCTTTTCTCTACCGTATCAAAAGTAAATTATTTTTATCGTTGTTAAATGACAGATGGATGAATGGATGGATAAATGGATGGAAGGATGTAAAGCAAAAGAGCTTAAAGGATGGATGCATGAGAGGCAAACATGAATAACTGAATGGCTGGGTGTACAGTTCGTTAAATCACAACAAAAACATTTCATAAGGAACAAAACGAACGGAACAAAATAAGCAACTAAATGAATTATAAGACCCGTAGGCGAACATGTGTGAACTTCCGCAACCACAGTTGGCAATTCAGAAGAACAACGTGAAAAGTTTTCAACAGACAGATAAATGAAATAAAAATGGAAAACAAAAATATGCTATTTTTTGTTTCCTTGTAACCCCTTTAGCCCCCATATGACTTGCATAAATTTCACAAAATGCCGCTGGTGGTTAAATCGAATGACTGCTGGACAGACAGACAAACAATCGCCGTAAATAAAAAATAAAAAAAATATAAATACAATAAAGAAATAATAACAATAAAAAACACGAATTGTATAAAATAATAAGCGGGGCAAAAAATGAAAACTAACTGTAGCATCGCTTAAATAAAAATTTATGTTTTACGTGAACGATAAACAATTGAACAATTGCGTTTAAGGTAACAGACCATCATCATCAGCATTCATGACTGTCAGTCATTTGGGGCATAATTGAAGTGCTGTAAAAGTACTTTATGGAAAAGTGCGAGTAAAGAAAAGCAAAGTACCGAAGATAATTTGGCATACGAAAAGGATAATTATTTTAAAAATACATTTCAAATAAAAAAATAAAAATGTAATTATTAAATTATGAGCTTTACAACACTCACATGTAATTGAATAAGGTAGATATTATTTTCTATCAGATCTTACCAGCACATAACCAGCGTTTGCAATCTTTTGAAGCCATTGGCCCTTTCTTTTTATATGACCCTATTTCATCTAATTCGTGACGTTTTTTTTGCCAGTTTTCGAAAAATTGCACTTATTGTTTTTTTTTTCTTTCACATGTGTTAATATTTATGAAAAAAAAACATTTATGAAATAAAACTATCAAATAAGCTTAACATACGAGACTTTTTGAATAAAACAGATTTTTTAAATAAATAAAAAAAAACATTTTGTTTTCCCTTTGCACTCTATAAACTTGTTTCGATGTTTCTTCTAGAAACTGCAAATGTGTAAACTCTTGCATTAAAATGAAAAAAAAAAAAAAAAAAAAAAAAAAAATTCTTGGCCAAGTGCAGTATTTTTTTTAAATCCTCATTAAATCCAACCAACACATTGGCATAATATTCGCCAATGATTGTTTTTCCCTTTTGAATGTAGTCAACGGGAATATACCGCGTGCATCCCAAAAAACTGTCGGCATGACTTTATTGGCTGAAAAATCAATTTTTGGCTTTCTTTGGCGGCGATTAAACCCGAAAACTCCACTATTTCGGCTGCTGTTTGATATCTGCTTGGTTGTTGTGGATTCACGGTTACGAAACGGTGAAAAATCTCGTCCATATGGCGGTTGAACAACGCCAAACACTCCCTTGAAGTTGTCCAACGATTACATTTTGTCGCTGATTATGAACACTTTGCGCACCCATCTTGCGGAAGGCTTTCTCACACCCAAGTTACGATTCTAAATTGCAACCACTCAGTCGTTTGATATGTCACTGATTTGACTGTTCTATGACCTATGGTGTGTTGTGGTGGATCCATATTTCGTCAGCGGTTACAAAACCAATGAAAAACTCGTCCATATTGTGGTAGAGCAACGCCAAACAATCCTGCGAAGCTGTTACACGATTGCGTTTTTGGTCGATTTTGAACTGATGCACCAACCGTCGTTCGGATAACTCTCTCATTCAAAATTGAGACCACTGAGCCATGTGATATGCCTAAGGCCTGCATCCGTACAAAATTCAACTGAGCCAGGATCTTAAATGTAAACGACCGTAAACAACGTCGTGTATTCGCTGAGTGGGCTTTAGATTAGTTGGAGACTGATCCTGACTTTCATCAAAAAATCAACTGCAGCAATGAGTCCCATTTCTGGATAAATGAGTACGTCAATAAGTAAAATTGTCGACTTTGTGACGATACTAGTCCAAATGAGATTCAAAAGCTTCTGATGCACCACCAATCCACATGAGATCGCAATAGATTCCAATGCATCCCGAATGGATTTTGAACTGGAGGCCTTAACGGTGCACATTTCTTTGAGAACGACGTTAGTCAGGCCACCAACGTTAACGGTGAGCGCTATAGGTTCATTATTACCCACTTCTTTCGGCCTGAACTGGATGTAATCCACACTAATTAGATTACGCTACATGCCTCAATTAACATTCTGCGCGATTGATTGAGGTCATGCTCATTTCATGTTCAGGTGATGTGAACTGCCCACCGCGATCGTGTGATTTGATCCCATTGGACTTTTTCTGGTGGGGCTTTTTTGAGTCGCAGGCGTACGTAAACAAAGTACAAACCACAGCCACCCCTTAAAGCCAACACAATCAATGCCATCAGTTAAATTCAGCCTGACTTATGCGCCAGATTCATGGAAAATTTAACATTTTGGATGTGCGTCACCCAGCGAAGCCACGATGAACACGACATTGTGTTTTATATACAATGACATTAATAAGCCTTTCAAATGAGTAAAAAATTCAGTGATATCACACACACACACACACACTTTGCTTTATTTGAATTTCAAGATTGAAAGGGTTCAATGAAACACCCATTACATGCATAAAAGGGGATTTTTTTAGGTATCTTGTTAAAATTTAATTTTATTTTGACTTATGAATCTGACCTTTCTAACGTTATTAATAATTTGTTACGTTTTAGTGCAAGAAAATATTATATAACACTTTTCAGATTTCGTGTTTAAGAAAATTTGCCCTTTTCAAACACCCTTTTCGTTACCCTTTTTTGTATAATTCCCTTTTTGTGACACTTTTTGAAATTCCTCATGTTACTTAATGCACGATCAGATGTGTCAAATATTTTACGAAAAAAAAACGTAACCACAAACTCTCCTGCTTTAGATAGAATTATAACAAAATATTGTTTTCCTTTTTTTATAAAAAAAATTATAATTGAATATAATTTTTATTCTTCAAAAATAGTAGTTATGAATCGTACGTCATATTTTTCCCTTTATTTATTCCATTTGGGAACATAGGGCTTGTACAATCATATTCCAACTAATTCTATCATTTCATACTAGTTTAACTTCGTCAAAAGATTTGTTTACTTTTTTAAGTTCATTTAAAATTGTTCTACGTCATGTATTTTTTGGACGACCGCAGCGCCCACTTCCTTGGGAATTCCATTCTAATGCGGTTTTTGTAATGCTACCAATAGGTTTACGGATAGTATGACCTATCCATCTCCACTTTCTTCTTTTGTTAACCTGCAGAGCTCAGTGTTTGTGATTGTATTTGGCCAAAATATTCGATATATTATTCGTAGACACTTGTTTATAAATACTTGGAGTCTCTGCACCATAGTGTTTGTCATCAGCCAAGTTTCTCTTCCATAAAGCAGTGTAGATTTCACGCAAGCATTAAATATGCGGATCTTGGTGTTTTGTGATATTTGTGGGGCCCGCCACATTTAATTTAGGCGACCAAATGCTGACCCTGCCTTTTTTAGTCTACCAGACAGATCGTCCTTCATGCCGCCATTAATTGACATCAGAAGTGCTTTACAAATTTAATCGTCTGGTTTTGTATTCTGAATTGCTTATCGTTGACGTTATTAATTCGCATTGCATGTGTCTTTTCAATGTTTATTTCAAATCCCACACGGGCTTACGTCGTATATTACGTCTTATTTTTCCTTTCAGAACAAATTTTGTCATTACTTCAAATGCAATCAAAATGCTTGGAAACTATTTTGAAAAGTCTTTGAGTGTATTTCAAATGGAAGACAACATAATGGGTTTTTATTACATTTTAACTCATTAAACAACTAAACTGACATTTGGGGAGAAATGCCTGAAATGCCTGAAACGTATGGAATGAATGAATTAATGACTGGCTCACACAAACAAAGAATTCGAGTGAGTGAGTGACTGAATGAATGAATGAACTTTTCTTTATTAAACACAATAATGAATGAACAAACGATTGTGTGTGTGCTACGGCATAAAAGCCTAATGAAAAAATAAAATAAAAAGCGGATTTGTACATATAATTTATCTAACTAAAGCAATAAGCTGCAAAATATGCAGCCATGCATAAAAAGACTACTTATCACGATCCAACGAAAACGGCAAATGTGCATTTGTACAAATAATTTCATCTCGTTTTTTTCTGTTGCTTATGTGCAGTTGTTTGTAGCAAACACTCGTTGCAACAACAAATTCCATATAGAGATACTCGTACTTGAATTAACATTGCGTTCAATCACTTTCAAAGTTTTTGCATGAAACCTTTCCTTAAGGCGAGGTCAGACGTGGCAAATATTTGTAGGAAAGAATGTGACCATCAAAACAAATGGAAATTGTAGTTTGTTTTAGCAAAAATATTCATTTTGCCTGCATACATTTAAAAAATAATAATAAAACAATAATGTTTTGGGGAAGCATTTGCTGAATGACCTGGCGGAGTTAACAGAGAGGCGTCTAGATGACCTTACCAGACTTCTCAACATTACAGGTTGGATCTAGTCCCATACGCGGGACCTAGTCTTAAGTCCTGATATTGATGTGTTGACTCGGACGAGTAGTGGTTTTTGATTTGCTCTTCTGTAGTGCGAACAGCCACGTATACCAACCAACCAACCAACAAACGTTCCATGCAGTCATGTACAAAAATTTTCCTCACTGTGCTAAAGTTACACTTATTTCACTAAATATTTGTTAGTTTAACTCAAGTCTCTTTGATTTTAGCAAATAATATTTATTTCCACTCTTCGACTGCACGTCTGCCCGAAAGTCAGTCCCAGCGTTTATTTATTCGTATGTTTTTACGGATGTTTGTGACAATTGTGTATCTCGCACTTTTACAATTCTGCAAATACTTTTGCCCCGCATCCATCTTTCATACTTATTGCATTTGGCAACAGCAACAAAAAACGATATGAGTATGAAAAAATGCAACAACAAAAAATGTTGTTGTTAGCATTATGACATTAATAAACGATTACATGTGATTTTGAAAGCGAAAAAGCTGCAAAATATTTTACTGATTTGTATTCATGCATCCTTGGAAGTGGGGAAAAATTGTTTATAGAATCCTCCAATAATGGCCATGGAATACACTATTAAGGATTTTAGTGGTAAAAGTTAAAGAAAGCATCGCAGGTGGTGAATTAATTGTGATTGAGGAACATTCCCCTAGAAAATAAATCAAACTAATTC
Source organism: Germaria angustata (assembly GCA_963681545.1). Taxonomy (NCBI): domain Eukaryota; kingdom Metazoa; phylum Arthropoda; class Insecta; order Diptera; family Tachinidae; genus Germaria; species Germaria angustata. The sequence goes on along the minus strand of OY812998.1, from coordinate 117,348,495 downwards.
ATGTCATTAACTATTGACAGTAAAAAATATTTAATTGCAAACAATTCCGATATGTAAAAAACTGGATGCCATAATGACATTATCATTGCTTGCAAGGACACATTAGAGCATTTTTTCGACTTCTTAGGAAGTTAAGTTGAAAAAATCCGACTTAAATTTAAAGAAAATAATTATTTCTTAAAATTCACATGAAAATCGTATTTTTAATTGAAACTGTATTACTGTCACATAAGAAAATATAAATTTTAAATCAACAAAAATAATCAGTAAATATATAAAATTGTAAGGATAAAAATTGTATGTAATAAGGATGGTTATTACATATACATATATGTATGTATGTCATAATATATATTGCGGAATGGATAACATTTAAAGCACTTCCTCGAAATGGTTTTTTCATAACATCTTGAACATGTCTTCAAATCGTATGAATAGGATCCAAAATAGAGAAGATCTGGCAACCCTATATTAAATTCATTGGAAAAGATTAGAATTTTCACTACTTCCAAGTTCACAAGTTGTGGATTTTATCGACTTCCGTGGAAGTTATTTTTTTACCACAAATAAGCCAGCAAATAAATATTTTCACCATCTTAGAATTATTTTTCAAAAATCAAATTACACTTCGTATATCGTCAATCATGAAATAAATACATGCTGTATGAAATAACGTCCAATGAAAAAACTGCAAAAAAACGTAGGGCCAAAAAAAATTAGGACCAAATAAATTAAATAAGTTCTACAAAAATTTTTGAAATAAACACCAAAGTAAATGAAACTGTTCGCAAAACCATAAGTAAAATAGAACATAAATTTTGGGATGTTTTTCATAATAAAATAACTCCCATCCAAAAAAGCAAACAAAACTCCCAATGAAATAAGACCCAAATAATATGAAATAAGTCCAATACTTAGGACGATCGCAAAGACTCTGTCTTTGTTAATATGATTAGAACCGCCCTTGCTTTGTAATGCTTTAGAAAGTGAACTCGATGGTGGACATACCTCAAAGAAGAAGGGTCTCACGCCCAGACAAGGGCCGACAAGACGGATATAATTCAAAAAGCGAAGCCGGTCTTGGAAAAATTAATTGAAGTATGTGAAAAAAATCTAATACAACAATGCAAGACCCAAAGTTTTTTCCGAGGAATTAATAGCAGAAAAAAATATTGGCTTTATTTCATTTAAAAATATTTTCATAAAACAAAATAATTCCATACAAAATGAATTTACTACCAAGAAAAAATTAAATAAAATATTGCAATAATAAGTCCCAAAATGTATAAAAAGCCCTTCTTTAGCGATATGAAAAATGTGCTGAGTCCATTGAACATCACACTGAATTTTCATGCAAGGACAACAAGAGCTTTTGATTCCTCAATATTTATATCAACCATAATTACAGATGGAGCAGCAAGCACGGTCATAAGTTTATGTGTAAGCATACAGCATTAAAATCGACTCGATTCGTTTGACCCCATACGATTCATCGCCCTAATCTAAAACGGACTTGGCCTATGGTCGAATGGGCAGGAATGCCTTATGCTGCTGCCATCTGCACAGGAGTAGTAGATAGGGTTGGAATTTGTACATAAAGGGTCATTAAGAAAAATAAGAAAACAGGGTAGGAGACAGAACGCAGCATTGTGGTACCCCTGAATTTATCTTGAACTCGTCTGATGATATCCCATCTATAACTACTCGTGCAGTGCAATCTCTGAGGAAGCTCGATATAAACTGTGTGAGGATATTACCTCTACCAAAAGCAACTAGTTTTGCCAGAGGTGCCAAATGCCAGATCCTGTCAAACGCCTTGGAGATATCTAGAGCCAACACCTTACTTTCATCAAAATGGTGAATGGAATGACACCATTTCTCCGAGAGGAGTGCCAGTAGGTCACCAGTGGAGCGGCCCCCTACGGCAACCATACATACTGGCGGTCGTTTAGTAAATAGTTCATAACATGGACTTTGGAAAGTGACGCACATAGCGCTATTGGGCCGCAGCCTTTCCTTTTTTTGTGGATTGGCGTTACATTAGCTACCTTCCAGGACAATGGAAATTCACCACTAAAGATTGGTTAACCAGAGAGTATGAGAACTAGGACCGATCGCTATACCATTTAAGAAATAAGCCTGTGACTAACTTTCTATTAGCTTTCTTTAAGCTTTTTAATTCTGCCATTTAAGCAAAACCACAACAATAAATTCATATTAAATTGTTTGATAAAGTCGTTTTGACGTTCTATATCTTTCAACTCCTTCACCATCACCTCCTGTAGAGTGCACACGAATAGCATTAATAATATTTAGAGCGTTTTTATTGTGCATTCGCATGCAAATATCATATTATTTCTGATTTGATATTTTTTGTCTCTTGACGCAATTAAGATATGAGTACGGACAGCAGGCAACAACAAAAAAAAATTATGTATGATTGATGAATTTTAATACATAAAGTTGCATCATTCTTTCAAGACCCTCATGTTGTTTTTAGTGTGTGGCTCATAATTCGAAATAAATATTTAAAAATACTGTATTTTGAGGTTTGAGGACATTGTTAAAATATGATTTCTATTTGATATGGAGCTCAGATTCAAGCAATGAAAAAAATTCAGGCGTCGAACAAAATTATAAGTTTAGAACACAATTTTATTTTAAAGAGTCTAAACCTCAAAAATATTTTAAAGTTTCTCGCAACTCCATAATTAACAATATCTACGAGGGTGGCTCAATAATTCCGACTTTTTTAATTACCCGCTTCTAAACTGAAAGGGCAGCACTGCCTCTGTTAACAGTTGACTTCTGTTAAAATGGCTGTATTTGACAGCCATTTATAACAGACTACCATGTGATTTGAGGAGAAATGGAGAATGGAAAAAGTGAATTTCATGTGCTCATTAAGCATTATTTTTTGCAGAAAAAAACATCACTTATACCAAGGCTCAGCTTGGGAATTCTGTACTAATAACTTTAATGGTAAAAAAGTTTTTTACTGAATTTTGATGTGGCTGTACACATGTTCAGGACACCTAATTGAGGCATCTACACCCGAAGAATTAATAATATTCACGATATGGTGCGAGAGATTGTAGAAGCCATAGGCGTATCACATTGTTTTCAATTTTGAATGGTCATGAGAAGGCTTTCCGCAAGATGGGTACCGCATCTGCTCACAATCGACCTTAAACACAATCTTGCCATAATCTCTTTAACAGCAATATGGACGAGTTTCGTAAGCGTGCATAAAACGTAAGGGTTATCCCACAACGCACCAGAAACCAACCAAACTGTAGTCAAAACAGTGGGATTCTCGGAGAGTATCTGCCCCAAAGAAGGTCAAGCTGGGTTTACAAGCGAAGCGATCGTTTTTTGAAAAGAACGCTGTATAATCCTCTTGGACGAATATTATGTGAATATTATGCCAATTTCCAATATTATGACAATTACCGTATTTGGGTAAAAAAAAGTTATTTTTCATTAGGACAATCGAAAGGTGCAGACATTATGCAGTTCCTATGGCGAAATTCCATGAATTGGACAACGAATTGCTCCCTCATCCGCCCCATTCTCCTAATTTAGCCACGAGTTACTATTTCTTGATTCAGAATCTGAAGAAATAGCACCGCGGAAATATATTTTCCTCCAACGATGAAGTCATCAAACAAACAAATACTTTGGTAATGACCTCGACAAATATCATGTTTTGGAAGGACAAACAAATTGGTGAAATTTGGACAAAGTGTATAGAAATCAAGAAGACTATATTGAAAATAAAATGATTTTTTATAAAAAAATTGTGTTTCATTCAAAAGTCACGCTGTCGTAATGATGTTTGAACATTAACCTGCCCAAGTGGTATAGTCGTCTGCTGATGAAGTGTGCTGGTCCATAAAACATGTGCATGTTCCCCATATAGTACTCAGTCAATTTTACTTTTCCTGTCATTTTTAAACATGAAACACTCAAAATAAAGGAATATTTTTCTCAAAAGCAGTCTGATGAGAATTAAACTCGACGAAAAATTATGTTCATTTGGTTATACAAATCTATACAGTTAAACAAAAATATATTGAACAATAATATTCAGTTTTAATTTTGGAAACACAATTGCGACGAAAAGCGAATTTTTCTTTGCGAATATTTATCATTAAAAATAAAACAAAATTGTGCATATGAAAATATATACAACTAGCTGACCCGGGCAAACGTTGTTTTGCCTTCAAATATTATTTTCACTGCAAGTCTGGTTTCGTTGCAAAGTCATGGCGGATTGATATTTCGAAGAGAAATTAAAGATGCACTAAATCGACATAACAATTATTGTTCAAATACCGGTATCGGGCTAATTAACGCCACTACACGCTGATAAGGACCCAACGCCTTCAGCGAAACACAGCATAGGCTTATCGCGCTAATCTCTATCGGGCAAAACACAAAAAAAACTAAACATTGCGCCATCTGTCGGACGAACTTCAAACTACACAGAAACACTCCTCAGGCCCCATAGAGCATGTACATAAAGTTTGGTCAAAATCGGTGCAGTAGTTTTTGAGTTTAGCGATCACGAACATACACGTAATTTTTATACACTAGAGCCCCCACTTGCGTCGTCCCGATTTGCGTCGTTTCGATTTGCGTCGCTTTTTAAAAACTGGAAAAATTCGATTTGTGTCGTTGCAATTTCAAGTTGCGTCGTTTTGACCCCGATTTGCATCGTTTTGATTTCGATTTGCGTCGTTTTGATTTCGATTTGAGTCGCTAAAAACGGTTAAATTGTTTACTACAGCATTGTGGATTACCATTTCTAGCATTTGTAGCGCCTGATATAGCATCTTTTCTGTCTTTTAGCATTTTTGCAACTTCTGGCCTATACATTAAGAAGTTTTCAAATTGTGTAAAATATGGGGAATTCCCTTTTCTTTGTTATATATGTATGTAAGTGGTGCTAAGAACAACTGTCTGGTTATGGTAAGAATTTAGCGTGTCATTTGCCAAAATCATCTGAAGAGAGCTCAATGTAAGCTAAATAAATTAAAATTTTTTAATGCACCTACTTTTTATGAATATACATACATATGTACATATGTAAATGAATTTAATTTTTATTATGTTTTTTCTTTATTTATTGTTTTATTTCTTTATAATAATTATAAGCATGTGTTAAAGTAAATGAAATAAATAAAAATATATTCATACTTGTTTTTTTTATCAAAAAAAATTTTTTTTTTGCTTTTTTTGAATATTTTCGCCAATAAATTAAATTTCAGTGCATTTATATAGAAAAAGGTGATTCGATTTGCGTCGTTTCGATTTGCGTCGCGTTTCTCCGGTCCCCATTAAAGACGCAAGTCGGGGCTCTAGTGTATATGTAGAGATTAGTACGAGGGCTAAAATTGTTCCTATTTCCACAAACGACGAATAAATTTTAGCCGAGTATCCTTTTTTCTTTATTTTCTCTTTGTTGAATGTATATTTCTGTATAATGCAGGTTAACAAAAAACTGATTTACAAATTAATGTAAAGTGTCTGTGATTTTAACCCAAATGGATATTAGGGAATTAACCATTAAAAAAGAAACATTTGAGGGTTAAAAATGACATCCTGAGAAAAGCAAGGATTTGAGGAGGCAGAATTAAGGCAGTTCATACACCAAAAAAAAAAATAACGATCACTTCCTTAAACCTAAAACGGCATAGACCTCTTTCTGCCAGTATTGTTTTAATGTTTCTTTAAATGAAGACAATCTAAACCAGTGTCAGTCTTGTTGTTTTAAATGTCCTGAGCCGATTTTATGGAAGCCAAGGATTTGGCTCCTTAATTCATATTTTCAAATTATTTGTATTGTTTCATAAATAAAACTAATAATTGACATTAAAAGCTTTTTCTCCGTCTGAATTATAACCTGCAACAAAATTTTTATCGAGGAGTTTGTCGTGAGGTGCGAAATATCGTCATACGCCGCAGTTGAGTTTTTAGCATAAATAATTTTTTTTCATTGTTGAAATAATTTAATGCAAAATAGTGTTCGAGGATGCTAATCATATTACCGTGACTTCTTTTGCAGTTAAAGTTCATTTAATTTTTCTATTTTATTTGAAAAAAATTTATTATTTGTTGTGGCTCAAGCTGCCTCTATATGCTTGCATTTTGTAGGAGCGAAATTCCAACTCATCAGTAAACTTTAACCATCGTGTTTAAAATGCAATTAATAATTTTTTGGGATAAATGTCTCGAATAATTTTTAAAAATATTTTCCTTGTTATTTGATAAATATATTTACATAATTTTCTTTTATAGCCATATGTGATATTTAAGTCATATATGGTTTCTATGGATCATAAAACACATTATCAGATCCTATTTCTAGTTTCCCTGTTCATTACTAATACCCTTGACATTTAACAATAAAAACCTTATCCTTGTGTTATCCTTATACCTTGTGAGTAATAGAATTTGACATTTTGTAATGCAAGACGCAAACACTAAAAATTTTCACACCTTAATTTCTTCAGACTGGCCTTCGAAGACTAGTAGGTAGTGTACTAGACTCGTAGTGCGAAGGTCGCAGGTTCGAATCCTGCCGCAGAACTCTGGCAGTTTGTGTTTGATAATTAAAGGGAGCGCACAACAAGCCTTCACTCGCTTAAGTGTATGTCGTATGACATGGGCTATCACACCCCTCCAATCAACCTAACCTAACCTAACCTTAATTTCTTTAAAAAAGCTTTGTATTCTTGTTTACCAATCAATTGCATTCACATCTTGGCTACATTCCTATCTGCATGCAATAACAAAAATATTTTTATAGGACTTCGATAGACCTGGACTTGGACCTGAACTTTAGCCATTTAGTTTTCAAATTGCCATTTCCCATTAATACTCGTATTATAAAAAGTAAAACTTAAAAGATTATAAAATTTATTTTTTGCCTCTATGAACATTCAAACAAAATTTTAACTAATTTTTGCAATTTTATAACATGTTCATGTCACATTAGAAAATAATAACATTTTACAACCCTCTCGGTTAGAAGCAGCAACAATAAAATATTTGCAAAATCTCATATTGCAATTGACAGCTTTTGGGGGAAAAAATTTTAAATATTAGCAATGCAAATGCGCAGAAAATAACTGCAAGACGAAGTAAAACAAATTTTACAATTTAAAAGCCAGAAAATAAAACAAAAATTGTTCAACATGATTTTAACGTAAAGTGAAAAAATTTATGCGAAATGTTTTTATAAACGTGATAAGAATACGAATATGCGAGTAGAAGGAGGTACTAAGCAGAAAACATAGGAAAAAGGAGTCATGAAAAACCAGTTCTATAACATTACAATAACACTAGACGACACCATGAACAACATAAAAAAATTGGTCATGAAAAAATATTTGAAAAAAATAGATGTAAAAGGAAACAGCGGAACTCATCGCTGTCTACTCTAATACCAGCCAACAGCAAAGGCATTAGAAGTAGGGGTTCCGGAAAGGGAAATAAGGAAATGCATTGAGTGATTTTTGCTAGAAATAAATATTGAGCCGTTATTTGGAAAGAACAGAAAATTTAGTCTTTGGGAATAAACCATGTGGTAAAAAGAGGTCCTTATCCTATTCTGTAGAGCTTCGTCTTAGTGTATTCCAGGAGTGGCATGTTCATAAATGCTGCAATGCCCTGCAATACTAAATTTAAATGTTTCTAACTACAACATTGAAGCAATTGGTGTCCAAAAAATGTGTTAAAAAGGACTCATATACAACAGTCACATGATAAAAGGGCATCAAATGATTTATATCCTTATAGCGGAGAAAGTTTGCTTTTATGCTGCAGCTTAATACTGCATTTATGAACGTATCCGAACTTCCGATCACAGAGATTATGGTAATTAAATTCCAAAGCGTAGGTATAACGAGCAATTTGTTATTCCTGCCTATAAGCGAAAGTAATTTGTATCCCAAGGACTTTTAAGTACTCGAATTTTTAAAATAGCAGAAATAAATTAATAAATTTTTAAACAAGAGCTGGGGATAGTTAAAGTTTGTACAAAAGCTTTCAGCATGATGAAGAAAATGATTTTGGGGCAGTTTCCTCTTAACTTAGGAATATCCTACGACTATATGGTACCTTGACTTGACTGTAATAGCAGTTTTTTCCCCAACCAAATGGTTTCGGAAAGTAGGGAATATTAAGGGATTATGTGTTCACACTAATGGATCAAGAATTATCAGTGTGGTCGGAACTAGTATTTTTTAGAAGATATTGATATACTTGTACCGTCTCCCTAATTTCTCCATTTCTGGCAGAAAGAGTGGCCATTATGGAAGCTGGAAGGATACTAGAAGACATAAATGTTTGCTTTTTTGCCGGTATTTAAGCAGCAATTCTATCGTTAAGATGTCAATGCAAGTACATGGATATGCTCTCCAGTATAGAAAGTCAAGCTAAGGCGCCACTCTTATATTAATCCCTTCACATAGCAACCTTCTTGGTAATGAACGAACAGATGAACTAGCCAGCACTGGATCTGGTCTAAATGTTGCCGATGCACTATCGTTCACAATATTGTTTAACTATATTAGAAACAACATCTTCAGGCGCTATAGTCGGAGGGCTGAGGATAAACAGATGGCGTTTCTACAATACCTTCTCACGTGACTGTGATGAGACGGATAAGGTGAGGAAACGGTTTTCTGTTTTCTATGCGAATGCTCGGTATGGCATTATTCGAAACAAGAAATTTTAGGCAAGCATTTGCTATATGAATTTTCGGAATTATCAGTCATTAGTCTAGGTGATCAGGTTTTTAGTAATGGTTCTTGTCAAAATAGAATTATTCTTAATTAGTCTTCACATCTTTGAAGGCAGCCACATATACCAATCAATCAACGAAAAAAATCTGGACACCACATTGGGCAGTTACGATTATATACACTCCTAATTGTAGGGAAAATTACTAAAATATTCCAAGAGTTTGTATTTTTAGCTCCTTTTAATCTTGATTCAGAGTGAGTGTACGGTATTATTCTCTTCTTGCAGCTCAAGGGCGATAGTCCTCCAGTGTAAGACTCAAGCATAGAACCACTGTTTTTTTTTATCTCCTTGTCAGGACAACTTGAACAATATGATATGACAAATTGCGGTCACCACTAGGCAAAATTGCACAAACTGTCGGTTATGATTATAAACGACTCACTTGCGTCCAGTTTGGTAAAGTTTTGTTGCCCGCCATCACCACTGACATCCCTATGTCCTATTTTGCCCTCTTGATAACTTAAGCAGTTGGGAAAACCCTGCCAATAAAATGCAGAAAACCATCCTCAAACAATGTTACTGTTGTTGTTATTGTTGTTTACATTTTTTATAGACTGTCTAGTGTCTGCTTTAGTCGTTTATACTCCTAAGTTTTTTCTTGTTTTTTTTTTTTTTGTTGTTGCCATTGTAAAGGATTTAGTTGTCTTTGATGCCTTTGTAACTTTGGCTTTGGCTTCTGGTTTTTATTTTACTTCTCGCATTTTTTTATTATTTTCTTTTTCCGTTTAAATCAGCATTATTAAGTTGAATGTGCAAGAACGTTTGGTCCAAAAGAAACCACCGCCAAATGAATGTAGATGGACGTATGAATGAATGGATATATGACTGGACAAACGAACGTATATTCAGTGTTGTCTGGCAGGCTGACTGGCTGACTGGCGGTCTTTGTGACCCTCTTATTGGATTTTGTGTGCAAACTGCTACTTTATGTTCCTGTTCGCTCGTTCGCCTTCTCCCAGAGCATTAAGTAACTTTGGATGGTGTCAAACATAAACTGGTTTTGTGAATACTTAACACACTGACATCAACATCAGCTTGTCTAAAGGACAAAAAATAGCAGAAGAAAAAAAATCACAATAACAAAATCAAGTTGAAATCTCAAAGCATATCGGAAAAACTTTTGCTTTTAAATGGCGATAAAAACAGAAAAACTTTAGCTCTTTTTAGTTTTCCTTTTGCACTGCGGAAGAGCCTGATACGAGTGTGAGTATGTGTATGAGTTTAAGAATTTATAGGTTTTTTTTCATTTTCACTTCTTTCAGAGGACCTGTTAGTTATTGGTTGCAGCAATGTAACGTAACCTATTTAAAAAGGAAGTTTACTACATATTTTTTACATATATACATACATACATACAGACATATTTTGACATTGACAGACTATTACTTCCTTGGCCAACGTTGCGTTAAAATTAATTAAAAACTGTTTGGAAAAATAATTCTCTAAAGTTTTTTTTAACTGGCTTTAATTTATGATCCTAATGGCTTAGAGGTATTTCAAAGAAATTTATTTAAAAGTGAAGAGTATTAATAAATTTAAGCCGTTCCTTGAAAGTTAATGAGAAAAGGATAATGAATGTATTTATTTCAGTGTAAAATTAACAAAATTAATCTGAGCAGATTTTAAATGGCAGATGTCGGATTATTTATTAGGAATTTTCAAAGAAATTTTTAATTATGGAATATAATCCGAAGGCCTGTTAAACCACTCTGACCATAAGCTCATTCTTCACAAAGAAATAAATGATCTTAAAATCTTGGTAGTTGCAATGGGGGAAAACTACATACCAGAGGTACTCACACGTTAATAATTTTCAGGCAAAAAAAAGGTAAACAATTGAAGCGGCCATGATATTTAATAATTTGGCTGTAGTTTTATCACTTTATTTTATAATCTTTAATCCAAAGGCCTCGACTTGTAGTGAACAGCTTATGTTCAATTAGCTGAGCTCATGTTCGAATCACATGTTGCTTCAAACTTATTTCATTACGCTTGCCGTCTTTGTTTTTAATTGTACGAGGGCAGTTCAATAAGTCCGTCACTTTTGGGATAAAAAATATATTATATTATTTTTCAATATAGTCTGCTTTGAGCTCTATACACTTTGTCGAAGGTTTCCCTAATTTTCTATCCCTGCCAAAAAATAAGATTTGTCGAGGTAATCAAAATAAAAGAATAGGGCTGATGAGGGAGCAATTCGTAGTATAATCCAGGGAATTTTGCCACGGCAAATGTGCATGCATTATCCTGGTGAAAAATAATTTTTTTTTTGTGGCGAGATGTGTTAATTTTTCTTTCAAATCCATGTTAAATCGACTCAATAAGTTGGCACAATATTTGCCATAGATTGTTTTACCCATTTGAAGGTAGTTAATGTGGATTATACTGGTCGACTTTATTGGGCGACAGACCCACCTTGGCCTTCTTTGGTGCCGATTCGCCTCGATAGTGAGTGCTGTTTGGTCTCTGGTGTGTTGTGGTGAATCCACATTTCCTCCACGGTTACGAAACGGCATAAAAACTTGTCCATATTGTGGTTGAACAACGCCAGAAACTTCCGCGAAGTTGTCACATGATCGCGTTTGTGGTTGATTGTGAGCAAAAACATCACACATCTTACGAAAAATTTTCTCATGCCCAAGTGATCATTCAAAAAAACACTACCATATGGTATGCTTATGGATTCGGCACAAGGCAAGAGGTAGGATCCCAGCAAATAGAAAACTGTTAATTACTTTTGCTTATATGATGATAGGACCGACCTCTACCGATTATATTGAATTCAGGGAATCTATTCTTAAGGAATGAATCATCACTCTCTGTATATATTAATTTAAGACCTTTACCGTTTTAGCTGTTAAACATGTCATGACGAAATAATAATCCCAAGTTCGAGTTCGAATCCGGTCGTCAAAACATCAATAAAAAACAAATTATGTGAAACAAAATAAATGTGTAATGAAAATGATTTTGAGGCCCTAAGCTCCTTATAGGATCGATGGTAATGATTTTGATATACAGTCCAATGAAAAATATACTGTTGTATTGAGAACCTTAAGTTATAATCTTTTAAAAAGATTAGAATTTTCACTACCTGTGAATCACAAGGTTCCTCTTGCACAAAAAAGCAATGATGTGGTCTGAAGCTTTCATGCAACAGATGGTTATTCAAACTAAGCTCTCTCTCTCTATATACGACGCTCCTATTTAAAGCGAGTACAAATGTTGAAGAAGCGTTTATAGAAACGACGTACCTTCTTCTACAAAATTAAATTATCTATTCATAGAGAATATGTGACGTTGTGGTATATTTCTCTCGTTATAAAGGACACAAAGGTGAATCACATGGATGTCGGTGAAAAAGGAGGGTCCACAACCCTTAAACATTTCTGTGGGAAGCTTTCAACCGAAGTGGAAAATTATATTTAACCGAAATATTATAACAGACAAAAAATTTTGCCGTTGATCAGTCGTAGATCATTGCTGATGAAGATTGCAACAAAATCATTAGGAATTCGACCTCCTTGTTCATACGAGAATAAGCGTGACTTAACTGTTGCTCAATTTATGGATGAACCGAACGAAGTCAGCATATATCTACTGTGAGGTGTCTGTTGAGCTGGCCACTCACAGAGAACATGTTCCGCTATCTCCTCAAGGAAATCAGAGAATTTCCATAGTTTGATCTTGCCCGGTTTCTATAATATACTAGGCGTTCATGCTTAGTAGGTGATAGTAAATTTAAGAATTCATATCGACTTTATTAACTTCACTAATAGCTTTGCTTGCCTAAAGCTGCATATAGATTACCAATCGCAATTTGGCTCGTTTACTTTTTCTACTACTACTTCTTAATATGTCGAAAAAAATCTGCTCGTTTCTCTTGAGTTATTGAATATGCCAAGTTCGATAAGAGATGTAATGCATTCGATGATAACACAAGATGTCATCTAATATGACAGCAGCAGGGGTGTGATGCTACTAAATCATTCCTTTGATTTTTTGCCTGTAAAACAGCATATTGATCCCACTGTGCACGGAAATGACTTTGAAAATTAAGCCCATAAACACTAACTCAATCGTCTCCATTTTCTTGTTTAAACCTGCAAAGAGAATCGGTTGTATTTGATCAAATATGGGCTGTCCAAAAGTTGCCCGAAGTTTTTTATGTGTCCTACGGGGTCTAAGATTTTTAAGCCGGGAATTCCTGGTGTACCAAGTACACTCCTGGGGTACTCTTCATTTACATAAAAGCAGTAGACTAATGTGTATAATACTATATAGAGAGTATGCCAGTATGTCTTTAAGGCTTTAATAATTGATTACAATTGAGAAGGTCTCACCAAATAGCTTTTGGATGTTAAGATGTGCACTGATAGCCTGATGATATATTATTTATTATGTTTCTACGGTCGGCTTAATGAGGCTGAGATTTGAATGTCTGTGCTAGAACTGTTTCATCTCTGTCTATCTAAAACCAATTCTCTTTACACAATTTTCCAGCCAGTCTCAGCAAGTGCTGCCATCAATTAAGCATTTCCAAAACCCTAAGACTAAAGCCTAGATAATAATGCAAGATAGGGTCTAGCAGAATCGAATTTCAAAATTTTTGTGACCGCTACAGCTCAACCCTATAAGAGTTAATTACATCCTCGAATCGTTAATGTAAAATACCTATTGAGACATTAGCTGCGAGTCACTTAAAAGTACAAGCTTCAACTAGACGCCATTCTCATTTGTATTGACGACAATTTGAGGTACATATGTGCAAGAGTTTTCAGGAAACAAATGCCATGGAGATTTTCTGATTATTTATTTATTTTTTTTTTAGCCGCGAGCTGAACAATTGCGGTCTTGTTGACTCAAATTTAGAGTCTGATTTTCTTGAAAACGATTGCGAGCATTCTTCTACAAACTTTAACGAACAGCGGCGTTATTTTTGACCAACCAGTAACTTCTTTAATGCATCTTGCAGTCTGAACTCTTGTGCTTTGCCTAGATACCCCAGATTTCTTCTGGGTTATATATTAGGATGTTCTTAGATATTTCACCGAACTTGTGACGTCCTATTTGCACACCACATACACACATATATTTATTATCATTATTCTTGCAATCCTATCCCCGGAGTAAGGAAAATATGATGAACAAGCTGTTTGAAACTATTATTAAACCCATAAGTTTAGTCGCGTACTGAGATACAAACTTTCTTAAGCTTTTCTGTTTTAAATATCTGTACATTTTTAATATAGCACCTGTTGGTAAATGCATCACTGTGCCGCATCAATAATTTGCAACATTGTTAACTGCAACACTGAGGCAAATGGTCTCTAAATTATTAAATACAGAACATATACAATAGTCGCATTATAAAAGAATATAATTTCATTTTTATCAGTATAGTTGAGAAAGTTTGCTTTTCTGATGCATTTACGAACGGATCCATAGTCTATGTCTAACATTCCGCTGCTGCTTATTTCAGCTCATCAGCAGTTCTTGGTACATATTTTGAAATGTTTAAGAAGTCTTATGCTTATGCGAATATTTCCAAAAAAAAAAAAAACTATTGAGGAAATCAATTTTTCAAAATGCTACGAAAAATTTTCAACTTTTAAAATTTTTCTAAATATATTTAAAGGTCCACATTGATGGTGGTATTAGAAGCTGGTATTATAATTAATGAAATGTTTAAAGCCCACAGTATATAAAAACAATTTGTAACTGTGCAAATTATCGCCGTACCATTAGACAGAGAAACAATTTCTTGGCCATGGTACTCTTAAACAATAATGCGGGAGAAAAGGAAAGATGAAGGCAATAATATTTGCGACTTCCTGGCCATCAGTAAACAAATTAAATTGTCTTGTCTAAATTACATTTACATATGTACATATATCCATTTCAGCAATCTTGTCTAACAAAGACAGTTTTTATGACTACATTGTCCATCGTATGAAATACATATAATTTCTGTGAAAATGAAATAAATATTTAACACATATAGAGAATATAATATGCCAGATGCGAAATCATTTTATTTCTTTTTTCAATATAAATCCACTAAAATTTTTATTTAATTGTACATGACACTTAAAACTCAGCCAAACACTTTAACAATTCAAGGAATTCTCAATATAAATGCTAAATAATTATACATACATTCAACATGCTGGTAATAAAGCAAACATCTACAACTTGTAAATCCAAAAACCCCTTGTGGAAAGGATAGAGAATTAATTACAACATTTAAGATCTCATCAAACAGGCAAGACAGGAACAGCAGAAACCTCTTAAACAGATAAATGCAGCAGCGAACAAATGGTATCGGTAAAATATATGTACATGTATACCCAAACCCACTGATAAAGACCATAATTATAATGTAATCCATATGAACAGATTATACTCATACTCTTTAAGAAGAATATGTTTCTTAAGAATTCCAAACAACAACTTGTCAAATACGAAAAAACAACAACACATACTTGAGAATACAAGTACATACTAATATGCAAATGACCCGGTTTTATTTTATTTACCATTTTGCCTTTTATTTTTCCTAAAACAAACCAAAAACAACAACTACAAAGCAGAAAAATATACATCTCCGATCACTTAAAACATCTAGTTAAACCCATAAATGTATGTACTCACGGACTGGCCATAAAGATTAAAAAGAACAACGAGTCAGGCCAGTCAGCCCAAGGAAGAGCCAGAAAAAAATATCAGTTTACACACAAGCATTAAATGCTCGTCTGCCAGAAATGTTGTTGTTGTTTTTTTTTTTGTTTTGTTCATTTTGTACTTAAAATCTTAATCTCTATTTGAAGATATAACAAAGAGAGCTTTGAGACGGCATGGTTAGTTGGAACAAGAGAAGTGGACATAAGAATCTTCGGCTTAAAGCATAAATGAAAAAGAAGAAACTTATACTTGCAACTCGCAATTTAAAGTGTAGCCGACGACGAGCCTTGTTGATTGATTGTATAGATTTTGTTTAAAAAATTTCTGAAATTTATTTTTTAATTGCATTTCAATCCAGCCAAACGAAAAATTATACATTTTTCTGTAAAAAAATTTACTATATGTACACTCGAAATATTAAATTAGTTAAAATAAATAAAAATTATATATAATCAATTAAGACCCGGTTTACTAAATTTTCAACATCTCACGAACATCACTGATGCGAATTTTGAATAAAGATTTGAATTTACACGCTTACAAGGTACAATTGAGTCAAAAGCTGAAGCCTAGTGACCATTTCAAACGTCATCAATACACCGAATGGTTGGTTGAGCAGACAGAAGCGAATGGTGACTTTACGAAGGAAATCAACTTCAGCGACGAGGAACACTTTTACCTCAGTGGATTCGTTTACAAGCAGAATTGCCGCATATGGGCAAATGAGAATCCAAGAATAATTGTTGAAGATGCATCCACAAAGAATGACTACTTGGTGCGGTTTAAGGGCTGGTGGCGTTATCGAGCCGTACTTCTTCGAAAATGAGGTCGGCCAAGCAGTTATCGTGAATGTTGTTCACTACCGCGAGATAATAATGGACTTCTTGTAACCAGAAATTGAGTATATAAACCGGTACGATATGTAGTTCCAACAGGATGGTGCCACTTGCCACACAGCCATTGAAATAATGGCTCTTTTGAGCAAGAAGTTCAATATCCGTGTTATCTCACATCGTGAAGGTGATAATTAGCCACCACTATCATGTGATTTGACACTGTTGGACTTTTTTCTTTGGGGATATTTAAAAGTGTACGTCAATAATTCTAGAACAATTCAAGAGCTAAAGGATGAGATAATTCGTCATATTACGACATTGAACCTCAATTACGTTTAAGAGTCATTGAAAATATTGACTATCGGATAGAGGTATGCCAGCGAAGCCGTGGCGAGCGTATGGTTGATATTTTCTTGCATATATAATTGTCATAGATCCTTCTATCATAATGAAAAATATTAAAATTATTTTCTCAAAACTTTTTGTTTTATTTACAATTAACATTGTGCATTTTGCTTGGACCACCCTTCACTACGAACACTCGAAATATTAAATTAGTTAATATAACTGAAAATTATAAATAAAATAAATGAAAAATCACTCAAGAACCAGTATACTAACTTTTCAATAAAATCTACACAACAGGTTCTATTTATTCAATAAAAATTCCTGATGTATCCTTTAATTGTAATTTTTTAATTGATAAACAAAATTCATTGTTTTGTAAAAATTTATGATTTTTTTCTTCTGTTAAAATATTTCTTTTTATTGTAAGAAAAAAATGACTGTTTTTAAATCAATAATTTTTTCAAATATCAATTAAATCAGATAAAAAATTTATAAAAAGAATTAATTTTATCATTTAACACATTTATTTTAATTTTTCCTAACAAATACAGATTTAATTTTAAAAATTCGATTTTTATGACAGACATACAACGATACAATATACAACAGTTAATACAACCTTAACTTCAATATAAAAAAACTAACTTTGAGGATATTTTAAAATTCTGAAAGCAGCTTTAGAATTCCAAAGTGTAAAGAACATATAAAATTAAAAAAGTTTCTCTGATAAGTTGTCGCATAATTTGTTGCAAGAACCTACCCTCTCTAAAAGAGAAGTATCATCTTAGTAATAGGCATTCATTGCCTGAGTTTTACTTCTCTTTTAAAAAAATAAATAAAAAAAGACTGTGTATGACATAAATATATCATGGAAAGTCATAATGAAATGACATATTTTGCTGATAAAATCAAAATTCAATTAGAAGCCAAATGTATGATCAGTATTAAGTTCGTTTTCTTTTGGATGACTCCAACATTTGTGATAGAAACATTTTATAAGCCTTCAACATTAAGCGGTCTGTATTTTCTGGATAGGCCGCACTAGCGAGTGCGAAGAAGTTCCGAAATAAATTATGCCCGGCAAACAATCGCCCACAGCAACTGAAAATCTTAACAGATATTAAATTCAATTTAATAAAGGCTGCTTACATAAGTGTTGTTTTAATAAATTTTACTCAAGTTCCTTTTAATGTACGAGTATACAATTGTAAAGGTATTCATTATGTATTTAGTACATCAGGCTCCTTCAGCTTTTAGTATGTAAAAAATGCGAGTGAGTGTGTTTTCATAACATGGCAATAATAAATTTTAATCAAAACTTTTAAGTGAATTCCTGCAGCCATTCTTCATTTATCTTCATCCCTATTGCCCTTGGTGTGCCTGACAACATGTGGATGTGAAATTTTATGACACGAAAGTAACAATGACATGTGCGTTTGAATTTCATTTGAAAATTCAAACAAAAGCCTAAAGACAAACAAACCTGTAACGAAAAGTTAAGTTACAGAGAGAGAGAAAATAATAATAATGTCACGTTTTATAATTGATGCCTTCACAATGCGTTACTAAGGTTGCAAGCAACAGCCGACGGCTGGCAGGCAAGCATGAATGCATCACATGACTAAACGACTCCAGCAAAGCAGTAATCAAATCTTTTATTTATTTTATTATTTTTTTTTTTTTTAATTTTATTGTAGCAACGTTAAAATTGAGGCTGCAAACAGTTGGTGCCTTGAAATTTAAACGACTAAAATATTAGAGACTTTAAGCAGCTCATGAGGATTAAACGAAATATAACAAAAAAAAAAAAATAAATAAATAAATAAATAAATAAAATAAAATATACAACAACAACAAACAACCCAGCATGCTGTTACTACTATTCCTGCTATTCTTTCTTAATATTTATGTACATATATGCATGAATGTACATTGAAGTGTATTGTTGTTGTTGCAGTTGGGCTTTATGTTACGATGTACAAGTTGTTGGAATGAACGAAATCGTGTTGTGTTGCATGTTGTAGTCCCATTAAAGCATCTATACATTGAATGAGTAGTTGTGGAATAATTTATTTTTAAATAAGTAAAAAATTGCCGGAATTTTTATGATCTTCCTTTTTTGAAATGTCCTACTTGCTGCTGTTACATTTTACGGCCGCTGTTATTGTTATTGTAGGATTTTTATAGACCATTCAGTAGATTTTTAAGAACTGACAGACAGCAATAGCAACAGAAGCAGCCAGGCAGCCAGCCAGCCAGCCGTACGGGCCGTTTTCCAGAACAGCGACATTAAGAAGAAGAACAACAACAATGTTATTATTATTGTATCTATACAATTAAAGTTTTACTGGCAAATAAAAAGGAAAACAAAAATAATTGAAAAGATATTTTTGGAAAGATTAGACAATCCTTCTGCCAACCATCCATTCATTCAACCATTCATCCATCCATCCAACCATCCTTCTTGTCTTAATGGTGGTGGTAATGTCGTGTATGTGTGTCTGTTTATTGCAACAAGAATAATAAAATTGATGACGAACATAAAAATGTTGTGGTTATAACGAGAGAAAAAAAAACAATAATAATAAAAACAACGTACAGGAATTGAGAAAAGGATTTTCAACTTAATTTATGAAATTTTAAGCAGAAAAGGGTATTAAAATGCGGACTGGTTTAGTTCAAAAAGTTGTGTATGTAATTGAGTCCTTTTTTCAATTTCCTTTAATTATACAATATATTCATGTTGTATCCTTTAGTATTTTACTACCCTAAAGAAATTCTATAGTTGAACTTAGTGAGAAAAATAAAGAAAATAATTAGACATACATAAGCCTAGAGAAGAACTAGTTGAAAAATAGTTTTAATTAAAAAATATTAAAAGTAATTTTAATTACCTAAACAATGTTAAAAAAAATTTATATTCTGCCATAAGGATTGCGGCAGTAATTTTTCAATAAAATCGGATTAATGTGTCAACGAAATAACACAAGTGAGATAGATACTAATGAAATGACTATTTTTTATTTGAAACGTTTAGACAAGGCATTATAAATGAAATATGATAACGTTTAAATACACACAGGCAGTTTAATAGAATAACACTATCGTTATTATCGATTTCTAAACAATTACACAATTATATCACATTTAAAAAGTAACAAAAAGACCCCCTTTTCTCATATTCTCTAACTAGACATTGAAAACTTTGCTTACAAACAACTACGAAAATCGGGGAACTTAACAAAGCAACTAAGCCAACAGGGGATCTTAAAAATACCAAAAAAAAAAAATACTTTTCAATGAGACCATCAATCTGCCATCAGAGGCAGTCAGTCAACCAAATTGCCGGACTTTCTACGAGGTTTTTTTCCCCCTTCTACTAAATCTTCATCATCATCATGGAATAAATCTTTGGCATTAATATTAAACTAAAATGCTATGAGTGTTATGATGAGCCTAAAACTTTAAGTTGCCCAACCAGGCATCAGTCAATTCATCCATCCATCCATCCATACGCCCGTCCGTCCGGCTGCCTGTACTTTAAGAATTTAAAGAAAATTGCTAAAAATCCTAAAACAAAAGATTTTTATTGTCGACAACATTGTTTTTTTTCTTTGTGTGTTGTTTTTCCTCCTTTTTTGTACTCTTGACGAATAATTTAAAAAGTTGTTTTAAATCGTATGAACTGTTGTTGTTAGTACGCTTTTGGGCAGGGAGGATACCACAGCGTGCATACACACACACACACACACACACACACACACACACACACACACACACACACACACACACACACACACATACAGAGAGAAACAAATGCAGTGAACCTTTTAGGAATTATTTACAGCACAAGCAAACAAATGTTCTGCTTTTTTATAATTTTTTTTTTTTTTTTGTTTAGTTTAAATGGAAACATGATTTTCCATGGAATAAATCTATCAAGGAGGATTGATGATAAACAACAGGAGCAGAGATTCTTTTATCTGAAAAAAGTAGATATTTCACAAATGCATATTTTTTTTTAATTTCATTTAGAAGAGCAGCAATATTTTAATAACGTATTTACTTAAGGCTTTAACTGGTTTTTTCTTTCATTAAGGGCACTCTTGTTTATTATCATTATAATTTTCTTTATTAAAAAAAAGTGGCCTATTGTGAAATTTATTTCAGCAAAATTTTTACAAGTTTTATTATCCAAATAATAAAAGGCAGCTGTATGGCTGTTTAAAATAAATATATATTCTGTAGCTCTTCATTAACCAAGTGCCTGCAAAAAACGTAAAACAGCAAATAATTTCGAATTAAAATTGCATTCAATTATTATCTTAAAACTACGAGGAGATCAGATAAATATTTTAAATCTATTTTTTGTTTAAATTTAAAATTTAATTGTTTAACTTAAATACTCGTTATGTCCTTTAATGTGACGTATAGGGATTCATTAGCTGATCGTGCACCTCAGCATTTAAATCGCTCAGTTGGTCCAACAACTTTATAAATAAATAAACAATTTTATTTTTTACTTAACAACAATTAAAAATTTTATGTCTTACTTAATAATGCAGAATTAACCATTATATCATTTAACATCCTGTAGGAAAAATTCCTATAAATATGTATTTTGTCAACTTGTCTCTTGATGGAAAATTATTATTATGGGTAATTTAAGAACTCTGAACTCGTTTTCTGTAAAACTAGTTTTTTGAGTTATGACGTTTTTTGCACAAATGAGTGAAATATGTTATTATGTGTAGATGATGTTTATTGCATCCTTTTCGAGATGTCTTTCTAATTTTTTACTTTAATATGTAAATTTCTCCTCAAAAAATTTATCCGTACTGGAAATGGAGCCGTGCTTTAAAGAGCGACGTGGGAAGGGCTGGTAAATCATTGCACCATTCATCGTGTTATGTGATGAAAAATATAGTATATAAATAAAGAATAAGAGCAATTCAACTGGAAAATTAATTAAGCAATTTCTTTGAATTTTGTAGTACTCAGTTGCCAAGTGGTCCACAAGTGTACCATTTATCAAGAGTGCTTGTGTGTATGTGTGCCATCAATAAATATTTTTTTAAGGAATGACAGAAAATTATCATAAATGATGGTTGCAATATTATTGAAAGAAAAATTATATATATATGTATAAATATATTTATACAAGGTGGCGCGTTAATAATGTCATTAATGGAATTGGCTGCCATTTTTACAGATGGCGCCAAATGTCACTCAAGACATTTGTGATGTAGATATATAGAGAATTAGTTGTCAAAATCCTCAAGAACGTGGAATTATTGTTTATTTGACATGTCATCTTCGCTTTCCTAGGCGTCGTATTCCATGTGGTCGAACAATTAATCGTTTGATGAGCACGTCGTGCAAAGTGGGTCCACATTACAAATGTCGCAAGAAGTGGCCGACGTCGTATTGCTCTTTGGACCGAGATTTAAAAATTTAATTTCTTTTATAGCCAAGTCCAAGTCAAGTTTATAAGGTCCTTCTTAAGTTTTTGAAACTTATAAGTATATTCAAATTTGTAAAAAGACCAAATATGTTTTTTGCGTTTGCATACCCGAAGAAAATTGTTTAACATTTTAAACAATGATGTTGACATGCTGCCTGCTGACAGTCGGACAAGGCTAACTTAGTGCCACACTCTGTTTAACTTGGTGCAAGAACAGAATGATTTTGACGAAGCCTATTAACTCTTAACTGGTTGTGTTAACAAACAAAAATTTAGTTTCTGGGGTACATTGAGTCCACATGAAATGCACGAAGAGCCATTGCATCCCCACAAAGTGACTGTTTGGAGCGGCATTAGGACTGAAAAAGTGATAGGCCCCTATTTTCTTTTGAATACGCAGATAGCACCATTGTATCTTTTTGCCGCCAGTTGCTGCATTGAGTTTCGACCATTATTATCCTCAACAGGACAGAGCAACCGCTCACATGGCTCAGGCAGCGATGGGGATTTTGAGACACCGAATTCCTGGTCAAGTGATCTCCCGTTTTATAGATTTGAACTGGCAGTCAAAATGGCCTGCTCTAATAGCACGAGAGAACTTCTTCTTCGCCAAGGGCTTTTAAAATTTCGCGAACCTTGAAAATCGTGAAAGCATACGTTGAAGAAGATATCTTTGCGAGCAACAATTCAAAATGCCTTAAAATTATGCATCAACTCGGGAGGTGGCCATTTCATCGATTTAATTTTTTCCAACTAATTTCATCAATCTCACACTTTCAAATAAACTTTTTATGAAAATAGAAGTCTTTTTATTTATAATAAATTGGCAGCCACTTGAAATTTTAAAATTTTTTACGCCTCTTTGTATATCAGCGGACTAAAGAATAATTTTGTTGATTTAATAGGGGAAAAGCGTTAGAAGTCATCACTTCTGATAACAGTGTCTACAAATGTCTACTATTTAAAAAAAAAAAAAAATGTGCAAAATAAATTTTATTTAATACCCATTTCATTTCAGTTTTTAAACCTTAAAGTAATAATAAATTTAACAATATTTGAATTCTTATTTTAAAAAGGAAATAAATTTAACCAAAATCAAATGCTTAAAAGAAAGTTATTTAACAAGAATAACTTTTCTACTTGTCATAAGCGGCAAATACTACTGGCGTCAAAGCAAAAACTCCTCGAAAAACTTTAATCCTGTTATCAAGAGTCTTGGTTTCACAAAGAACTAACAAACTTGTTTTCTTCTTTTTTTTTCTTTGAGGAAAATTAAAACAAAAAAAAAAAAACTAAGAAACTAATATCTTGAAAGCAGAACAAAGTTTTCCTTCATGATTTACAACGAACGATGACGCAAGGTGACAATAATCACATTACAGAACACAAATTATAAGAAATATGAATTTGAGCCAAAGTTTTAAGGGTGTTTGTCTGATGCCATGGAAGACGGCAAAATTCCCTTTGAGAGAGTCCCCAGAAAAAAATTCCCCACACAAGTTTATTTTTTGTTGCTCTCCCATAAGTAAGGAAAAACATCTCTCACATTCACTTGTTCAGCAATAACGGTAAAATGAAGATTTATTACTCAGGCAGAGATGGGTGTGGGTTCGTAAGTGTATGTAAGTATGTGTGTGTGTGTGTGTGTGTATGCATAATATAGCATGACATCCTGTTTTGTACTTCAAATTCATACAAAAGTATTAAATTGGATACGTTTTTTGGGAGAAGATGGTGGTTTTTCTTTTTGGAGATGACAGTGCTGAACAAAAATATTGTAAATAAATCTAGTTTTTTTTTTTTAATGTGTAGTACAACTTTGAGTCATCAAAGCAATAAAGCAAATAAAAAATTTGTCTTAGAGGCAGTGATACCAACCGAAAATCTGTCTTAAAGGTAAAAACGATTGGAAAAGGAGGACATTTCCAGCAAATGTTGTTTTGAAAGATAATACATTTACCATTTTTATTTTTCGATTATTTTAAATGCATTAGAAAAAAATCATATTTAATCTTATAAATTTTAATTACAGATCGCTAAAACTCAAAATTGGAATAGAAAAAATAACAAGTAAAAAACTCAAAATTGAACTAGGATATCTCTATATATTTTACACATTTTTATAACAATTTTAATTAAAATATTATTCTTCCACACTAATTGAGTATCGAAATATGGTTAATTTCAAATAAAATCGTGTAACAAGTAAATAAGACCTTGAGCTTAAATATTATTTTAATCAAAATCGAACTACGATATCATTCTTCGGTTTCAAAAATAAAGTTGAAGAAAACAAACATAAAGCTATGATTTTGATAAAACTTTTATTTTATTATAATGCGTTGACCTTGCCGTTACATATGAAATATAATGTTGTTTAAATGAGCGTCTCTAGATTGGTTGCAGTGGTGTATCCTTTTGAGGTAGTTTTCGACCACTTTTTTGCTCATTTCGGGCGGTATCTCGGCGATAACTTGACAGATAATAGTTTTCAAATGCTCCAACGTTAGGGAATTATCCGCGTAAATAGTCTTTCACGTAGCCCCACAAAAAAAATTTTACGGCGTCAAATTGCTAAAATTAAATCTATAAATCTGTAGCAAAAAGTGCGAATAGACCTCAGTGCAACATTGAAGCCTTCGAAAAGATGTATTTCTATACAATATTTTATTTTATTTTTAACATTATAACTTTCTTGATTTGAGATTATTATATTCAATCCTCACATAAATACCACTTTTTATTATTATGGGAAACCGCTTCCGAAAAATTTTACTTTTCGCATCGCGGTAGGCCTTCAGAGAAAGCAGTAGCCACGAATTTTTTTATTTATTGGATTACTTCCTGTACAACAAGAATCGATCTTATATTTATAGTACAGGAACGAAATGCGTTATACATAAAAGCGTTTGCAATAATTAAAAAGGCACTAAGAAATATACTTATATGTATAGTACATAGCAAAATGCACATAATGTAAAAGAATTACCTACAAAAATTTTATTTAAAAGATTTCACTACAAATTTTTTTAAATTATTAGCATTGCTGTTTAGTTGCTGACATAGTGGAAGATTATTCCAACGTCTAGCAGAATGTACATAAAATTGCCATTCGGAGACTAGGTAATTTTCATTTAAACATTTTTCTTTTTATTAAAATGGCGCTCAATTCCACTGTATCGATTTAATTTTGTCAACTGTAAGAAAACCCAAATATAACTAAAGATAAGCGGTCACTCGGGCATCAAGGGTAACGAAGTGGCAGATAAAATAAACATTATATGATTGGTCTAACATTAATAAGACCGAATTATAATTAAAGTGAATGTGGTGGAATTTTTCAACAAATTCTATCGAACGCATAATGAACTAGTCCTTTCAACATCGGACTGGTACAGCAAGATTAACACACCAGGTGATATAATATATGAATAATAAAAAATTATTTTTGATAATATCTTGCGAAAGAATCAACTAAAATTTATTCGGCTTAGATTGGGACACGCAAAGATATGACACTGTCATATCTGAAATACACCTACTGTTGGAAATTTTCAAATAAATTTTTCTACACCATATCGAAGGACAATATAATAAGTATTATAAAATTCCTTAAATTTACTAATATATTTATTTTAATCTAATAACTAATATGTACTATTTATTATCGCATGAAGCGTGTGGCAGCAAACAAAAAAAACGTGGCATGGAAATCGCTCAGGATATGTTGAATGACGTTAACGATGATTCATATTTGCTGAAAAGGCTCATAACTGGTAACGAACCATGAGTATATGGTTATGACATCGAAACCAAAGTCCAATCGTCCCAATGGAAAAGCCAAGGAGAGCCAAGATCGAAAAAAGCACGCCAAGTTCGACCAAATGTCAAGATTTGCTCACTGTTTTCTTCGATTGCCGTAGTGTATCACGAGTTCTTGCCACATGGTCGTTCGGTTAACAAAGAAGTTATGCGCCGCTTGGGAGAAGCAATACAAAAAAAAAATAATAATAAAATAAACTGACGGAATTATAGAAAAACAATTCATGGCTTTTGCATTACGATAATGCACCTGCTTACTCGTCATTGCTTGTGCGTAACTTTTTGGCCGGAAAGAATGCTGTAATCATGCCCTGCGACTTTTTCCTGTTCCCAAAATTTAAGAAACCCATGAAAGGACGGCGTTTAGCGACGATTGATGAGATTAAAACCGAATCGCTGAGAGAGTGCAAAAAGTCTTTATCAAAACTACTTAGAGGATTGGAAAAAATACTGGCACAAGTGTATTATATCTGAGCGGAGATACTTTGAAGGGGACAAAATAGAAACTGATGAATAAATAAATATTTTTTGAGAAAAATTAAAATTGACATTTTCTATTGAGCAGACCTCTTATATAGTAACAACCATTAAGCGCCGCCTAAGTAGTGTTTTGTGGAAGTTCCTATGCTAGTGCTAAAAGATTTAAAGCATAGCGTGATCCATTTCTTGAGTATGTTGCAATCACCACTGCAACTTTAAAATGGGGGCATGATGCAGTACACTACAGCATAAGAAAGCCAATGTCGATTAAGGCGATTAATGCTTATTGGCACAGATATATTTATGTACATACATATAAGTGTTGGCTTATGGCGTATGTTGCTCTAGCTCTCCTGAAATTGCCTTGGAATTTTAATTATAAGTTAATTAAACAAATAAATAGAGATAAATGTTTAAAACAACATACATATATTATTTGTTACAGGGCACGATTTCTGATTCCAAAAAATAAAAAAAATTATGAATATGTTTAAAACATGAATTTTATAAAGGAATTAATTTGATAATTTTTTTTTTGAAAATAAAAAAAAATAATAATAATAACATGGTGAAAAATACCCCAGGCCAGTTTTGCGTTAAATTATAAAATCTTCAGATTTATTATTGCCAGTTTTATTTATTTAATATTCGGCCTTATCATGAGTGTCGCAGTCGTATTTGCTACTGAAGTCGTAGAAGTAGGCGTTTTATATTTTTCTTGGCACCACGTAAAATTTACGACTACGGCGATTTTTGTAAAAGAATAAATTTGACAAGGTGACCAAAAAATTAAACAAATTTAATTATCTAAGAATCACCCTGCTATTGATTTTGTCAAAATGGCCGTTGTTAAATTTTCTTATAAAATATAATTTTTGCTAATCGTTATATTTGGGATAAAATGTTAAGTGTCGGTTTATTTTCATCTTCTTCTGATGAAGAAGAATTTACCATTAGTGAAATGAATGCAATGAGAAGACAGCTGAGACTACAGTCAAACATATTTTCAATGCCGGATTCTGTGTAAGCAATTTTTAATTTTTGTTAAATATGAACTTGAACTTTTTTTCTTTAAGATTCATTCGATACTTTAGGCTAAACAAAGAAGCATTTAAATATGTTCTGGAAAAGATTTCAACAAAGTTTCGAAAACAAACAAGATATACATGTATACCAAATATCACGAAGCTTGCTGTTACAATGAGAATTCTAGCTGAGGGAAGCTATCAGAAGGGTGCTGGAAATGATTACAATATAAGCCTGGGACAATCCGCTGTAAGCAGTGCCTTTAATGAGTGCATTAACGCTCTCTATGAAGAAATTTGCCCGATTTGCATTAATTTCCCTACAACTGAAAACGAAAAATATGAAATAAAAGAATTTTTCTTTAACAAAACTGGCTTTCCTGGTGTAATAGGGTGTATAGATGGCACCCATATTAAGATTTTAGCACCAAAAATGGAGGAGCGTTTTAAATACTTTAACAGGAAGGGTTATTATAGCCTAAATGTAACAGTGGTAATTTAAAACATTTCAAGTTTATGTGTGTATATTTATGTATACTAGATTCATGTTTTTAAATTTTCTATTAAAGGTATGTGACCATAAGCTCAGAATAAGGTACATATCAGCTCATCATCCTGGATCTGTCCATGACTCCTTAGTATGGAATATAAGCGATTTAAAACAGCATTTACAAGAAAATTATAATAATGGCGAAAGAAATACCTGGTTATTAGGTAATTTAAAAAACATCATTTTTAACAATTTCATATTTATATGAACATATTTTTTAGGAGACTCTGGATATCCTTTAGAAACATATTTAATAACACCATTCAGATCAGCTGAGGAGGGGAGTCCAGAGAGTCGTTTCAATTCCTTACATTCGAAGACTCGAAACATAGTTGAGCGTTCAATCGGTGTGTTCAAAAATAGATTCCGATGTATACTTGGCGCAAGACAACTACACTATACTCCAGACATGGCTGGAAAAATCACAACTGTGTGTGCGGCTCTACATAACATATGCATTAATTTTAATATTGAAGATAATGAAATCGATTTAACGTCGCCCAATATTGAATCTACGTTCTCAGAGGTCAATGACGATTTAAACGGTTTGAACATAAGGTCAACAATAATGCAATCATTAAATATTTAATCCATTTTTATTGTACCAATTTAATAAAATTAATATACATTATAAAAATTCATGTTTTAAGGTTGCATTTCACAGATTTGCAAAAAAATAAACTTGCATATATACATATACTTTTGTATATGTACATATGTATAAACAAATCTCTTAAATGTAATTTTAAATACTAAAAACGAAAAAAAGGAAAAATAAAAACAACATAAATAAAAATAAACTTAAATGAAATCATTTATACTATTTTTCATTTCATCTAGTTCCATTCGTCTTTTTTTAATTTCTATTTCTTCTCTTCTAAGCTGTAGCAATTCTTTTCTGTATTCATTTTTCTTTTTAACATTTTCCTTCAAAATCTTCAATTTCTCTTCTTTCAACTTGAAACTTTTCCGTTGGTATCTTTCAATTTCTTCTAAAGACTTTTTCACATCAGTATACAATGCAGATTGTATTCTCAATTGCTCTTCAAGAAGGTCGGTTTTTGTAGAAGTCTTTTTTAATGATTTTTTTTGTGAAAAGAAATTTGCATTCATTTCTTTTCGCGGTAGTTCTTTTGTTGAATTTGAGGTGGAAGGTTTCTCATTTTCTTTAACTGAAGTCTCCTCTATAGCTGGAGATTCTTCAGTGAGACAGTGAATTTCATTGCGTGTGATTCCAAATGCAGGTTTTGTTTTAAAAATTGAATCCAACTGCAACAAATTACTGGCAGCTTCCTCTGTTGCAGATAAAGTGTATTGTTTGTAGGATCCACCACCTGTCGCATGACATTCCCGTTTATTGTGGGCTAACTTTTTCCTCAGTTTAAATTTATAATCAGCCCACACTTTCATCCAACCTTCCCCTGTACGTATTGGTGGACCCAAAATATTTATTTTTTCTCCAATTTTGTTCCACTCCCCTTTTAAATTAATTTTATTAGGGCCGTTGTTATATCCTCTGGCTAAATTCGGATTTTGCTGTAGGAGCTCAATCATCTTGTCGAATTGCTTAGAATTAGTGATTTTAAGTCTGAAATGATTGAAGTGCGGTTAAAATGGTTAACAATACATTTTATTGCAAAATAACTTACATTTTGATCGAATCCATTTTCTTTTTTGTTTAGTCGTTAATAAAATCTTGAACGCTATTTTTTCTCCTATTTGACGTTTATGAACGCCACTTGTGGTAAAGAAGATTGTAATAGAATTGCGAGTAGAGTTGCTTTTTTTAGTACAGTATTGTCGTATACGACAATCATAATCGTATCAAACAAAAAGTAGTGGTTTTCGTCACAAAAACTATACGACTGCGACACTCATGATAAGGCCGATTATCTTTGAAGTTGCATACACAAAAATATAGAATCAGCAATTTATTGGAATAAGGTTTGTAGTCCGTATTATTTATTATCTGTTTTATTTAAATTCTTTTAAATTTTCCGCATTTTACATGAATAGTTTTTCAATAAAAACAATTCCCATAAGATATTTCATGAAATATTTATTTTCTTTTTAACTTAAATGTGAAAATTATCATCTAAAACCTGCTGAAATAAATTAATACTTTCTTGCTAAACAGCCTAACTAATTAGCAAGTTTTTATTACTAACAAAATTAAAACAACTGCCTTTAAATCGTTAAATATGTATGTATGTACGTACACATGCAAATAAAATATACAGTGGTGGTAAAAATATTAGGTACTGAAATAACAGTTTAGCCAGTTTTATGAATTTTAACATGTGGGTTTAAGGAATTTGAGGTAATTCTATTTAATGCTTTTTGAAATATTAATTTAAAAAATTCGCCTCTGTTCTATATTTCGAACAGAAATATAATGAGCGGTCTTAAGCAGCTCAAGTTAATAATAAATATAGAAAATGTTTTGATTAAACTTTTTATTCAAAACAAGTTGGGTCTGTTTATGTAACGCGTCTTTCATTAAGTGCTTTCTAGTTTTAATAAATTTAAATAAAACAAAGTGTGTGGGAGATATTATAATTTTTTTTTAATATGGGAAATATTTAGGGGCAGATTGGCTAAAAACGAGGTAGTAATTTTCCTATCAAGAACTTGGTCCTCATGTTGATCTCAGTACTTTTAACGGCAACGGTATTATTTTTAAATTTTGTATTTTTCAACAAAGACCTGAAGAACACAATTAATTTTCTACAAACAGAAACCAAAAACCTGACGAATGGGTAAATGAATATAATTAAAAATTTTCTACCAACAAAAATAAAAAGACTTTTCTTTATGCAGTCCCATTACCATTTTTTTCTTTATTAAATGTCTATAAATCTGTCTATAAATCTGAGTTTTCTCAAAATTAATTCTTTGTGGTGATAAAACATTAATTACAACCAACATTTCTACACAAACAATGGTACTGGTAATGGTTTTTTGTATTAAACTTAATTGTTTTCTTAAAAAAAGCTTTCATAATTTAAATTAAGCCAATGATATGATGACGCCGGGGTTTTCCTATATTTTAGTCTAATGTACGTACTGCCATTGTTGTGTCCGTTTATTCTTTGTCATATCGATACACACTTTTGTACATCTCACTCCTGTACATTTCCATTGCAAGAAATTTTATACACTTCATTCGCCATGTCAACTATTTAATTTAATTTTTAGTTTTACTAAATAATCTACCTACAGTATTATAAATTCTATGGGACGTTCTGTTTTTTTTTCCTGCTATCAAATAATTTTGATTTTTATAATATATCTGATAAACTAATTAATGAATTATAAGTTTTAGTTTCAGTATCAATATTTGTTTTTGGTCTTGTGTGTTTAAGAGTTTTGTACCTTGGAGATAGTGGATGCTTTATTAAGCGAAGGAATTGTAAAATTATTTAAAAAAAAAGTAGGCAGTGTTTGTCATAAATTAAATATCAACACACGAAAAAGATATTCAAAATATCTAAATCAAGCAGTGCAGACAATTAGTTACAAATTATTAATAGTAAACGGTTCGTTAACTTTTTTCTAATATATTGAGAATTTTACTCTTACTTACTCGTTACAAGTTTTTACTAGAAAAGTTTACAAGAAGACCTAATGTAGGTATGTATGTATGTGTGTATTTCAATAAGGGAGCTCAGAATCATATGCGTTTTCAATAGTAAATTAAGCATTCGTTTCAAAAGACCTAAATGTTGATAACATTAATTCTTTCGAAATAATACACAATAAATGTAAGAGATTTTTTGATTAACAGTCAAAATTATTAATACAAATGTCTAGTAATTTCTACATGATAATATCTCCTCCTCTGAGCGAACCATGTGACGCTATTGGAAGTCCTTAAATTTAACAATATACATATGTATATATGAATGTATGTAGTTTTATTTAGAAGACTTTCGAGCTCAATATAATTTAATAAATGATGATTATTTATATTTTTATTATTGGTCTCAATAATCCATAAATTTTATTCTAAAATGTTTTCCAATGTCAAAAACTACTTTAAATTACATACATACATGCGTATCGCTCGCTTAATGCAACATAAGCACAACTCAAGAAACAACAGACTTGGCGAAATGCGATTAATTTTTTTTAGGTTTTTGCTTCCACATTTACACTTTTTGACATAACTTTGGTTTAGCTTCAGATATGATTCTAATTTTATTTTACAAGTACATACTTACATACATATGTATAATGAGGATACATATTAAGGAAACATTTTCAGGTTAGTAAAGTGCCTATGTTGTATTTAAGAGTAACTTAATTTACATAAAAGCCATATCGACACTTCGACTATGCAAGTAGCTCCAAATGTGATTCTGATATTTTTCCTACATAAAAAAAAGTTATTGAGGGACAGTATTTCATCAATAATTCAAAAAACTTAGTTTCTTTACGATGCTATTGCATAAAAGGAGCGTTATATATCTACTTATATACATAAGTATATTTAAGTCATATATGACCGTATTTTTCATGTTGTGTATTTCACTATATGTATAACACATTTGTACTAACAAGAGAGAAATCATATTCTTATTGTATAAAAGTAATATTGTTGCTTATTGACAGAGATAAATGATTATCATTGTAACAAAAAGACATTGAGAATGAAAAAAAAACACAAACCAGCAACAAAAATTTATTGCAATTATCTGTTTTAGAAGGGAGCGCATTTAACCCGTGTACTCAAACTCTCTATTTGGTAGATTTCAGAAGAATCACTCAATTACAACCAATTTTTCTTTTGACAAACTGTTTATGTTTCTCACCTCTCTGTTTGTTATACTCAATTGAGTTGCTCGGCAGGACTGGAAAATATGATATAATGTAGAATAGGTTTTGGAAACATTTATATACCTGTTCCGAAATCAGTTGAAAAATAACACCTTATCAAGAGAACTTTTAAGAATTAAATTACAAGAATATACTTTAAATTTTTATTGGTGATTTTTAAATACCAATCGAAAAACTTTAAATGCGCTCAGCTTTCCAGCCCTGTTTAGTGATTTTAGAAGTTTCTCATTTGAACTGAGCAAACTCCCGAGAAACACACCTCCTGCATACATGTGCGTGCATTCGTTTTATGTTACAGTAGTGTAGTAGTAGCAGTGGTAGTAACAAAATAGTGCATTGTTTTTCTCCCATAAAAACAGCTGATTTGTATTGTCAGCATATTAAACTGGTTTTGTTGTTTCTGTGCGAACCACTAAAGCTGCACAATTAAACACAACAACAACCATATTATGTAGTATTTTTAGGAAGAAAACAAAAACAGCTGAGTTTAAAGTGAAAGAGAAAATGAGACTCCGCATGTTGAAGGTGATATGATTTTTTGGATGCCTGTGTGTGTGTGTTGTTATTTATTTTATTGTTTTCTACAAAGAGGAAGTCCGGTATTTGTTGTAGGTATTTTTCTTGGGAATTTGAAAAGAGAACATAAAATGAGTTGTTTGGGTTTGGTCTCATATAAAAATATTATTTAAGCAAAAACACAAAATGCAGACGTCTTCGATTTGTTTACATTTCATGACTCTTCTTGTTGTTGTTGTTTAACACTCAATATTGTTTTTGTAGTATTTATAATGGCTGTTATGCCAACGACCTTCATGATTTTTAAAAGAGCTGTTTTTATTGTTGTTTTTAGTAAGTGCATGTGTGAGTTGTTGTTATCCGTTTAGGAGAGGGCTTTTTGCTTAGAAGGAAATAGTTTTTTTTCATACATATCATATACATTTGTAGGTATGTATATGCAAATGTATGAATATGTGAATATATGATATAGATGAAAATATGTACAATGTACATATATATAGATATATGTACATATGTATATACATATGTATCTATATGTACATAGGTGTTGTATGTATGCAATTATATTCAATTTTTCTATTGGTATATTAAAGAGTGAATTTTGGAATTATTTAAGCAATCAAACCTTTGTCAATTCAGTGTGAGCCATATTGGAGTGAGGATTTCATAAATCAACATATACCATCCCATACATATGTATGTATATGTGCATACATAAGTACATAAGTATGTATGTATGTGAGAATTTAGTGAATTATCAAATATGTATATTAATTAATATGTACTTATATGTAAAAAAATAAAAATTTGTCCACACACATATGAATGCTTGTTGATACATGGCACCATATAATAAAATACTATACACATACTTATGTACATAAATATGTATGTATAGGGCGTTTTTCCAGTTTAAAACTAAATATTACTGGCATGTGTAATGTTTTACAATATTTATTAAATTTTCTCCTACATACATACATACTTATACATCCTTTTTTATGCATTCTACATATGTGAATAACATAAGAAATATTAAAAAGAGATGACTATTGGCTTGTTGGCAGCCATTTATGAACTTTCTGAGTGCAACAATAATAACATCACAAACTAGGTACTAGTGAAAATAATTTGAAAGCAACAACAGAAACATGTTTTATTTTTCCTAAAATTAGCAAAGTTAAGAAGGAACCATTCAAAATTTACAAATCAAAAAAACCCTAAACTCTGAATTTTAAAGCCCTTAAGGCGGCATTTTTTATCTCCGCAACCAGCACCAACTAGCAACAACAATGATAACAACAAACGGCCAGCGATATAAAATTGAGCTAAAAATGTTAGAAAGAGAACACTCTAACTAAACATATGATTTTTCTGCCGTTTTAACTCTTTAAACAACAACAATAAATATATAATAAGCCTAAAATCTATCCATTTAAAGAAAATAAATTAAACTCAAATATATAAAGATGGCCGCCGTACAATGGCTGAATATTTTTTGAACAAAAACAACAACATGAACGAAAACGACAAATTAAAATGTGGCATACAAAAGTAAACCA
This sequence comes from Germaria angustata, assembly GCA_963681545.1. Taxonomy (NCBI): domain Eukaryota; kingdom Metazoa; phylum Arthropoda; class Insecta; order Diptera; family Tachinidae; genus Germaria; species Germaria angustata. The sequence goes on along the minus strand of OY812998.1, from coordinate 117,313,552 downwards.
ACACATTGTTATCCACAAAGTTGAGTGCATATTAAAATGTTATAACATGTATCTCATAGAGCAAGAAGGGGCATAAAATATGTATACAAAATGAGAGAGAGTACAAGGCAGAGTATAAAAATATGTATGAATGAAATGTTTTTAGGGGCAAATTATTCCTCTTTCCTCTTTCTAACATATCAAACGCGCCAGGAGCGATAGTACTTGTTTTAGGAGTCAATGTTGTATATAAAACTGTAATATAATAAAAAAAGGACATAAAATTGTGGGAATATTCCCGTCTTCAATGAATATACCATTCAATATTTAATTTTCAGAGAGAAAAATTTTAAATAAATAGTTATCTGATCTATACTAAACGACCGCCACGACGATCAGATTAAGAAAATCCTTCAGCTTTAGGTCTAATTACATGATAATGAAATGCTTGAGCCGGGTACATGCCATCATTATATAATTACATTGCATAATGGTTATTATTAAGACTTCAAGAACTTATTTCATTAAAAAAATTGCCATGAAATTGGGTAACACGTTTTACATGCTGCGGGCCATTTGCAATGTAATGACTTTTTAAAGCTCACAATAGAACACAAATAGTTGGTTGAAATATCTAACATTTATTTATTAAAATTTGTTTATGTAAAATGCATTGTTTATTGTGGCTTTAGCTCTTCATATGCCGGCATATCATAAATCGTGAGTGAAGTTTAAGCTTAAACACCTTAAAATTCATATTCATTCTCAGTATAAAAGTTCGAAACTTTTATTGTTTTTTTTTTTTTTTGGAACAGGCAATAAATTCATAATGCCGAAGTTCTGCAACTAATATGATTCAACTTTATCAGCAGAACAGATTGTTTCGGTATATAAAACCTTAGAAAGTCTTTCGAAATGTGCATTTACTATACTCATAGGAAATCGATGTTCTTCACAAACTTTTGCGATATTCCGTTTCAAACATAAATTTTACTCATGATATAAGAATGTCTTGCGCTCAAACCACACTTTTTGAATATCTATACTTACAGTCGCTTCGTTATTAACTAAAAACTATTTTCTGCTCATTGTTTTTAATTATATGTACATATATACGTTTCCTAATTTTGTAAAGAACCAATACGCATTATATATACATATATTCCACTAGGAACTTGCCCTAAAGTACTCAAAAAGTATGAAACAAACATGTTATACCTAATAATACGATGTCATAATTTAGCTTGCATTACATCGAACTAGTCCCTAAACTGTTCTAAGATACCAGTCCATGGACACCCATAAAATAATGATTCTACTTATGGAAACACGAGCGCATGTAAGTGTTTCATGTCTACATAACCATGTTGTAGCCTTTCTGTTTGGGTTAAATTGTATGAAGTAGCTTAATAATTTCTGCCGGGATAATGCACATGGCATTAGCAATTACAAGCAAATATAATCTGCACAAAGTATTCTCATACTACAACATATCGGTGTTTTCAGCAGCACATCTTAAGGTTAACTAAATAGGAACTAAAACTGCAAGAACTAATGATGTATTATATCAAAGAGAATAAGGAAGAAATTTTCTGATAGCACCTGTTTTCATAAGAGATTCCGAATCGACTTTTATGGATCATAAAGACAAGTCCCAATAAAAAAATGTTTACTCTACGTATTTGCCTTTGCTCCCTTTACTATGTTTTAAATTCCTTTGGTACATGATTTTTTTTTGGCAACAAGCTTCAAAATACCTGAAAACCGCAATTAATTGACTCCGTATCATTAAAAGTCATTATTTATCGCATAAAGATGAAAGATATATGAAGATATCTTTAGAAACCATAAGTTATAGGAATGTTTTTGACTCGATTATCGTCGAAATTCAAAGAGGTTGCAACAAACACTATGTTATTACACAAGCGAGTTTCGACAGTTAAAATTTTTCTCGTTTAAAATTCTAGCCAGATCCAACAAGGAAAATAATTTTCACAATATATAAGTATTTCGATTTGTCATATTCCGATGGTTGAAATTTCTAAATATAACATACATTATTGTCCAAGCGTGTCCTTATTGCCAGTCTTTCTTATATTGTAAAATTTTCCAAAAAAAATTAAAAATTACATTTGGTACTATTTGTAAATAAATTTTACCCTTTTTACCCATTTTGTACAGTCTTAGCACCAACCTCTTTAGCAAACTTATTTACTTTTCTCTGAACAAAGCATAGTCAATGTAAATGAGCGCATTACTACTGAATTTTAAATATAAGAGAGCGAAATTTAATTAAATTCAGGAGACTAAGAAAACAACTCGTTTTATATGGCCTCAATAAATTGAAAGAGAGCAGGGATTTTAATTTGTAGTACTTTGTAATTGGTTGTTGAATATACATACATACATAAATGAGCATATTGAGTGGTTATTGCTTGTGCTTTTCATAACTAGATAAGAAGCACTAAATAGAGAGCATATTTAAGCTTGACAAGGTTATTTGCTGTAACCCCATCATCAACAGCTGTTTTGATATTTAACTCAAAATTCTAGGTAATGCATAACATATGTTGAGTTTTCATGCTGCTTTGTAGCAGAGGAACTAGTAAAAGTGGAAACTAGTGAGAGAGAAAGAGAGTTGCAGAGAAAAGCAACATGATAATTGTATAAAAAAAATTAGCACAAAAAAACAGGTAAAGAATATAAGGAAAAATATATAGAAAAATTCATATGCGGCAAATTGTATAGTTAAAAAGCTCAGTCGGTTGAGAGAGCTCGTGTGATACGGACGTGAATTTCTTTGCTATAAACGTAAATTAGACAAGATATACATATAAAGAATTATGAAAAAAGGAAATTATCCACAAAAATAAATCGTGACATGAGCTCAGCTTAATTAATTTGAAGGCAAATATAATCTATCAATTTATAATTTAAAAAAAAAATAGAAATTTGATTGTGATATTTAATAAATGAAACAACTAACAATGTTTGATGAAAGATAAGACCTTCAAAAGAGTCTTAAAAATTACTTAAAGTAAGAAATTAAATTAGCAAGGAGAAAAACATGCAAAAGCAAAATAATTACAAAGTGAGTGCAACGACTAAAACACTCATTTAAATTAAAATTGAGACAGAGAACAAGAGCGCATTAAATAATTAAAACTCAATATAAAATAGAGAATGCAAAAAATCAATAAGTTAAAAGAACTCACTCGACAAAAGAAAATATTGTTGCTTTGAGTAATTCTCATAGACGGCACTAAAAAATAACGCTAAGCGTAATCATAACGCAATTTTATGTTAAACGTTTACAACGTAACGCATTCATTTCAAGAATTTGTTGCTTCTCACTTTTGCATAACGTTTAAGCTGCTCGTGCTATATGCGGACGGACAATAAGTAAATGCAAAAAATTTTCCGTAATCGAAAGAAACTAAAAACGCCAAATATTCGATTGAAACCGTCGTCGTTATAAAGCAGCTTTAAAAAAAATTATGATAAACAAGACTGAAAAAATTTGAATATTCAAAGAAAAACCATTTTTATAAGAAATAAATTTTAAATTTAACAAAGACTGATTAAAACTATCTAAATTCATATAAAATATAAGAGAAGCAAAAACGCTAACATAGTTATATACGGGTCTTAAAGTAAATTATTTATAGAAAAAGCATGCAAAATAACTAAATACCTGCTATAAATTAAACAAATAAAAAATTTAAGTAACATTAAAAAACTATTTTACACTCAACACATGGATTAACGTTCCTGCTAAATAGTTTAAAAATTCAAATTATTCAAAATTTCATAACAAAAATAGAAAAAAATATATATAATAGCCCTGTGGATTACCTATATTATATATATTTTTCATTGAAACCAACTACAAAACAAACTTGGATTACCAGTGCCAATTAAAATAAAAATCATCATTCAAACTAATACAAAATAAATTATAACCTCAACCATATACATAAAGAAAAAGTTCATAAATACAAAACAAAAGCATAAGTGAAAAATTATTAAAAAAAAATAATAATAAATTACTATAAAAAATGATTTTGTGTTGCCAAAATTAATTGAGAAATACAAGAAAAGTGAGAAAGTGGTAGTGTTTTACACACATACAAAATTACACATACAAATATAATTTTGCCTAACGGCACAGGAAAAAGGACTTTTGATCCTTTTTTCCCAAACCGTCAGAAGCTTGAAAAATCCTCCAACATGACTATGGCCGCTTGTTATGCCAATTATGATATGGCCTCTTTGGCCTCTCATACAATGGCTCAAACGCAATCTGCTGCTCTTATGCAGCACCACCATCATCAGCAACAACAACAGCTTTATCAACAGCAACATACACACCATCACCAGCAGCAACACGCCGGATACCACAGTAGTCAACAACAGCAGCAATCCAGTAATAGAATGTCAACACTGGCGGCGTCGGCTTCCCAAAACGCCATGAGCTCAAATAGCTCAGCTGTTGCCGCCGCCGCCATTTTGCTTAACTCAACATCATCTTCATCATCAGTTTCTAACACGGTAGCCGCAAACACCTCTTCAAATACAGGAGCCGTTTCAACGGCCAACCAGCAACAGCAACAACGTAACCAAAATGCCTCTGTAACAGCTTTAACACCCGCCTCCCAACAACAACAACAGCAAATCAATACAACAGTTACACAAACAGCGGCCGCTAAGGACTACACAATACCCTTGCATGTGGACTGTAGTGTTGAATACGAATTGCCCAATCAGCCCAAGCCCCCAGCAGGTCAAAGAGTCGAACCGTTGCTGATGATACACCCTTGCTATTTCCGCAAAATGGAATCTCAACGGCGAAGCCCTTTCGTCAATAATATGCCAACGGCGGCGGCTGCCCGCAATACTGCAGCATTGGCTGGTACACAAACACACAATAATACACAGCAAAGTGTGACCGCGTCCTCGAGAAGAGCCCGGCAAACTCAGGTTATACAACAACAACAGCAGCAACAACAGCAGCAGCATCAACAACAACAACAGCAACAACAACAACAACAACAGCAGCAGCAACATCAGCAACAGCAACAACAGAGGCAAGCTGTCGTAGCGGCCCAGCAATATCAACAGCACTTGCAACAGCAGCAACTCAGACATAATCAACAGCAGCAATCTCAGCAAATGTCACAAATGTCGCAGCAGGCCCACTATCCGGTGCAACACCATCTTCAGCAGCAAACCGCCTCTTCGAACTCCGCCAACAATAACAATTCTTCCACCTCCGCATCCTCGAATAATGTCAGTCAAACAAGTACCACTTATTTGCGGTCCAACCAAAGATCCTCACAAACGGCCGCACAAAACCCACAAAGAACAAGCCAAAGCCACCTATTAGTACAACAACAGCAAACACAGCAATGGGATCATTTGGCTGCGGCAGCAGCTATAGCTGCTCGTACATCCATGACACCAGCTTATGCGAGCAGCAACAGCAGTAACAGCAACAATGCCAACAAGGCTCAAAACGCCAATGTGGGCAAACGGGATGCCATGATTTCCGGCAGCGGTATCTATGGCAGCAAATCTCAACAGCAACAACTATTGTGGAATTCTTCAAGTCAAGCGGACAATAATATAACGTCCGTTGCCACGGCTGCCACATCGGCGGCAAATGCTTTGAGCAATTCCCAAGCCAATATAACAAATCTTATGATGGATCGCAGTCCTATGGCTACAGTTCCTAGTAATTACCAGGCTGGTCCTGAGGCCACGCCGCTACTAAACCAAAGTTCAAATGCCAACAACAGCCACAACCAACAAGCACGTACGACTACCAGCCATTACACATCAGCGCCTGCAAGTACCGCTTCGGCAGCCGCTGCAGCTGCTGCTGCTGCAGCGGCGGCGGCCATGACCTCCCATCATCATCATCACCATCATGCAGCAGCTGTGGCTGCCGCCCATCACACCCAACACTACCCCGAGAAGATAAGTGGCAAATATCGCCAATATTTGAGATCTCAGCGTATGCATCCCTATTTGGCGGCGGCCACTTCAAGTGCAGCCGCCGTGGCCGCTGCGGCCAATTTACAACAAAGTTTTCCACAATTCACCGCCGCCACTGCTGCGGCAGCTGCTGTGGCAGCCACACCATCATTCCAACATTTGCAACAAATTTCCTGTTATAATGTGTGATAAAATTAAATAAAACAATAGACTTAAATAAAAATTGTTGAAAATTTTAAAAATTAAAATTAAATCCAAAGAAATTTCAAAAAACAAATACGGCAGCAAATAAGTGATAAAAAAAATATGTAAAAAAGAGAAACTAGTGGTAAATGAAGTGTGAAGAAGATGGAGTTTTTTAAGTTTGTGAAATGAAAACGCAAAAGGAAACAAGGTTTTAAGGTTTAAAACTACAAAACTGAAGTATACGTTTAGAAACAACAGCAGCAACAAAAAAAAGGAAAAAAGACAACATAAATGCTCTTTTTCTCCTATAAAGCTTTAATTAGTAACAAACAAAAAAACTTATAATTACAAAAAGAAGAAAAAAAAAACAATAATTAACGAATATTTAAACTAGCCATAGTTATAGAATCAAAACCTTGAAATCCCAGGAGAGCCGGAAAAAAGCAAACGATAAACAAAAAACTCAAATTTTTTACTCTCGGAGAACAGTGCTGGAGTTAAAAAGAGCATTAAACTGAATTAAAAAGGAATAGAAGATGGATACAATAATTTAATTTTTTTGACTTAATTTCTTCTTATTTTTGTTGTTGTGAGTTTTGCCTGAGTTGTTGTAATGCTTGAATATGCCTGACTAAGAGCTAAAATTAAAAACTACTGTTACGAGTAATACACCCACACCACTCTCACTCTCACTCTCTTGCATGCAAGTAGTACAAGCATACATACACATGTCCATATGCATGTAAAATTTACATTGTAAATGCATGCATAAACGCATGTGATAAGGATGGATGGAAACAATTCAAATGGAAGAAAAAAATTTCAACAAAACAGAAAGATCATCAGCAGAAGAATTTGGCAAGAACATGTAACGGTTTTAAATTTGTTATTTCTTTTTATTGTTTTGATTTGTTTTTCTATATTTAATTGTGATGTCCACAATCCCAGCAAACAATTTGGAGAGAAATTACTATGTAGACACATAATAGATATTAAAAGTAAATCTAAGAAGACATACATACCTACATACATACATACATATATAAAAATATACAAGGGAATCTATATATACATAATAATAAATTAACATAATTTATAACTAATAATAATAATAATTATTATTATTACTATTGTGCTTAAATTTATTGCAGAAAAAACAAAGAATTGTTGAAAAAAAATTTTAATTTATATTGTTTAAATTTCACACAAAAAAGTTTTTTTTAACAAAATTATAACATCTCATTAGTCAATATCAAAATAAATATACATACATAAGTACATATGTATATTAAAACATGTAGAAACCTATGAATTGTTCACGTGGAAAATTGTGTAAATGCATTTTATGTACATACATACATATTTATTTTATCTATCATCAGTGCTTTTATAACGTTTTAAATTTGTTTGTAAAATATACATATGTATGTACTTACATATGTACATACTTACATATGTATGTATGTATGTACCTATGTACATATTTACTAAATGTTCGGTTCCTTTTTGTTGTTAAAAACGTCTAGTAATAACTAAATGCAGTTTCATCTACATAAGAATGTACATACTTATGTACATACATATGTACATAAGTAAGTACATATGTATGTACTTATGTTTTGGCTTAAAATATGTATGTAAATTAATCTGGGAAAATATAAAACAAATTTAATTGAAAATAATGAGGAAATTTGTTGGATTTATTTTTATGTAGTTATTTCGGTGCAAGCGATATCTTATTTTTATAATCTAGGCAAGAACATGTGTCAATTTAAAATATTAATGAAAATT